>VWZK01006664.1:246152-279170 GCA_013396935.1 Baryphthengus martii | reverse complement strand
AGGCTGGAAATTTGTTAATATAAGAGTTCGAGGATTCAGAACTTGATTCTGATGATCTCCCTGTGCAGACTGAACCGGCCCGACCTGGCACCGCGCACCTCGGACATCTCGGGACACAGACTTCACACAAAGTCACAGGGCAAAGTCAAAATTTATTAGACAAGAGTTATCACCCTCTTAATGCCCTTCTAGTCCCGTGACCAAGCTGAGCAACACGAGCCTGATAACGACACTCTGAGGTAACGGCATCTTAGTGACTCCATCACTGGTCGTTCTCGTAGTCGGCGGGGTTCTTCCTCTTCAGCCGCTCAAACTCCTGCGTTCCCCAGGAGTAGAGGAGGTAGCCTCCCAGGAGGGCTGGAAAGGAAAGGGCACACTCAGGAGTCGCTCTGCACAGAAGGAATGAGCTTCTATGACGAGAGACGGCGCTGCACAAAGGGTCGCATCCAGAGGAACCCGGAGAGGTGGGCCTGTGCCGGCCTCCTGAGCTTCAACCAGGCCAAGGGCAAGGTCCTGCCCCTGGGTTGGGGTGACCCCCGGGATCAGCCCGGGCTGGGGGTGAAGGGCTGGAGAGAGCCCTGCGGAGACGTACTTGGAGGTGCTGGGGGTGAGGAGCCGGAGCTGAGCCGGCCCCGGGCGCTCGCAGCCCAGCAGCCCCTGCTCACCTGGGCTCATCCCCAGCAGCGTGGGCAGCAGGGCCAGGGGGGGATCCTGCCCCTCTGCTCCCAGAGCTCTGGGGAGACCCCCCCTGCAGGGCTGGCTCCAGCTCGGGAGTCCTCAGCCCAGGAGAGACAGGGAGCTGTTGGAGCGGGGCCAGAGGAGCCCCAGCGATGCTGGGAGGGCTGGAACCCTCTGCTGGGAGGCCAGGCTGGGAGAGGTGGGCTTCTGCAGCCTGGAGGTTCTCCTCACCTCTACTCTGCCTTGGTGAGACCACACCTGGAATACTGGATCCTGTTTTGGGCTCCCCAATTCAAGAGAGACAGGGATGCACTGGAGAAAGTCCAACAGAGGCTACAAGGATGCTGAAGGGACTGGAACATCTCTCTGATGAGGAAAGGCTGAGAGAACTGGGGTTGTTTAGTCTGGAGAAGAGAAGCCTGAGAGGGGATCTGATTCATGTCTAGAAATAGCTGAGGGTGGGGGTCAAGTGGAAGGGGCCAGGCTCTTCTGTGGTGCCCTGGGTAGGACAGGGACNCTGGCCCAGGTTGCCCCGAGAAGTGGTCGCTGCCCCATCCCTGGCCCCACTGCAGGGGAGGTTGGATGGGGCTCTGAGCAACCTGCCCTAGTCGCAGATGTCCCTGCTCCCTGCAGGGGGGTTGGGACTGGATGTCCTTTCAAGGTCCCTTCCCACCCCCTTCCGTTACTCACGAGGCACCACCTTGAAGACCTGGGAGCTGAAGCGCCGCCAGACGTTGGGCACCCCGTGCGAGAAGACGTTGGGGAAGGCGCGTTGCTCGAAAGGCGAGAGGCTGTAGGTGATGACATGGCGAACCCGAGCCAAATTCCCGAAGTGACGCCCCATGGCCGGTCACCTTCCTCCGCCCCGGGCGCCGCCGCTGCCGCCGCTCGTCCACCGGAAGCGGAAGCGGCATCGGAGATGCCGCTTCCGCTTCCGGTGGGCGGGCGTCGGCGGGCGGGCGTCGGCGAGTTCCCCTCGGGAAGGGAGATTTCGGCAAAAATGAAAAATGTTGAGTTCTGTCTGGTGTAAGCGGTGGTGCTTTGAGTAGTAAAACCAGGGAAGAGCTCCGCTAGGAGAATCTAAAGGTAGAGGTAGGGCCGCCTTAGTATCGTGGAGTGGGTAAGGGTGTAGTAAATAGGTAGTAGGGTAATGAATTTGGTTATAGTGTCATGGATTTGGTTATAATATCATGAATTAGGTGGTAGTATCATCAGCCAGGGAGTAGTGTAATGGAGTTGGTTATTGTATAATGAGCGAGGTAGGATAATTAGCTTACAGTATAATGAATTAAGCAATAGGATAGTGAACTAGGTAGTAATGAGTTAGCTTATAGTACAATGAATTCGGTTATAATATCATGAATTAGGTAATAATATAATGAATTAAGTAGTAGAATGAATCTAGTTGTAGTATAAAGAAATAGGTAATAGTACAAATAACTAGGTAGTAGTATAATGGATTTGGTTATAGTATAATGAGTTAAGCAATATCATGATGAACTAGGTAGTAATGAGTTAGCTTATAGCTTAATGAATTAAGCAATAGTATAATGAACTAAGTAGTACTATAATGGATTAGCTTATAATGAATTTGGTTATAACATAATGAATTTGGTTATAACGTGATGAATTAGGTAATATAATGAACTAGGCAGTATAATGAACGAGCTTATAGTAGAATTAATTAAGCAACAGTAGAATGAATTAAGCAATAGTATAATGAACTAGGTAGTATAAAGGATTTAGCTATAGTATAATGAACTAGGTAGTGTCATGAATTTAGTTGTAGTATAAAGAAATAGGTAATAGTACAAAGAACTAGGCGGTAGTATAATGGATTTAGTTATAGTATAATGAGTTAGGCAATAGTATAATGAACTAGGTGGTAGAATAATTAGCTTATAGTGTAATGAAGTAAGCAGTAGTATAATGAATTAGGTAGTAGTATAATGAACTGGGTAATAGTATAATGAATTTGGTTATAGTATAATGAATTAGGCAATAGTATCATTAACTAGGCAGTAGAATAATTAGCTTATAGTATAATGAATTAAGCAGTAGTATAATGAATTTGTTTATAGTATAATGGACTAGGTATTAGAATAATGAATTAGCTTATAGTATGATGAATTAAGCAATAGTATAACGAACTAGGTATTAGTATCATGAATTTGGTTACAGTATAAATAATTAGGTGATAATATAATGAACTGGGTAGTAGAATGAATTAGGTAATAGTATAAAGAACTAGGTAGTAGTGTGATGACTTTGGTTATAGTCTAATGAGTTAGGTAAGAGTATCAGGAATTTGGTTATAGTCTAATGAGTTAGCTTATGATATAATGAGTTTGGTCACAGTGTAATGAACTAGGGAGTTGTATAATGAGTAAGCTTCTAGTATAGTGACTTAGGTAATACGATAAGAAAGCAGGTAGTGGACAGAGCACTGATCCAGGGACTGGTGTGACGTCAGGCGGGATTTTGGACCTTTTTTTCCTTTTTTTTCCTTTGAACTAGAGCCGGTGTCCCTGTACATCGCAGTCATCACTTTAAAGGTTATTCTTAACCAGCTTCGAAAGCTGTTGCTGCTCCACATCCTTCTAGTGAAGAACAAACCACCCAACCAAAGCTGCTGGTTTTTGTGTGTCAGCCCCCTCTAAAGCCCTCTTAGCTTGAGGCCCCAGCGTGAAACCAGCATTTTTGCCAAAATCCATAAAACTAGACAAGTTTTGGAGAAAACAACTGCATTGTAGTGAAAAGGTGGTTTGAAAGCACGTGGAATTGAGGCCCTGTTACCTGCACTTGCATTTCCTGAGAGAAAACACATTTTCAGACTACCACACCAATTTAACAGCATTTAAATTAATTGAATGGGCTTCTAAAAGACTTTTTTTTTTTCTTCTTTTTTAAGCTGACAGCATTGAGCATTTCTTCATAATTCAAAAGCAAGTGGCTCTGTGGTTCCAGGTGTAGGGTCCTGGGCCCTCACCCCGTGAGCAGCTTGTGATTTGTTCTTGAGCTAGGTAAGTCTGGTTTTCACAGCTCACCAGTAAGCTGGCACCAGTTCCAACTCAAACCATTTGGTGATTTAAGTTCCCACCGGTTCTCACACAGCTGTCCTTAAATTCTCACCTCTCATTGCTGAGAAAGCCCAAAAAGTGTGAGGGAAGAGCAAGAGACAACCCGGTAACTTTGCACGGAACGGTGAGGGGGAGTTGTCGGCTCGCCTGGGGGGACTGGGAAGTGTGAGAGGGACACGAGGAAGAAGTGAGAAAGTAATTTTGTCATAAAAGACCTTCCTTTCCTCTAGGCACTTGCAGGTGTCACACACACAAGATTTCTGCATCCAGAGGAAGACCAGCAGGCACTGGGTTTCAGTGTTTGCATGAGAGGCATTTATTTCTTTTATCATTATTTATTTATTTTTTTAAATCTGTACCAAAACAGCTTAAAACAGGCACCTGGCAGCTGCAACCTTCTTCCACATTTTAAATGCAAAGTTACTGCAATTAAAAGATACTATTTACACTTCATTTCAGACGAGTGAGTGGCTACTAAAATAAGTGCTACGGTGTAAACGCCTCCTACTAACTCCACGCCAAACCCCGACGGGTTGTATAGAGCTGTGAGAATGACACCCCCTCTGTTGATTATCGCTACAGACTGTCAATCAATTATCGCTACAGACCATCCATCGATTATCGGTTATCGCTACAGACCCAACAAAAACCCAACCCCAAACCCGGAGTAAAACCAGTGAGGGTTCCCCGCTAGCGACAAGTGCACTTGGTAGCGATCATGTCTTCGTACTCTTTGTAGACGATGGAGCCGTCGAGCTCTATGGTGAGGACGCTGAGCGGGCTGTACTCGGCCGGGACGCAGGAGGGCTTGGGGACGGAGGAGTCCAGCTTCTCGTAGATGATGTTCTGCACCATGGTGTGGACGGCAGAGCCGTAGCGGTGCCCCGCCGCCCGCGGGCAGTCGCCTTTGCAGTACTGCGGGTTGTAGCGGTGCGGCGCGATGATCCACCTGTCCCACTTCAGCTGGCTGAAGCTGAGGCGGAAGTCGTGAAGCTCGCACTCGTTTTGAGGGAACAGGAACCGTTTGAAGTACTGGCTCAGGTCGCGAGGTGTAGTTGCCGGCGCTTCTTTGGGATCCTCGTCCCGCCGCCGTCGAGAGGCCCTTTTCCCTCGAGAAGTCTCTTTGTCGCCCGTAGGATCGGCGAGAGGGCCGCTCCTTTGCCTGGGCCGCCCCGGGCTTTTCCTTCTGTGTCTAAGTGAGTTCCACCTGTGGTAAGCTTGCTCGCTGGTATCGTTCAGGTAAAGGAGAAGGGAAGGGGGAACCAGTGCCACGTTGACGGGATTTCCCAGGTCGGTGGTGCGTTGTGGATCGCCCGTCAGACAGGTGACGTTCACAGCCAGGTGAATATCCCTCCTGTGGGTAGCGATTAGAGGCCGGAGGAAGGACGTCACATCAATCTCAACCCACTTGCGTTTTCTAAGTTCAAAGTGCAGGCTAAAAGCTATCGAGTGTGAGATGCTGGGACATACTTGGCTAGGGAAATCAGGCTCCCTGGCGGAGAGGTGGCACGTGCACGTAACGGAAGAAGAAAGGGGAACCGATGTGTCAAAGGAGTAGAGCAAGACAGACTTGAGTAAGTGCTCGAGAGCAGTAACACGATCCAGGTTGAAGAGTAAATCCACCGAGTGAACGTCTCCTGAGAAGGGAAACAAAGGTCTTGGAGAGTTAGTGCTGCTTGGGTTTCCGCCTTGGCGTCGATACCGTGATGGAGCGGAGAAGCAGAAATCACTCAGCAGCAGAGTAAACCCATTTAGATGCCCTCCCTTGCCCTCGTGACATGGAATTTCTACTCTGGTCAGGGACACAGGATTTATAAGCGAAGAAATTACTACCAAACCAAGAAAACTTGATCGTTAGGTGTCATTAGAATAAGATGAGCCAGCCTGAAACGTCAGCCCCATCCCAAGCTCCGCACCGTTTGCACGGCATTCCCCACACCACGGGGAAGTCTCTGCCTAACACCATCCAGGGCGAAGTCGGTTATGAAAAACTCTTCCAGTTCAAAAGAAGAGCCCTCAGGATTAAAACAGCAACAGCTCTAAAGAAATGAGGTATTTTTATATTACGTGGCAAGCACAGAACACACGGAAAATCCCCGTTTAACTCGGGTCCTCCCCCGTGCGCCTACCTTTCCGGAGGTCCTTGTGGCGGTGCTCGCATTCCAAACACGGAGTGAAAAGCCGGACAGTGTTATAGAGGTGGCTCTTGTTATCCTTGGGGATCCCCTCCTTGGTAGCAGACAGCTTATACAGCCTCTTCATGTAGCGAAGGGCTCGGGAGTCCGGCTGCAGCCTGGGCACCTGGCCGGCCCAGGGCTGCTGGCCCCGCTCCGACAGCACCTTGAGGAGGGGAGGCAGGAGGCCATGGCCGCGGCTCACGCCTTTGGGCGGCCACAGCAACGGGGCGAAGTCGCCGGTGGCGTCCTCGGGGGTCACCAAGAACCCGGGGGTCTTGCCAGAGGCCGCCCGAGCCCTGGAGCGGGGGGAGCACTGGCCGCTCGAAGAAAGCCACTGAAGGCAGCAGTAGAAGCAAACGCAAATTCGCCAGGTACTCTCCATGCTCTTTAGAGCTGCAGCCAAAAGTTGCCTCCCCTAAAATATCCACGGGAGGAAAAAAAAAAAGAAGGGGAAAAAAAAAGTGACCCTGATGCCTTATATGTGTTGCAGCTGTGGAGCTGGAAGAGGAGGTTTCTTGCTGATTAGAAACGAGAGGGAAGGATCCGCAGCTGGCTGCGGGAACCACACGCTCCTTTGCGTTTGGGCTGGAGCCTTGGGGCAGGAAAGCGCTTTAGAAACCACAGCCTGACCCGGAGAGGTCGCTTGTTTTTTTCACGTGGTGAATTAGAAAAGCAGCGTGAGCGCCAACCTGCAGAGGGAGCCGGGCACACGGGTTAGCAGGGGCTGCTCGCAGCCCAGAAATCTACAGAAAGAGAAATATTATTGCTTTTAGCAATAACAATAATAAAAAATAACTCTGTTAACCTATTTCTCACCTTTCACTTCTCTGTAGGCAGTGAGATCCACTTGAGAGAGCGGGAACTGGGGCTCTGGGCCCATCAGACTCAGTTCCCGTGCAGCACAGGGCACTGATTTCTCTCCAGTCGGAGGGGAGGCTCCCAAAAAGCAGAGTGGTTTTTTCAGTCCGTATCAAATCTCTGGGGAGTGTGCTCCAAAAGGCTCCAAATGGAGCATCACTGGTTGCACCAGGGAGAGTCAGACACTCTGGTAGCTGCACATAACTAAAGGAGGGGGATTTAGTTTGGAAAATAATGGGGGGAGGGGGGTAAAATCTGTTTTCTTGCCGGTTGTTTTTAATTAGAGCTGTGTTATCAATAAGCTAGAGAAATGTCACCCATAATCTAACTTCTCACAGCTTCAGGCTTCTGAGTAAGGGTTTGCCTGTTTGAAGAGTGTTTAATTAATTTACCAAAATGTCAGCCTGGCGTTCTTTGGTTTGGGGTGGAAGGTTAATTCAGATGACAGGTTATTGTACGATATCAAACAGCATAACCTTCTTCGGCTCGATTTCTTCAAGCTGGTTTGGTGATGAGGGAGGTACCGTGGCTCCCAAGGTCAGCTGTGTTTAAACTGTTTGGAATAAGGTGAGCTCTACTTTGGTGCATTTTAAAAATAAGTCCTCCTGTCAGGTAGGTTGGCACCCAAGGAGCTCATCTGCTCCCTCCCTCCTGGGTGTGAATTAGTCCCACTTGGTATCAGTTTCAAACACTTGTAGCTGCAGTTTCTGCTGTTCCCTGACAATTTCAGCTGCCCTTTCACCCCACCCTCTGCCACAAAGCAGATGTGCATTCCTGCTCTCTGCTTTGGGCTGGGTTTTTGATGTTATCAGACCTTGTGGTGGGTCCAGTCAGGGAGCTGAAACGGTGGGAAAATAATCCGGCAAAATGCGAGTGTTTGCTTTACCTGACTGAAAGGCCTGGGCAAGCTGAGCACAGCGAAGCCTATCTTGGATCATTCAGAGATCAACAGGACGGGAGTGGTACTTGGGGATGTGAAAGGCACAGGAAACCCTTAGCTAACATTCTATACGGTGAGTGCCAAAATAATCTTATGTATTTTATGCATACACTGCCTTGAAGGGCGTGTTCCTAAATAGAAACGTGGAGCTTTTGAAAATGGTACTCGACCGAAAAGTTCATGGAAACAGCTGAAAGGCTGTGGAGATTTTGAAGATTAGATTTAAACCTAGCCCTAACCAGATTCTTCTGCGTAGTTGAGTGGCCTGCTCACAGAACTCGTCCCCATCCATTTGCTGCCTTGGTGGAAATCTCAGCTGGGAAGTCAAAATCCAAATATCACCAACTTAAACCGACAGGTCACTGAGGAGGCACCTTCACCGACCGTAGTGACAGAGAGAAAGCTGCTGCCAACTGCCTGCTGGTGTACGGGCCGAGGCTGGGAGCTGCTGCAGGGCCACCAACACAACTGCTTCTCCTCTCCTGGCCAAGCCGGAGGCTGATTGGCAGCCTGCGGTGCTCTGGGGGTAGGAGGATGTTTGATCCGGTTTGTTTTCCTTCCCCCTGGTGTGTGGCTGGGTGAGGTGCCACGGAGGCTGTCAAAGGATCTTAAGGCTGAGTTTTCACATTTTTAGGAAGGGGTTGGTCTAGACCTGTGGAAATGGTTAATAGGTCAGTGGGTTTGAGTGTGGTGTGTTGACTGCTCGACGGTGTGATCCTTTCCAGTGCGTAAACAGGAGCTGAAATGCTCTGAGAGTGAATTCTTAACATTACTGTAGCCTTAGAGTCTTCCCACAAATGCATTTATAACTTTAGGCAGTTTATGAGCAGCTTTTTAACAAACTGGGCTTCCTTTGCTCTGCAGTAGCCTCTAATAAAAAGAGAGAGAACTGGAGTTGATGTTGCTGTGGTTTTTATTCCCCTCTGAAAGCTGGTTCTCCTGCACAGATGAGCTCCAGCACCGGCACAGCAATCCCTGCGGGCAGAAGGGAAGCCTTGCAGGGGAGCCAGGAGCTGTGGGAGGGGAAGAAAGATCAGACAGCAAGCCCTGTCAGCCACACTCACGGCCAAAGCCAGTTTCTCACCCAAACTGGGGGATTTTTTTGTGCTGGGCTTTAGTATTCTCAATGCTTGGAGACGTTTGCTGAAGAGCGATGAACTGCAGCTGGTTTTGGGTGAAGACTCTGGCACACCTACGCTTGGAAGTAGTTGCAAATGCATGTGCATGAGCATTTAAGATGTTAAAGAGTTATTTTGTAAATCCCAGTGTCCAAGGAGATTAGTTTCATCACACCTCTTTAAAATTCAGACCATTATTAGGTTGTTCGATAATCTCATGCTTTATATATCGTAAAGATTTCTTCTCTCTGCAATTAATCAGTAGATTCTCGCAGCAGAAACTACATTTTTCTTTTTCTCCTGGAAACCCTGAGTGAATACCCAGTCTGTACTACCACAGACTAATAATAATTTTAAAATTCCTATTAGCGAGAGCTGAAAACTGTGCAGCTTTGCCCTGTAGCTGGGTGATGTATGTTTGTTTCCAGAAGGGAGCAAAATCATCCATCACCGCTATAGCTGTTATGCCCCAATACCCAAAGTGTTTGCGTTTTGGCTCATTCAGAGGACTATGAAGTCCCAGCAGTATCAGGTGCTCTCTGCAGGGCCCATTAATAACCTTGCAGAAACTTAACTGCCCATGCAGCGGCACAGGGGCTGGGCCACAGCTGGGAGCTGTGGTGAAATTCGAGCAATTTAAAACTGAAGAAACGTTTCCTGGTTACTTCTAACAGCTTCTGCCTGCCAGGATCCAAAAACATCGGACAAATTATTGTAAAGAACCAGTAGGTACAGACATTTGTCATTGTTTGACAAGACAGAGTCAGGGCTAAAAATTTGTCTACCACTGATTTTATGGGTATGGGGTAAACCAGGTTTTTTTCTTCGCTGCTGACTGCAGCCTGTGCTCAGGTCAGCCTGTTCTCATCTCTTGATAAGCCCTTAAACTGATGGTAGCTCTCTCTGCCCTCGCTAAATGAACCTACTGTGGGCTGTGTCCCTGTAGAGCTGAGGGGAGAAGGCATAATAGTAATAATAAAACCATAACAACATGGTTTATTCTCCTGCCAAGGGCACAGCAGTGGGTCAACCAAGAAGAAAAGAACCTCTGGCTCTGCCTGCTTCACCAAGGTGGCCGTGTTGGAAGTGCTGCATTCCCACTGCACAGAAATCAGATTATAAGGGTGCCTCAAGTTCCTGTCTATCGTAGCCGCTGTTCACACACACACTGCCTCCTCTTTGTGGCTAAAAGAACCATCTATAGGTGATCCAAGAGTCAGCTTACTTCTTCTGTCTGCACTCTCTAGATCTATGGAAATAAATTCTAGATTTATGGGAGTATCCTTTTGCAGAACATTTCAATACCTCCTGCGTTTTGTGTTGGATGAGGATATTCTGACCAGAAGTGAAGCCTCACCTCTGGCTTGGTGTTCTATTGATATGGCAGGAAAAATAAGTAACTCACACGAGCTGCGAGATGAGCGAGCTTGGTCTGAGCGTGGAGCCCACTGCAGAAAGACTCAGCGGTGAAGGTGAACGGAACAGCTTCTTAGAGGGTGCAGAGGAAGGCTGGGCTGCAATCGTGGTACATTCCCCAGCTCCTGCTGCCGCTCCTGGGCACGGTGCCTTCCTGGTATCTTAGGTGGCATTGCTGCAAACTGACCATGTCATAACACCGAGAAGAAGTGACCTTGGGGACCCTTGGTACAACTGGAATTAATAAATGTTCTCCATGGGGTAATCAGCGAGTTGGTTCGTTTAGTCCGTGAGCTTAGTGACTTAATAAACAGCAGTGGCAGAAAAGTTTGACTTTGTCCCGTTGGGAAAAGCACTGATTAGCAAAGGGCAACCCAACAGCCTCCCCCGGGCGCTGAAAGTGAGCCCGGTTCTCCTTTTGCTGCTCAGCTCCTGGTGGCTGTGGGGACATCGGGGCGGTATCTTTGTCAAACCTCTTCAGCTCCTCTGCTGGAAGCATACCTGCTCCTGGAGCGCTCACTTACAGCTCCACTGTGTCACAAGTCGGCGACACTGACAGTGGCATCGAGTGCACCCTCAGTGAGTTTGCCGACGACACTGAGCTGTGTAGTGTGGCTGACATGCTGGAGGGAAGGGATCCATCCAGAGGGACTTGGACAGGCTGGAGAGGTGGGCCCAGGACAACCTCATCAAGTTCAACAAGACCAAGTGCAAGGTCCTGCAGCTGGGTGGGGGCAATGCCAAGCACCACTACAGGCTGGGCAGTGACCAACTTGAGAGCAGCTCTGAAGAGAAGGNAGGTTGCCCAGAGAGATGGTGGAAGCCCCATCCCTGGAAGTTTTTAAGGCCAGGATGGATGGGGCTCTGGGCAACCTGCTCTAGTTCCAACCCCCCCCCTCACGGCAGGGGGGTTGGAACTGGATGATCTTCAAGGTCCCTTCCAACCCTGACAATTCTATGATTCTAACTCATTCACACATTACTGGCCATCAGCCCTGTGATGACTGGGGAAGAAGGTAGATACTGGGAGCCAAAGTACAGCACTCGCCGTCCTACCTGCTACACAAAAAGAACGTGCAAAACCAGCAGCTTTCTCCTCATTGTCATCAGATATTCTTCAAAAAAATAAGGAATGCTCATTCCCTGGGACAGCTCCGTTGACTGTCCCAGCCTGGCCTCCCAGCCCCGCTCCAACAGCTCCCCCGTCTCTCCTGGGATGAGCACCCCAGAGCTGGACCCGCGGGGCTCGGAATCGCTTCTCCCCGGCGGGCAGCGCTCCAGGTTCATTATCCTGACCCCACCTCCGCGCCTGCCCCTGGGCAGGGCCCTCCCCGGGCTCCTCCGGCAGCTCCGGCAGCGGGGGGANNAGGGCTGCTGCGGCCGCAAAGCCTCGGAAAGTTCAGGATTATCCCTGGAGACGTTGGGAAAGCTCGGGAAGCTGCGTCTTCACCCACGGGGTTTACTGGGACGGGCTGGCACCAGAAAGTGGTGTGGGCGCAGCCCGGGCGCCGAGGAGAGAGAGTGGGGGGCTCTGGTTGTGCTGCTTCGGTCTCCTGGTTCTTAACAGTGTGTGTGGTGGGAAAAGACACTGCCAGACCCGGGGCTGTTGTCTGCCGAGTACGGAAGAGGCTTAAAAAATTTTTTGTTTTGTTATTTACCACTGATATTTCAGTGGTAAAAAAGCTTTAGGACGCGGGGAATTAACGGCACTGAAATCCTGTTGGTGGGTAAGAATGTGGCTTGTTTATGCCCTGCTCAGCAGGAGAGGGGTTTAATCTTTCTATTAATTTAAAGACCTGAGCTACGTAATTATTTCCTGCTAAAAAATCGCAGGGGCAGTAATTGCCTGGACCCTTCTTCTCCTCTTGTGCGGAGACCTCTTAATAGATTGTTCTCTCGGAAGGAAAGGTCTCCTTAGCAGCGTTTGCTGGCAAGAATGGAGGAGTGTCAGGTAGAAACTGAATGTGTTTCAGTGGAGAAGTGTATCCGAAAGAATTCCAAACCTAAGTCTAGAGCGTTGAGTGTTTTGCAAAACGTTCCTGAAGCGATGGATTTAAAAAGTAGCAGCATTTCCAAATGGGACCCGCCGAAGCGTGGGAATTAGTGAGAAAATACTGAAAACAATATTGCAAAGCAATTTGTATGTTTAGAAAACAGAAATTCGGGTTGAATAAAGAGAGGAGGTGACAGAAAGAAGAGTGGGCTTGAGTTGTGTGGGGGAGGGAACGGCGTTAAGGTTTTCCATCCATTTACAACCGGTGAGGGAATAGGCAAATGTATTTACTGATGAATTTGCCTGAGCTCTGATACCGGCTCCTGGGTGTGCGGCTTTGCTCCCAGCTCAGGTGCAAGTCTGAGCACGCCAAGGGCCAGACCCGTGTCCTGCTGGCGGCATCCACGGCGCGGGGCTTCCTGGGAGACTGGAAACCGCATCCAGCATCCAGGGAAAGAAACCTCAGGAGGTGGCCGGAGAGGAGCTGGGGCAGGGGCTGCTGAGCAGCCTGCGAGCCCTGGAGCCCGCCCTCAGCCCCGGCACAGCCTCGCCATCCTCACTCCTGCCTCAGAACGTTGTGGGTTAGAACTTTGTGGTGGTTGAAGGGTGAAGGAGTAGAGCTGTACTCGCTGCCAGGTGGTTGGTACTTCCACTTGTAACACGCTCACTTCATCATTCTGACTTTGCCAGAGTTTTTCAGCTGAGATTTTGCATTCTGGTTGTTTGCTGTGCCCAGAATTTGGGGGAAATGTGGACAAAATGAATCCGATATTTCTAAGAATCAGCGGGGGAGGGAAGGGCATCTTGCCTGTTTTCAATACTTCTGACCTGTCACTGAACAACTTTGTTTCCCACGCTTTGGAGAAAGGAGCTACTTTTTGTTTTGCATGAATTTGCATCAAGGATGTGCTTATTGTTGTTCCCTCTGGAAATATTCCTAAGTCAGCCCAATTAATAAGTCTCTGAAAAAATGCTTTTTTTTTTTTTTTTTTTCCTATTTGTAACTTAGCTGTGTGAAGATTCTGCCCTCAACGTACTGGAATCTCCCAGAGCTTCCAGTTGTGGGTGGGCTGACTCTGAGCCCCAAAGCACGACTGAAGGTGCTGCCTTTGACCTGTGGCTTCAGGTGAGAAACCAGATTGTCACCATTGTGGCTGGTTCCAGTTGGCCTCACCCAGTTTCGAGCTAGGAGCTGGCCCTGGCTGAGCACACTGTGGTGACTTGACAGGAGACTTTCTGGCATAAACCAGCAAAAATGGATTTGTAAAATAATTGAAGGGTGGGGCTGAGACAGAAGTGGAGCAGGGCTTCTGTGAGTGTTCTTTTAATGTGGTTTTATATGTATAAAATTTGAATACAAAGTGAACAAAAAGCAAAAGGAGGGAGGGAAGAACTAAACATAGGTAGTTCCTCTCTGTTTATAATGTTGTCCTAATCTTAGTTATTCAAATGAAGTTTTAATATCTTCAGAAGTTATTTGCAAAGGAAAAACTGTGTCAGAAAAATCATTGATGTCAAATTTGCGTATGCCTCGTAAGCTTTATTCTTTGAAAAGCTCCTTCTAATTTCTATTACCTGGGTTTCCATCTTTTTTTTGGTATTGTGTTAGCAGCTCACTGCTTCTGCAGAGTGTTTTGGAGATCCAGCTTCGCACTGGTGGTGCTGGAAATGTTGGCCAAGTGGAAAGCAGGGCGGATTTTGGTGCCTTGAGCCGATTCCAGCAGCAGCGGCTACACCGCTCTGCCCTCCCTGCCCACCTCCCTGCTGCACTTCAGCAGAGCTTCCTGCTCTATTTTTTTTCCATGTACTTGAACAAGAGAGGGCAAATGTAATCTTTAAATGAGGGATGTATTTATCTCAAGGGTGTGCAAAGATTAATTGCTTTGGATGGTTCCTGCTCGTTTGCTTGGGTCTGCTTTAGGTCTTGATTTAAAAAGGCCAAAGTCAGTGCAAAGGTGCCATTTACTTGAGCGGGCCTCGAAAAAGCTTTTTAAAGTGTAGTGACAGAACTTAACGTTATGCCAAATGGTGTGCATCTTTAAGAGTGAATGAAATTACTTAAATATTCCATGAGTAATCAGACGAGCACATTTCTGATGATTCAGAAGATGCTTCGCTATCAGGAGAGTGATGATTTTATGACTCAAGACGTTTTTAGCTTTTGGCATCAAATCGTGTGGGGTGCTAGGGGGTGGGAATTAACATCCAGCAGCATGACCTGGAAGTGAAATCAGTTACACTGATACTGAGCACGATGCCCTTGCTGATTCCGGGGGTTTCCTGTCCGTACGGTCGTACAATGCACATCAAGCCAGAGCGAGAACCAGACCTTTAGAAAAATCATGCCCAGATACAGTCCTGTGCATCACCCCAGGTGACACAGAATGTACGTTTTTGCTCAGTGTGCTGCAGGGCTGCGGACTGTGTGCCTCAGAATAAGATTCATCATTTTTTTTCATATGGAAATGAGCAGAGTGCCTGTACTTGCTGCCATTGATCTGCATCATTCCATAAATACAAGCATGGCCCTCCTGTCAGAGCAGGGGTCCCTGAGGGAGGCGGTGGCTGCAGAGTAAACCAGGTGGATGTTTCTTGTGCCTCAGGTCCTTTTAAGCAACCTGCCTGCTGGCTGGGTTGGCTTTGGGGGTCTCCCAAGAGCCTTTTGCTGTCCCCAGAGACTTCTCGCAGCTGGCACTGGAAGCACTCACAGAATAATGAGGAATGACAGAAGAAGGTGGTCCGAGAGCGAATACTTTCGAACTACTCTATAGGAATATGTAAAGTGTTGGAGCTTGGAAAATCTTCATGCGGTGGAGAAAATTTGCCAAGTGAGTGGATGTCAATAATCAAATGAGCTGATCAGAAGCAACCCAAAGTTCACAGACTGTTTAAAAACGTGGACTTGTCAACACTGGAGGAGGTCAAATCAAAGTGAAGCCAGCCAGCTGCTTTCTCTCTCCTTCCTCTCTATTCTCTCCAGCTCACCCTCTTTTGACAGGCATTTTATTCGCCTTTTTTTCCTATCTTCTGTGATGTGAGCGGCTTCCAGCAGCCCTCAGAGATGAAAGGTAACAGTCCTCAGGCTGTTTTAACCAGCCCTTTAAGTATCCTGGGGTGAAGGCTGACTCGGACAATCAGAGGACCTGTAATTTATTCTGCTTTCTAAGCTGTACGTTCTGTGTCCAGGGTCAGTTCTTAGGCTGTGGTGGGAGTTTTTATTCATGACCAGAATGACCAGCTCAGTTTTGACTTTTTGAACAAAGACTACATTCTAGCCTACTTAGAAAGGATTCTCTTCATTCTCACTTAATAGCACCTTGAGTATATTAGTTTAATTTTATTTTGTATCTTGGGCTTTCAGATTTTGTACGTTTCTTTTGGTGTGGGTTTTTTTTTTTTCCTTTTTTTCCTGAGCAGCCCCTGTTCTGCTGCTGGCTCTTGCCCTTTCTGCCTGGGCTGCAGCTCTTCCTTGTCACTTCCAAGTCCCAAGATCTTTGTCAAACCAGGCCCTGACTCTCCTAGTTTCCCATCTGATCTTTGCCTTGCTCTTCGTCTTCCTCTAAATTGGTATTTCTGGGGGTGTTTGTTGTTGGCAGTGGATTGTTGTTTGGATTTTGTTTGTGGTTTGGGGTTTTTGTTTGTTTTGTGGCCCCCAGTTAATTTCCTGTACTGGGTCCTCTTTCAAGCCTCTTTGCTGGAACAACCTTATGCATCATTTTCCCTCTGGGAATCCAGCCTCAGTACGCTTTTATTCAACTACATTCCACCTGATTCTGACTCTTCTCTGAATGCGAAGATTCCTTTGCTCCACCCGACTGGGATCCAGGCAGCTCCGAAATGCGAGCACAGCTGAGAGGTGCTCTGGTTTCACCAGCTGTGGGTGATGCTGGGCTTCCCAGAGAAATTCCCAGAATAGCTTTGTAAGCTGTGGATTGGCTGCATGGAAACTTGAATACATCAAGTGTCTGCTGAGTTTATGCAAAGCGATCGTTCCGGGATTTCAGTTCAGTCCCAGCTTTAGGTGACTTAGATGTCACAGATAAATCAAACCCGAGTCCTTGGTGCAGTAGCTGGTCCTTGCCAGATTTTCAGCCTGAACTCTAAAGGACAAGAGCTGCTGTTTCACAAAAGATTGTCAGAATTTTTTATTACCCTTCCAAAGACAAGGTATTATCCTGAGATTTGTTCTCGAACAGCTGGAGCACTTCATCTGACAATTTAAGAAAAGAACACCCAACCCCCGAGAACATGTCTCCAGCTGGAATTTTCCAGTCAAATGGATAAACACTTGGCTTAGCAAGGACCTCCAGCAGGAAAGGTGAAGCGATGCTGGTACGTGGGGGACCTTTCTAGGGTACGCAATCCTGCCTGGTTTTCATCCCAAAGATGAAATGACATCTCTCCTCTTCGGGAGTTTATTCTTGGTGCAGCATTCCTGCATGGAACTATATAAGATTATTTCTTGGATCATGGGATTTTCTGCACCTGTCCCTGTTGCTGTACAGGCTTCGAGCTTCAAAACCAGGGAAGGAGTATGATCAGAATCTGAAAATAATATCCTTTTACTGTTCATCTGTCCATGAGTAATTATGTGTTGGGCTGTTTCCTGAGCCCAGATCTAATACATTTTTCAATCCTGATTTGAAGCAAATAATTCTTGTTAGGTTTTAAAATTTACAATATAAATCAGCAAGGGTTTTTTTTATTGTTTTTCTGAAAAAATGTTGCCAATATAAAATTACAAATAAGCATTTATTTTAAAATTATCAACAAACTTTCCCATGAGTCCTAGAAGGAATGGTTTAGGTATTAAACGTGCTCTTTGAGCTGAGTTTTGTGATCATCTCGGAGCCTGTAAAATGTAAAGGTTTGACCACAGGGTCTGCTGTACTTCTGTGACTAATCACCATGAAGCTGATCTCTGGGGTTTTGCTGCACTGTCTTTGAAATGGTCACATTTTCAAATTTTGTATCAACATCCCACTGCATATTTCTTTCTGGAGTTGAATTTTCTGGTATCTTAAAATATCACAAGCCATTTTTGCAGGACTATTTGTAGAAGACTCAAAAATGACTTGGCATCACATCGTATATTGCCGAACTCCAAGACTGGCAACGTATCGCTGCTGCTTGCGTCTTACCGACACTCTCCTGATGGTCCTGAGGAACCCCCAGCGCCTCGGTTCTCCAAACTACCCCATTCAGTTCTTCACGCAATCAAACCTTTTCAGACAACAATATTCCCAGCACCGTGCAATCTGATTCAAGCCCTAAAATGTCTTGCCCACCCTTCTTCTTCAGCGTGCTCTGATGAGCTGCGGTGTGACGCCTCTGGATCTCGGAGGGCTGAACTTCTCTGCTCCTTCCAGTGAATCTTGAGCAGCGACAGCTTGGCTTTCCTCAGGAAGGTTTGCTTTGCCGAGGCTGGAAGCGGGTTACCGGTGCCCATTCCCCACCACGGCACATATTGCACATTGCTGCAGGATTTATACCTTCAAGGGTCCTTCCAAATGAGCTCACACGAGCTGTATTTTCGTCCGATCCAGGCAGAGCGGGGTCTTCCTGCTCACGGCAAATGTGCAGTTTGCACCATCCCAACTTTCCTCCTCTGAGTCCTTCCCTGGCCCTGCTGCTGGAGACCATTAGTAGGAGAAGCTCTCAGGCAATCGAACTGTGAGAGGGTGGAGGTGAGAGCTGACCTCGCGGTGTCTGCTGATTCACCTGCCTCCGGCACAGCGAGGAGACCTCAGCAGGAGTTCGCCACCCAAGGAGCACCCTCCTTTCAGGTGGGTTTGCAGCCCTTGCCAGGTCACGTACTCTTTGGTTACACTGCTGGCCATGGCCACGGTTTGGTGGTTCCTTGATGGTTTTGCATGTCTTGAATACCTTGAAATGAAGTGTTTAATTTGGGGTGGAATCTGAACGTTTTAGCTGGCACAAAACAAAAGCTTGTAGCTTTACGGGGTTTTTTTTTGTAGGCAAGGTGAAAAAGTGATTTTGGTATGAACTGAAGCAATTCTTAACTGATTCAGCTGTCAAACTGAAAATGTCTGTGATGGGACCGTGCCAGAAAACTACTCCTGGCTGATCTTAGCTAGCAAGCATCTTGTCTTTGATGCTTCTTAGTGAAATTTTGAATTTCCAGTCCCAATCTCATGAGAATTCCTTGCAAACGTTTGGCTGAAATAAGTGGCTTAACTAGAGAATATGACTTTCTCCATGAGCAGCATCTGCTCCTCGGGCAGCTCAGCTGTTCTTTCTGCCATGTGACATTTTCCAGCGAGGGCTGAGGAGCCCCATGCATCAGACAGATGCAAAACTATAACCAGGCTTAGAATGACACGGGTGAGAGCAGCTCCGGGATGTGTCGGCCGTCCCCTGCCCTTCCTTTCGCACCAGCTGCTCTCCTTTTCCCCGTGGCAGATGTAGAGGAGACTCCTAAATCCATATCCAAGCCCACGGTAAGTGGCATGGTTTTTAGAATTGCTTCTGTGGTGCTTCAGGAGGGTCAGTAGAGCCTCTGCCAACGTACTAATGGAACTTGCACCGGTGCTCTTGGGTCTCTTGGGCTTAAGAATCCGAGACCATAACCTGAACTGACCTCTGAAAACGCACCCGCACCGCTCGCCCGCCGTGTGATTGTCTAACACGGGAAATCCGGTCTAGCTCATAGAGCGGGGCACTGGAAAAGAAAAGATTTGTTCTCTTTCCGTCTTTGCCACTAACTTACTGCCTGAACGTGGCTAAATCGCCCTGTTGCCCTGAATCTGTCCTTTGAGTAGCTTCTGTCAGCTCTGCGTCTGAGAAGTGTTGAGTTCAAAGCAACTTTATGTAGACTGATGTATTTATCTAAAGTCATTTTGCCTAAATTATGTAGAACGGACTGGTAAAACAAGAAGGCATTTGCTTATATTAAATAGAAAAGAAACCCTTTCCAGATTGGTGGGGTTTGTTAGCAAATTGTCAGTCACTAGATGAGACTAATAAAATCTCACGTTATGTACCTAAGAAAGTTGCTTCTTTTAATCTGTAAACTCAGATTTTAAAAGCTGAGCTCAGTTGTAGCATCTTCTATATCCACTTACAGGAAATTCCAGAGCAGACGCTTTCTGTGCTTCCTGTTTTCTGTCAATAACTTCTTACAACTTTACTGCATGAAAAACATCTTGAAATTGGTTCTTGACTTTTTTACCTGTAGTGCCAACTCCTGCAAAAGCTGTCGTGAAATTTCCCTTGTGCGTAGCTTGCAGAATAAGGTCTTTGTGGGCAGAAATGGTTCATAGAGAAGAAAATATGTGCTTCCTAAAACATGAATCTTATATGCAAAATAGCTCTGTGTATTATTCTGTCATCCTGATGCCTTCTGGAGTTCAGGGAGACCCCAGATTGAAATGATTAATTGGCCTCTCCAGACTGCTGGCCAAATGAGCACTTACCAAATGTGAAGGTACGTGATTAACGAGCTGGGTTTGCCTGGGGACCTCTGAAACTTTCCTTAGCCTTTGATGATTAGAATAATATTGCTTTTACTTGTGAAATTGCGCGTGCTTGGTGCGTTGTGAGACAGACTGGCTGATTTTCAAAAGCTACATTCAAGAGACTTTAATTCACATCCTGCTGGTTTTATACTTTTCTAAGCTCCACTGCAGTCAGCAAAAGCACATGAGGAAGAAATACCTGTTATCAGTCATTATCCTGAGCTGAACTGTACTTAATGCCCGGACTTTCACGTGTTGTGTCTCTGACCCTGGGTATTTTTTGCCGGAAAAATCTGCCCGCTGCTGGTCCGAGCCGCTGGCAGGCTGGGCAGTGGTTTATTTGGGAGCATGGCAAAGCTGGAACTTAATCACGTAATGCTCCTTTTCTTTATGGCATCTCCTGGCTACATTATTTATTTAGCCTCCCCGTAACAAAGACACCATTGTACTTGGGAGCAGTGGGAGAGAGCGGAGCGCCTGCCGCTGCCTCGGCCGCCGAACTGGATCAAAATACCACCAGAAGCCCTCGTTAGTTATTTATTTTTCCGAGTGCGGAGAGAGAGGAGCACAAAGCCGACGACAGGAGCCGGCAGCAGCTGGCATTGCTGCTCTTCAGCCGGACCCCTGTCCCCGGGGAGCCATCGTGTCCTTCTCCTCTTGCGTTTTTCCAACACTGGAAAGATAAACGTTTCTTTTTTCCTTAGGAGTTGTTCACCAACATCCTGCGCTACTCTGGGCTGCGAGTCTGATTCCTCAACAAAATTTTTAAACGTAGTGAGAAGTCTCACTTAAAGTTTAGTTTTATCGTTATCTGCGGGGACAAAAAGGCGGTGTACGACTTCCGACGAGTGACGCATCCCTGAAATGGAGCGTTTCTCTGTTTCTGTTTTGAATGCCCTTTGATTTAGCCAATATAGAGATGGAGTTTTGCCGTGGATTGGAGTGGAATCGCTGTCGGACTCGGAGCAGGTTTCGGGTCAGTCTGTTTGCTGGCTGAGTGCTGGGTACTCATGTCTCGGGTACCACAGCGCTGCGGGTCCACCCTTTGCCCTTAGCTGGGCCGATGGCAGACCGGAGGGACAAGCCCTCATAATTTCTGTGTTTGGCATCCAGCCTCTGCTCTGTATGGAGGGAAGCTCAGCACAGCGCCGACTCTGAGCGTGAAGTGACTCGGGATGAGGTTCTGTCACAGGGTGAGCTGCTGGGGTGGCTCAGGGCTGCTGAACGCAGCCATCCTGCCCAACAGTGTCCTCTCCTCTCCCGTTGGCTCAACATCCACCCAACTCCCCTGTGAATTCTTTCAGCTCAATAAACCAGCAGAAAATGAAATAAAACTGCTGAACAGCTTCTGCCAAATTACCAAACTGAATCAACCAGCAGAGTCCAACAAGAGCTAGGGCTGCAGCAAGGCCAGTGCTGGGGACAGGAGAGAAAGAAATTGGGAGGGAAGGGGTGAAGACAACCTCTCCCCTTTCAACAGGGCATTGCTCTGCTGGATTTCCATTTAAATGGCCTGAGCAGATTCCCCTCTGAGGCCCAGGGATCACTAGTAATCTATGAGCCGTGCAAAATGAAGTTCAGCTGGTTTCAGAAACTCTGTTAAGCAGCAGAATTAAACCCACCTATCCAGGCTGGTACAGCCCTTTGATTCAGATGCCACAGTGTCCCAGTAATGTACCAGAGTATTCTCTACAGACTCTGAGTTCAAAGAGCTCAGGCACTGGTGGTACAGCATTTAAATGTGCTTACAACGTGCTTTCTGTTGGGAACCTTCTTCAGCTAAAGAGCATTTATTTTTCTAATGAGGCTTTCATTGTTCTCACCTAAAGACCTACCACTGTACATTTTACCAGGCACAAATCCTGCCCCCTTACTCGGTCAGAACTCCCCGTGAAGACGTACGTGGCTAAAGCGTGGCTGGGCTGTTTGGCAGCAATACCAGTTTAAGGTGATTCTCAGCTTTCCTCAGCACCCAGCTGCTCCCTCCTGGCCCACACTGGAGCAGAAAACCCTGCTCGCTGCAACGGCTGGTCCTGCTGCAACTTGGGAAAGCAGCCTTAGAAGGAGCAGGAGCAAAGGAAACTTCTGCAGGTTGCTTTGGCTACCGAACTTTTTGTGTCAAATCAGGGCCCGAAGGAGCAGGGGGACCTGTCTTTGATCCACAGTACGTCAGCGTGGTGGTAGCTTTGTGTTACTTTTCTTCTGTATAAATTCTTAGCAGACTGCTAACTAAATAGTAGAAAATGCAAAAAGAAGCCTTGATTGTTTGCCGTAATGTCACGCAGAAGGATTAACCCCTGTAGCAATTATTGGACCCTAGTGAAAAAATCATGAGTACGTGTCGATACAAACACTCTCCTAGCTAGTTTGGTTCCTAGGGAGGGCGGCCGCATCTGTGAAGTCTGGGATTGATGGGATCTCTCGGGGATATTACTTTGTCTATTAGGCTGCTGTTACTTGGATGGTTTTCGTGCGTAAAGCCCGGGATTTTTATTTTTACTTTATATCCGTGCCACCATTGACCTAGTTTTTGAAGCCAGTAACTCCAAGCAGCCATCTGTATCCCAGCTGATGCCAAGTAATGAAAATAACATCGGAAGTTAATAACCCACTGCGCAACTGGAGATTTTTATGGGTAGCGTTTGATCTTTGTGTTGCTTCCCCCTTGGATTTTCCTCTTTCCGACACCCAGTGAAAAAGGCTGGGGAGGCGGCTGCGCGGGGAGCAGCGCTGTGGGGCGAGGGGGGCTCCCAGCAGCCCTGCCCACGGCTCTTTACCTGCTCATGAGGTGGCCGAGGAAGCACCGAGGTCCTTGTGGTTTTTCCTTTATCCTGCAGACGTTCACCTGAGTAACCAGTGACCGCTCTGCTGTGTCTGGGGCTGAAGATTGTCCTGACTGGGAGAAATTATTTGGATGTGAGTTTGGTTTGCTGTCTGTAGAGGTGGTTGCGGTGTCTGGACAGTACAGTTAGTACTAAAAGGGTGGTGACAGAACACACGTGGTGAGCAGGTGTCTCTCTCGGGTCTCGATTGCTGGTGTTGTCTGCGTTTTATGCAGAGTTACGGGTCCTAGTGAGATGCAGATTAAAGGGAAGCTCAGTGAAAGAGCAGTAAGAGGTGAGTTTTGGCCTCTAATCTTAATTATTGCTTTTCTACTTCCCAGCAGTTGTGTGCAGAACTGTGGCAGCGCTGGGAAACAACAGGCCCCCCAATGGCAACCACCGACGTCCTCATCCCGAGTAGGGTGAGGTTTTCTTCGTCGCTGAAAGCGTCAGCTGTAGAAATTCAAGGATTCCCCTTAAAGTCTTAGCTCTTGGTTAAGAAATCCACCGTGTGTGTCAATATTTCTGGTTGTGAAGAAGTGTTTGAAAACATAACGTAAACGCACTGTAAATATTTTAGAACCCCGAGGCAGATAAAAAGAACCTCAGCTCCGTTGTTTTTACAAAATCCTTTGCTTGTTTTTACTCTTGGCCCCGTTTATTATTGTTACCGCGTAGGTTTAGAGGTAACAACAAACCTAAGCAGTGCTTTTTCATCACTTGTAGATCTCCCACAGTTACTTTAGTTACTTCCTCCTGGTGGTGAATGGATGGCTGGTGTGCTGGGGGCTGCCCCCAGAGCCAGCTTTCCGCCCTGCTTCCATCGGATCCTCTGATTCTCCTGCATTGTGGTGCTTTTCATTGCCAAGACCAGCTGTAAATTCTCTCCTTTTGGATGTCTCCATCACATCTCATTTAATTATTATCAATCATGAGGCATTTTCCCCCATTCCCATCGGGACAGGGCTGCGGTCCAGCCCATCTCTCAGGAGCACGTTCTCCTCGCCGTCCCTGCGGAGTGGCCGCGTTGTGTGGCAGAGCACAGAGGGCAGAGCAAAGGGCGATGATTCAGCCCAAATCTACAGCACTTCATGCAAAGGCAGGGGAAGGTTTAATTGCTAATACTTGTAAAACATGGATTTGCTGTGAGAGCTGGGGCCCGGAGGGAGCTCCAGCCCTGCTCCCCATTAGCTCTGCCCAGCGTTTCACGTGCTTGTGGTTTCAGCAGCACAGCTGCACCGGCCGCCTCGGTCAGAGCGCGACTGAATCCAGCCCTGGAACAGTTTGTCATTGTGAGATACAAATCATTAGAGATGCAGACCAGGTGTATAATATTTTATAACTTCTTTACAAGGCCACTGGCTTATAATTTGGGAGGAGCATTTGGAAGGATGTGATTTATGTCACAATAACCTTGTAATTAGCGAATGCTGTTGTTGTATGCATATTACTGGGTACTATTGCAAGTTACTAGTAAAACCTCTGCGGTTTAGAGCTCCAGGTTACACCACACTGTGCTGACAGGGCTGAGGCTTTGCACTGGTTTGCAAAAGTTCAAGCGATTTTCTCTGAGCTGTTGCTGACACTTCCCACCCTGCAGAAGCTTTCAGCACCTTCAGGTTAGGAGGGAAGTTGGGTTTGTTTCCGAGGGTCTCACAGTTCATAATGGATTTATCCTGACAACAGTGTGGCAAGAGGAATGTTGTTTATTCTCAGTTTACACACGAGACATTTCATTGAAGGGCCCTTGAACTTCCACGTCTGTGTGGTTCTTGTCCAGAAGACAAAAATCAGGTGCTGTGCCGTCTCTGCGAAAGTCTGGACAGCATCTCAATTTTAGTGTGTTCACATGTCTTTAAAAAAAAAAAAAAATCTCATCCTGATACAGGGGACAAATCTTAAAAAGATCTGTGGCAAATCCCGGAGCTAAACCAAACTCTGCCAAGTTAATGGTGTAGCTGCTGAATTTGGCGATCCCCGCTCGCCCGGCAGAGGCAGCGGCTAACGCCAGGACCCTCCGAGGTGCAGGGTGGAAAAATGGTGATATTTTCTCATGTGGCACCTTTGAACCTTTATTATTCACGTAGGACTCGGGTCAGGTTTATTTGCAGCCCTTTAACAAGCCGATCATGTCAACACACGGGCACCAAACCAGCTGTCGCAGAAGAAACGCACAAAGGCACGACCCACGTCACCAGCTCTGTCCCCAGACGAGAGCTTTGCTCCAGACCTGGCAGGAGGGGTTGCTCAGGTTTGTCTTGTTTTATTTGGTTTTGGTTTTTTCTCCTCCTAAGCTGGCATCACGCAGCGCTAGATTTATTTATTTTATTTTTCTTCTCACTTCTTAGACCGCTGGAATCGGTCCCCTCGCCTCCTGTTGCAGAACACTTGATCAGATACCAAGTGACTGCTTTGTGAGAACAGTATTTAATGCGATGACTAAACACCGAGTTAGTTACTCAGTAACTTCCCAGGAGCCCTTCTCTGTACTCTGGGAGTTACTGATCACATTCTGTGCTGTTGGGGGAAAAAAAAAAAATAAAATTAGGCTTAGGGATGGTGTATTTGTGTCCAGGATTTTGAAGAGGAGCCTGGACGGTTGCTCACAGGAAAAGCTCAAACGTGGCTCGAATGAATCCTCAGAGAGCTGCATTCCAGAGGCTCCCAAGTTCTCCTCGTGCACAGGAGGTGTGGAGTGGAGATTTTCCCAACAAAATCATCCCCATCCTTTCCTGCTTTTGCTGTGCGGTGAACTAGGGATGGGTTCTGAGCTCTCTGCCAGGATTTGGCACCACCAGGCAAAAAACAAAGGCGGACTCCACGTCCCCCTGGAGACCTGCCACCTGAGAGGCGAGGGGATCGTTTTTGTAGGAAATGTGGAAGAAATCCCCATTTTTTCCCCTGAGAGATGATACGTAAGAACAAATCAGAGATCTGCTGCCTGCCTGGCATTACCCAGTTGGCAGCTTAGTTTGAGGAATAAAACAGTGGCATAAAATCGGCTTATTTTTTAAGCCCAGCTGGAAACTAGTGGGAATTCATCTCCCTCGATAAGGACATTATAAAATGTTCATATCTGGTTTACCACTTATATTTGGAGGCAGGAAGGAATTTATTGCAGAGTTGATTCTGAGTTGTGCAAGAGAGATGAAAGCCTCAATCTGTGTGCCTCCTTGTGCTGCTTTATGAACAAAACACTCAAAAAATACCACCCAGCCAAAAGAAAAAAAAACTAAGAAAACTCTCCCCAAACCCCTGCAGCATCTAAAACATTGCTTCAGAGTTTCCATGAGCTATATTAACTTTTATTGTACCGCCCTTTTTCTCTTCTCCTCTGGAAGTAGCACGTAATTTTCTAAGGAAATCAAATTAACTACTTGGTTTAAATTGAACTACTTTGAGTTGGATTTAATGAGCTTTTTGTCTGGTCTTGCTGCTCGGCCGCCCCGGAGCTTTTGGGCAGTGTGCTGCCACCCTGGGCTGGGAACAGCCAGGGCCACGGTGTGACGGAGTGCAGGATGCTCTTCTGGGGATGCCATCCCGGTGGGAAACACGGGAGGGGAGTGTGCTGGGTCCCAGGGCAGCGAGAGCCCCTCCTGCTCTCACCGCTCTGATCTCGGCAGCATCTTCATGGGATTTTTCAGCTGTGCCCACGCGGGACTCGTGGCCGCTGCCCAGGCAGAAAAAAGCACCGTCGTTAATAATTGACCCGGGAGATAATGAACCGGCCCGGCCCGCTGTTTGCTTTCCTTCCTTTGCCGCTGCCAGGGCAGCGCTGGGCACGACGGAATGGAGTAAACCAAAGGGCGCTTTCCAGCGGCGAGGCCGAAGGAGCCGTGCGTGAAAGTCTCTGGTTGCATCTTCAGTGCCCGTGCGGCGTGTGGAGCCAGACGCTGCCTCCCGGAGAGCGGGGAAACTGCCCCGACGCGGCATCGGCGGCATCGGAAACACTCCAGGTTCTGAGGTTTACGGTTTCTTTTCCGCTGTCGTTCAGATCTGTTGCGGGCATAGCTGGAATGTGGGTCTGAAGCATTAGCTTTTGCGTTCTGAAGCTGGAGGGAGAAAGTTTGCGCTGGCTCTGGTTACGGGAACACGTAGTTAGAGCTTAGGGGGAGCTCAACCAAAGATCAGTGTGTGTGTGTGTCTGTGTTTTCGATGCCTGTAGCTGCTGTATATCCTCTGTGAGATCCAACAGCTGCTGTGCTGCCTGTCTATTTGCTTTATGCAAAAAAAAAAAAAAAAAAAAGAATGAAAATACCATTCTGGTGACCCTGTGTTGCTTGTATCTTGTTTGCTGTGAATCTGGCAGGAGCAGTGATTCTGCTGATCCGTGGGCTAAGTAACTGCTCCTTCATCTCTGTCTGGGGAGGAAGGAGGGCTCAGTGAAACCCTGAGCGCAGACCTTTGTGGGTCCTCAGACCTCACAGGGTTTAAGGCAGAGTTTGCTCGATGTGACGTGGTTTTGAGCGCTGCCAGGTGCACCCGGCCGTGCCCGTGGGTGCTTGTGGGCATCCTGGCCGCAGCTGCCAGGTCTCTGCAACACAGGAGCTGCAGAGCGTGTGCTCAGCCCCCAGGTCACGCAGGAGAAGGATGATTAGAGATGTATTGCAGATTCAGGCATGAGCCAGCGGAGGTGGCAGGAGAATGTTGGAAAATGAAGCGTCCAAATGTTGTGTTCTCTATCGATCCTTTCTCCCCACCAAGGACTAACTGGGCCCTCGGGTCTCTTGCAGAGTGTCTGCTGCCAAAGTCCATCTTCTCCCATCTAAAGGCACCCTTCTGTAACAGCCAGCAGGAAAACCAGGTGAAGGAGCGGGATGTGTCTTGGAAAAAGATTAAAACCAGATTTTGAAATGTTTAACCTGGGGCTGCAAGCTGCTGCCCGAGGCAACTGTGGTTACACAAGGCCGCTTGAACTTCAGGGCTTATCTGATGTGTGTGAAGGATGCTGTTTTTCCTAGGGAAAGGAGTGAACATAACCAAGTAATTCAACAAGAGCAGAAGTGAAATCGTACCAGAAAAATCTATCTTTGAAATGCTGAAGTTATTAGTGTCAGGGACTGATCTCACAGCTGTTGAGGACGTGGACAGTCCGGAGTGTCACCTCGGTACGACGGTGGGTCTGATACAAACACAGGAGCTCTGCTCTGTCCTTGGCGTGCGGATTATGCCTTTGTTTGCAGAATTAAGAAAATCTGGATCTGTGTTAAGCAGAGGAGGTGAGAGGTCTGGCAAGTAGACATTTTTACACACGAGATAGTTACACGTAATGATCCTCTAAAAGCAACTTCCCCTTCTCTCTGTTGAGTTACTCTCTTGCTGTCAGAGGTTGAGTGGGTGCCCTGGTGTTAGCTGCTTTTCCTTAAAGTCTCTCCCATTTTTACTTTAGGCTCTGCCTTTGCCCAGAATGAAATAAATTTATGCTTTCCCCCATCTTTTTCCTCTGTCTCCTGTGGATTTTGCAGCGTGTCTGAATACTGTTTGCAAGCCAGCTGTTTAATTTCTGCCTGTGATTCCGAGCAGCTTTCACCCCACTGTTAAACCCGGACTCGTGTAACTAATGGATATTTCCAGATTATGTTTAGCTACTAATAGAGTTTCTCATTGTTTGCTGTGGAAACCAGTGATAATAATGTTTAGTGAGATTAAGAATCCAGGCTTATGGATTCTGCCCAAGTGAAAGAGATGGGAAAACACTTGACTGCCGTACTTGCCAAAGGGATGGGCCGGTCTAATGTATATTATAGCTTGTATATGTTTGATATTTTCCCTTTATTCCAGTGGAATGTTCTGTAGTAGCTGGATATTACGTTACTACCTCCCTCTGCCTAGAGAGAGGCACAATTGTGTTTAACATCGTGGCAACAGAGCTGGGGAAGGGTCTGGAGCAGGAGTCTGGTGAGGAGCGGTTGAGGGAGCTGGGCTTGTTCAGTCTGGAGAAAAGGAGGCTCAGGGGAGACCTTCTGGCTCTCCACAACTCCCTGACACTCAGGAGCTTGGAGCCAGGGGAGGTCGGGCTCTGCTCCCAAGGAACAGGCAACAGGACAAGAGGAACCAGAATCAAGATGCCCCAGGGGAGGTTTAGGTTGGAGCTGAGGAACAATTTGTTCCCCTCCAGGGTTGTCCAGGCCGGTCCCAGGCTGCCCAGGGCAGGGCTGGAGTCCCCATGATCCCTGGAGGGGTTTCCAAAGTGTGGAGATGTGGTGCTGAGGGACAGGGGTCAGTGGTGCCCTGGCAGGGATGGGGGAACACTTGGACTCCATGATCTGAAAGGTCTCTTCCAACCAAAACTACTCTATGATATTGATATATGTAAATAATACATGTAATCCCACTTGATAAGGTGGCACCTGGACACTGCCCCTTATGCATCTGGTCCATCGCTGGAGCCACAGCAGCAAGGTTTGTTCTCGTGGCAGTTTTCTCTGTGAAAACATAATGACAGCACAGAGAAATTGGAGTCTACGGCCTCTGTCTGTCCGGGCCTCTTGGACTGTAATGACAGAGCCGTCCGGTAAGCCCTCAAGAACAGTTTTATCATATAAGAGAAGCAAGAGTGTAGATAGCTGCCAGAAAGCTGCTATTCTTCAAACGATAAGATGACTTTCTGGCATTTCCCAGCCCGTCAACTCTCACTTGTAAGTCTGGATGAGAGCTGGCTCTCCCAGAGCAGTAACAAACGCCTGGGAAAGGCAAATTGTGATCTATATAATGCTGTGAATCCGTTTGGGTTGGGATGGGTGGCAGCTGCTGGAGCTGCCTGTTATAAGCACTTGGATTTTTTCCTAATTACAGTCTGTTAATAATGGGCATAGTTTTAAAACTTGTCTTGCCTAGAGAGCTTACCAGCTCCTACTGTTCCTTACACTGGAGGCTGTGGAAGGAGATGTTGAACTGCATTTCACCTGTTTAGAGGTTGGTTTCTTCTCTTCCGGGCTGACTTGATGCTGTGGGAAGCTCAGTGCAGCCAGGAGTAGGCCAGGGGGACTGTGAGAATTTTATTTTCCTCTGATGTTCCTTGGACAGCGTTGCTGGCAAGCCATCAACAAGGTAGGGATGAGAAAACACCTTCTGAGGCTGCTCTGACCACTGATGCCTGAGCACGTGCTCGTGTCGCAGGTTACCGTGTTCCTGGAAAACAAATCTCCTTCTCCTTGCTGTTAAAATGTGATGGTTTATCCGTCAGGGAGAAGCAGCCCTCCAGATGTGTCCTCATCTGTCGGAGATTTCTTGCTTCTGGAGTCAAGCAGGGGAGGGAAAAGTAGATTTCTGCCCATAAATAGCAACTTTCCTCCTAAACCTGTTGTGGGGAGGAAGAGGAGGAGACAGATAAAGGAGGCTTTTTACTTAGTTTGGATTTTCTTCTGTGTTTTGTAAGCTACTGGAAAATACACACTAGTTCTAAAGGAACATCCCTGAAAATGAACGATATCATGAAGGTGTTTTTCCTTCTGAAGCTTTGAGTTCTTTCAGGATCTGTAATTACTTGGTGCTCTTGAATATTTTTGAGTCTGTCCTTGTAGCCTGTAAAAGCAGTAGGGGTGATAAATTATATGGCATCAAATAAAATTGATTAGATTTTTGTTTAAAAATAAGGAAAATGGTGATGAAGTAAGAGGGATGAAATGGAAAGGATTGGAAAGAAATACGTATTTTTGGGAAGAAGCTGGGATTTCTGGCAGAAGCGGTTTTTTTCCAAAGTGCTTCAGAGGTAGAAAAAAAAAAAATGTGTTTGGTGTTTAGTAGATTAGGGAGCCGTGGTGATGAAAGCCAAGAGAAATTTTTGAGGCTGAATAAGGAAGTCGGGGAATTCAAGGACAATGGAGAAGTATGTGGCGGGTGACTGCTCTAATTAAAAGGTCAGACTGTTGGGTGCTCAGAAAAGGTCTCTTCCAGGGCTATGAGGAATTGCCAGACCTGATCTTCCTCGTTAAATCCTTAGACGAAGATTGGTCCTCGGGTCCAAAAGCATTTTATTTGGACCGTGGCTTTTCACCAGCCAAGAAATTATGTTCCTGAAATGCCAGCCGGTCGTGTCCAGCAGTGAGATGTCCTCACTGTGCGGGAAATGACTCCAGGAAGGTGTGGGATGGACCTGTTCTGGCATCGTGGCTCGAGGAAAGCTCCCGTGGAGATTCCCAGCAGGAATCTCCTTCTCTTAGAGCTGGGCGAGGAAGTTGAGGAGGACTTCTCTTTCCCTCCTCCCCTCCCGAAAAAAAAAGGATATTGAGGTGCATTATTAATTTAATTCTCCTCCAAATTTCTCCAGACACTTCCATAGCTCCAGAAAGCCTGCTGTCTGTTATCTGTGGGTTTTACTGGAAGTGTTTACATTCCTCAAACTACGGTGAAATTTATTTCTGTGCAAACGAGGCATAAACCTCCTCTAAATCCCATTTAAGCTGTGTTTGGAGAATGTCTGGCACTTTGACTTTCCCTGGCTTCCAGTAGCAGAGTAAGTTTCCCACTGGGCCTGTGGAAGCCAAACTTGAAAGTTTGTCCTTGGTTTTGATGGCTGGTATCCTTGGCAGCCGTGAGCTCCCTGCGTGATAGCTCTGGAAACTGCACTGAAAGAGAAATCGGGTTTTCAGTCTTCAGAAATCTTGGCAGGAAAAGTACAGATGAGCAGAATGTGTGTGCTCCAGTCATCTAACGAGGATGGCATCTGGTATGTTCTCTTAGGTTGGCTTCCCGTTGGAAACCTAAAGCTGAAAGTCATCAAGGATAAAATTGTTAAGATAGAAAGTTAAAAAGAAAGTGAATATATCTATTAAAGAAAGAAAGGTATTGAGAGAATTGCTGAATTTCAGCGATGCTGGGCACACAGATGCTCAGCCACCCCTGGATGCGTTATCCTCCCCCATCCTTCACCCTTTCAACAGTTGTGTGAGAGTGATGGAATTTGAAGACTTAATTTGTCTGGAATTTCTGGATATTTCACAGTCTGGACAAAGACGCGGTTTGTATTTCCGGATGTCTCATGTCTCAGGAGGAGATAAGAGTCTCTGCCAGCACCTGGGTCATCTGTGCCGTGGGTGTGCAGAGGTCCCTGTCCCGTGGAGATCTGGGAACCTGCCCTAGATGGTTTGACTGATGACCTCCCAAAGGTGTCTGTGATACCAGAGACTCTCTGCTCACTTTCCCCGAGATTTCGGACTCCCCAGACTTCCCTGGGACGACGCTGGCCGCTCGAGCCGGAGTCTGACAGATGATATTTTGATAGCAGTTGGATCTCGTGGTCTGTGGAACAGGTGGGTCAGGTGCTGTGGACTGTGCAACCGATTGGAATCTGAAGAATTTCAGCTAATATTTACATCAGGTGTTTACCTTTGATAAGCAACAGGTCATTCACAAACAGGGACATGACATAATACCGGGGGGTTCATCACGGTGTTTGCTTTGTGTTTCACACACTTATCGTTCTCGTCGCTCGGAGAACAAGTTGCATATTGTAGTTTGATACGGATTAATAGCTCTGCTTTTCCCCCACGATTTCCATGGAGCCCGTTTGTTTAAAAAGGGCTGGTTTGCAGCAATAAATCTGAAGTTTTTCCACATCCCAACCTATGAGCAGGGTGTTGCCTTCGTCTTGAGTGGCTGGTGGGAGAAATCCTATTTGATTTTCCAAATTATATTGATTTTCCTCACCTATAAACACCCCTAGCCCAGGTTCAAAAGAAGGTTTGAACTCTGCTTGTGTTTATGAAGGAAAATGCTCATTCTTGCTGCTCTGGTGGAAAGATCACAAGTGTGCGCACGCACTGTGTGGCTGTGCTCGATGCCGGGGCTCTTTTTCCTGGATTTTTGAGGATAAATCAGAGACTTGATAAAGAAAACACCTGTGTTTCAGGTGGGTAACACATGGTATGTAACCACAGGTGAGTTAGGGATTAATTAGCAGCACCTAATACAATGTCAATGAGGTCAAACAAGAACAAACCATAAGCAGCAGAAATCCCGCCCTGAAAAGACGGGTAACTCACCAACTGGCTGCTGGTTGGAGTTACCAGTTTTCCGCTGTACGGGGATAATTTTCCAGAGACATGAGGCTTTGACCTGGTAAGCTGCTTGCAAGGAATTCAGGGTTGTGCAATACAACCCACCTTTCCCTAGAATCAAGAGGTCGAGGAGGTGACTGGTGTTCTAGCAGCGGGCTCTGAGGGGCTGGAGACTTCAGAGGGACTTGAGCCTGCCCTGAGTGCTCAGGGGCTGTATTTCGTAGAATCACAGAATCAGAGAATTGTCCAGGTTGGAAGGGACCTTAAAGATCATCGAGTTCCAACCCCCCTGCCGTGGGCATTTGATACTAGTGGGGTGAAGGAGTTTTAATGAAGTGCTGGTACCTGAGCTCGGAAGACATGCAACACGGTCTGTAACCCTGTGAATTCCCTGGCCCTGCCTTGCCACTATTTCTTTTTTTTTTTTTTTTTTTTTTTTTTTTTTTTCTCTTTTTTTTTT
>VWZK01006664.1:219845-246138 GCA_013396935.1 Baryphthengus martii | reverse complement strand
TATTATTATTGTGGTGGAAACTTGGAACAACTCTTGTTTTGAGACATAAGACATCATTATCTTAGGCCAGAGACAGCCCAGCCCGGCGTACACAGCGTCCTGGGTTATCCGGGTTTTGTTCTTCCCCAACCATCAGCCTGCTGGGAATATCGGACGTGTCCCGTTCCCTGCAGAGATCTTGTTTCTCTTTCATGCTTTTGTTGGTCTCATCTTTCTATTTTGTCAGATCTACAAAGCAAAAAGTGTGATCTTTATATTTGCAAACGGCTTTGCAGAGAGGGCTGTGCTCTGTGGAGGGTTTTCTAGGTAGTACTGCAGTAAATATAATAAATCAGTGGATGGAAATCAAGTTAGCCTTTTTAAAAAAAAAAACAAAACAAAACACAAAAAAAACAACAAACCCAAACAACAAAACTTTGGACCTTAATAGGTTTTTAGTGGCTTTAATAGGCTGTTTGTGGCTATTTCTTCCCCTGGCGTGGAGTGACACACTGGTGATGCACTTCCCCTCATCTTCTGGTGTTCTTGTCTCTGATACACTTCAACATTTTCCTTTTTTCTTTCAGAGGTTTACAATTAAAATATTGGGAGCTCCTCTGGAATGCACACACTGTATTACTGTATTACACTGCCAGAGTGTAGTCCAAGAGGGTGCTCCACCACCTACCAGCTGAGCAGAACAATAACAGCATTGTTAGCGCTGGTTGAGTTTTAAACCCATTAGTGTTTTTATTTTGCAAGGGAAAGAGGAGGCAGTTTTCACACAGTTCTTTAAACACACTGAACAAATCTGCTTCCAGGATTTAGGAGACATCTTCTTCACAAGAAATATGACAGGTTTGTCCCAAGGTGTGTTTCTGTATCTTATTGTTTAAATTTCAGCAGAAACTTCTGGAGAACAGTCTATTACTCCAGTGCTTATTGTTTTTCACTCAATTCAAGGATGTGAAATTGCAGACTTGGTCTTAAGCGAGAGAGATATGCAAAATGTGAGCCATGGTGGCAAGAGTGGGACCAGAAGGCATCCAATGCAGGAGGAAACCCTCTGGGTTCTCTGCTCTGTGGAGCAGAAGGAAAGGCAGCAGGTAACTTCAGACAGGGGATGGGAGAGGCTGCCCAGGAGGAGGGAATGTCCCACGAGTGTCCTCCTGTACCTGCACACACAGGGCTCAGTGCTTGCTGCTGCTCTTTCCAAGTCAGATGTTCTGACTTTGGTCTTCCAAGATACTGAAATTATATCTTCTCAGGGAAAACCTGAGACAACAATTCTTTGCTGTGTTACCAACCTCAGTGTGAATCACAAACAGGTAGATGGAAATAAATGGAGAGAAGAGACGCGGGGAAGCACTGGTGTAGGAAAGCAGGAGAGCGCTGCCATCGATGCACACAAAGCAAAGAACAAGTGTTATTTGGATTCTACACGTAGCTGTGAACAGTTAGAGCCAGATTCGTGTTGCAAATCAAGGTGGCTCCACTAACTCCAGTGCGACGGTGCCAGCACGTCCCAGACCAAGCCTTGGCTCGATCTATTTATAGCAACAGTTGAGTAGTAGAGCTGCTTGGAGACGTTCCACAACATTTTGATTAAAAAAAAAGAAACGGAGATAAGAATGACAGAGGAACCTGTCTCCTGCTTGTGGGATGTTCCCGTGAGGTTTGATCCTGTGCACCTCCAGATACCACCAAGCTTGCACAGCTCAGCCCGAGCCAGCAGCTTGGATGGGTTTTCAGGGGCGGTCTGGTTGTTCAGATGATGTAAGAGCAGCATGACAGCAACTGTGGTACAGGCTGGTTCTGCCTTTGGTGNGTCTGGTTGTTCAGATGATGTAAGAGCAGCGTGACAGCAACTGTCACAGCGTGACAGCAGCAGTGCAGTCGTCCTCACGGCTGCTTTTCTTTCTCTGCAGCTTCAGAAAACCCAAGGCTTTCCTCTTACCAAATATCTAAGGCTTTTATTTCTTTAAATCCTTCAACACACCGTGGTGAGAAGGTTGGAGAATGACATCATCAGCCATGGATGCTTTGTGTTTCCTATGGGACCCTGTTCCTCAGGGACCGACAGTTACATTTCATAGCTGCGTTTTCGATCATCTCTGAAGAGAGAAAACTTCTCTGGGCGCCCTTCAGTCAATTCCTCACTGAAATGTCCAGAAAAAGCCCAGCAGAAATTCCCACTGTGTGGTGTTATTCTGTTTGCATTTCCCAGAATCTAGTTAATTTATTTACTGTGCTCCACCATTCCAAGTTCCCTTTATAGATTAACTTGAGTATTTTGGCTCTGATCCACCTCTTCCTTTGGCTCCAAATGAATGATAGATACCAGGACTGTCTTTGAAACCAGGCAGGAATGTGAGGGGTTTTTTGATGAAATAGCAACATCACCCCTGAAACCTCCCTCTCTGTGCCAGCTTTCTGAGGCTCCACTGCAGAAGTTCAGTATTGGGAACAGTAGATTTAGGGCTGGGGAGCTCGTCCTTTCTAAGAAAACAGACACAGAATCACAGAATCAGTGCCAGGGGTTGGAAGGGACCTCAGAAGATCATCTAGTCCAACCTCCCTGCCAGTGCAGGAACCTAGAATAGGTTCCTGGTAGGATTTGGAAACAGTTTAAGCCTCCTCAGAAGGTGTGTAACTTGTCTCTGAAGGTTTTCGAGACTGTTTGCTTTCTTTTAGTAACTCATGAGGTTTTAGAACTGGCTTAAAGGAGAATTGCTAAACAAAGGTCACTGGCTTGTCAGCTTCAGCCTTTTATTAAGGGTTCCTGTTACCCGTGGGAGTTTGAAGGCGGTTGTGAGGGGGTCACGGGTTGGTTTGACATCTCCTGCCTGTCTTCTGTTGGCTGTTCCGCTGGCTGCTTGTAGAGATCTCATTTGTCAAACTAAGCCCACACACGTCGTGTTTAACAAGCAGAGAGTAAACGTCAAGTGCCGCTGATAACCACGGGCTGGCTCTCCAGGCTCTGCAAAACTTCTGGTTGTTGTACATCGGCTCAAAGGTGGTGCTTTTTTTTTCTGGTACATTTGATGTGTTTGCAGGGGAGTTCTCAGCACCAGCTGTGAAAATATGTGGCTGTCTCTTAAAATCTGCGATTGGTTACTGGCGGCAGAATCTCTCGTCGAGGTACTCGGTTGATCTCTCATCAGCCACTTTCTATAAGCCTCTGAGAAAGTTTCTCCAGGGTGTGTGTTTTTGAGCACAGATGGCAATGGTGTGGAAGCTCATTGAAATGGCAAACCGTTTTCATCACGCTCACGAGATAAAGCAAGCTCATGACATAAAGGGTCTTGCTTCTCTGAGAAACGGTGGAAGCCTCGAGGAGGGGAGAAGGCTGATGAGACTGATTATAATCATAATTTCTTCCTATTTGATGATTCTCCTGGATTAATCTGCACACTGCTTGTTCAGTACAGTTATCCGTGGGGCACTGACGTGTCTAACAAACTGTCCAGGTCTTCCTTCTTCTGTGTGAGATTTTCAGAAAGGAAAGGTGGAGGCAGCGGGAGGGGGTTCGGGGCACGCTTTGTGTCGTGTCATTGCTGGTCAGATCCGCCCAAACGAGGGCGAGGCGCCGACCTGCAGCCGTCAGCCTGGTTGGAAGCACAACCCTAAGTCACTTTGAAACGTCAACCAGGCAGGAGCGTGTTGTATTTAAGCACCTCCAGGATGAGGCAGCGTCTTGAGCTGGGATTTCAATCGCTCGGATTTGTTTCTAGGCAGATTTCAGAAACTGGTTTTGATTCTGGCCCTTGATGTTTTGCAATCGTAAGAGTAATGAGGGCGTCTTCTAATTGTATGTATAGTCTTTTAGATTTAATGAAGATCTAGAGGACTTGTTATTAAAGACTTAGTGCCCTGTTTGCGATAGAGGAAATACTCCAAGATCCTGATATTCACCAAAGCCAGAAATTTACTTCTAGCTACTCCAGATACAGTTTCCACATTCTCATCTTGAGCACGTGTGCAATGCTCGCTGCCTGACCCCCATAGAGTGATCAGAATCCTCCCACTGAGTCTTTTTCACATGTTTCTCTTTCTTTTTAGGAGCCTCTAGATATTATTGGAATGTGACTACAGAGAAAAATGTGCTTTTCTAACAACTCGGCTGGGGACAGTTAATCGGACTTTGATTTCTGGAAATGCTACAGCATGGATTCAGCTGGGAATCAGCTAGAAGGATGGACTCACAGGCCAGGTGGCAGAATTGGAGAGCTGGTAGAGCCCGTGACCTCTTCTGAAAATGGCAGCGGTCTTTCGCCAGCGAAGTCGATCGGCAGCGTAGACCATCCCTTGCACCTCCCTGGAAGAGCAGACTCTGCTTACAGCTCTTTCTCAGGGGGATCAAACGTTCCAGAGTATCCCACCCCATCGTGCTACGGTGAAAGCTGCTGTTTGCCTCCAGAGCAGGCACCGTACATGGACTCAGAATATGTCAGAGGTATTTATAATCTCAGTGCAGCCGACTCTGACCTCAGATGCCCGCACCCCTACAAGGTACCAGACCCCAGCATCCTTAGCAACGCTCCCAGCTCCGCTCTCGTCAAACACTGTGGAAGCCCTCCTAGCCCAGGGACTTCAAGTCGGGGACCACCGCCTCTGGTGGCACCTCCACCTTCTCCTCCTGTGCGACTCGATAGCTATAAAGTCACGAGGCACCTTGAAAACTCCGGAGGGAGATGTGGCTCTGGAAGCCTCAGTGAGGGTGGTGTACAGGCAGCTCCCTGCAGGCAGGACAATCAGCCGACGGGTAGGGATGGACCGGGGAGTCGACTCCGGGATGAGGTTATAGAGCAAGACATAGCAGCTTCTAGGGGAAAGACTCTGGAAAAGAAGGGCCTGTCTTCTGATTCTGCTAATGAGGTGTCTAAATCAAAAATTCAGGGCTTAAAGACGGAGGAAAATGGAGAGGGCATCCTGTCCCAACAACCTGTGAAGAGAAGCAACCCGCACGTTTTCAGCAGACCTTCTTCATTCATTTTCCAAGAATATTTAAAGACTGACTCTGTGGCTAACATCCCTAAAATACTTTCTGCTTATACCTCAGTTCGTGCTCATAAAGTTCCTGAAGGGATGAACTCCGGGTCCCACCACGCTGTGCACGCCGACCCTCGCGCCGTTAATGACGCGCGAGAAGACAAACAGTGTCCCTGCGGTGCAGGGAAGCCAACTTTCAGAGGAGCAGATCTGCAAAGCGTGGTGCCAGAGCCCTGCCAGCGAAGAGGATCCTTGCCCTGCCCTCGGCACCCGCTCCCTGCCCAGTCGCGTTCCGACGACGTGGAGCAGGACGTGTTTGAGGACGGCTGGGACTTAAAATATACGGAGAACGCGCTTTTAATTCAGAACACTGCCAGGAAGCTGAACGGTTGTACGGGTGAAAATCAGCGCTGTGATGCTGAGAGAAAAATCGGGAGTGATGTTAGGGAGCTTCTCCTGAATGAACAAGCCAAACTGCAGAGATCGTCACTGGCCGGCAACCACAGGACTGCACCGGCGGAACACCCTCCCTGTGAGGGGTCGGATCGGGGAAATCAGCAACGCTACGAGAGCACAGGCCAAATGTCTTCTTTCGGACCAAAAGAAGAGTCCACATCTCAGTTCTTACATGAAGTCAAGAAAGAAAACCAGGCTTATGACGGCAGTCCTGAGCTTAACAGACGTCTAGGACAAGGGGAACCTCCTGCTGAGAAATACCAGCCTGAATTTTCAAAGCAGCCCTGGAGGCAGCGGTGGGACACCGCCGCTGATGAACTGATAACCAGGCAGACGACTCCCATGCTCTACTACCTTTCTGGGGGGAAAACCACCACCACCCTGCACCACAACAAGCTCACCCCACGTCAGGAGGACTCCAGGAGCTCACCAAAGGAATTCCCAGGGGGCGGCCTCTCTACCTCGGCGCGCTGTCTCGAGATCCCGAGGGAAAGCCTTCGGCTTCAAAGGAGCAGCCGCCACCGTCAGTGCCGTGCCGCTGATCCGCTCCAGACTGAAGATCTCGCTCTTGGGAGCCCTGCTTCATCCACAGAGGAGAGTTTCAAGAATGACTACAAAGAGAGACTTAAATTGGCTCAGAAAAAGGTGCTGAGAGAAACCTCCTTTAAAAGAAAAGACTTACAGATGAGTTTACCCACTAGGCTGAGGCACAAACCCTCCAAAAGGCCGTCAATTGATCACCTTAGGTCTTTGTCGTTATCCAGCGCAAGCGAGGGTGCCAAACCCATTCCTCCTTCCCCTTCTCGTCTAGAATCCCTGGAAAGTTTCAGTGGAGATGAAGAAATTAAGAGGCTGCCAGCAGGTCAAATAGGGGGAAGGAAAAGGGTGACGAAGGAGCAAAAGAAACTGTGTTATTCTGAACCTGAGAAACTCGACCAGCTGGCGGGTAAGGACGTGCCATGGAGTCAAGTCGGGGACGAAATCACTGAGCAGGGTAGAGCGGCGGGTAGGAGAAAGGCTCTGGAGGACAGAGGGAGGGCACTTTCCAGCTCAAGCGTCTCCAGGACGGAGCTGAAGCAAATCCAGCAGACTGCACTTATCGAGTACGTGGAACGGAAGATTAGCCAAAGGCCAGGTAGCTCCCAGCACCTCCCGCTGCACAAGCCACCCCTCCAGCAGAGGCTGTCGCATCCCAGATGTGCTCCTGGCAAAGCTTCCAATCCGAACGGGAGCAGGAAGGCGCAAAGCGACGAGGTTTTCTGCCAAGTTTTCACGAAAGAAAACTCACCCAATGTTTTTCCCCCTTTGGGTTTCATTCCCCCGCTGAGCGTGGCCAGCGGGTGGGGTCCCAGTGCCGCTGCTGCTGCTGGTGGAACGGCCACCTCCAGGCACCACCCCAGCGAAGCCGACGGGAGCTGCACCAGCAAGTGCACGTCGGCCGAAAGTCTCCCAGGGGCGGGTGATCCTGCAGCTGGGAGAGCTCGGGAGAGATCAAAATCCACTCCTTCTTCCACACAGGTGAGAGAGATACTGAGATAGGAATTACTGCTTGAGTCTGGTTTGTGATGATCTGTCTGTCTTAGAGAACCAGGGGAAAGTCATTTTCAATTAGAGAAGGGCAGGTTTAGATTGGATGTTAGGAATGAGTTCTTTCCCATGAGGGCAGTGAAACACTGGAACAGGTTGCCCGGGGAGATATTTGGGGCCCCAGCCCTGGAGATATTCCAGGTGAGGCTCGTCAAGGCTCTGAGCAACCTGCCCTGGTTGAGGATGTCCCTGCTCCTGCAGTGGGGTTGGACTAGATGACCTTCGGAGGTCCCTTCCAACCTGAACCATTCTATGATTCCAAATTGCTGAACATCACAAATGAGGAATTAAGATTTTTTTGTTGGTTTTCTTTTTAGCAGAAATGGTAGATGCAGAGAAGCCACGTTTCCTTGATCTTTAGGAAATGCTGTGTAGCTGTTTGTGAGCAAAATGCCTGAAATAATTCAGGGAGATTCTGGGAAATAATTCGGGGGGATTCCGAGAGAAGTGCTGCTAACTTTAACACGTCGTGAATTTGACTGATGTCACAATTCACTGTTCTGGAAAGTATTTTGTCAAGAATTACTGAAGGGAAACAAGATGTTCTTTAATGTGAAAAGTTGCAAGAGGATTGCATAAGGTTGGAAACTTCTTAACAGCTGATTGAAATGTGTGCTGAGTGTGGGCCGTTTCTTGTCGTTCAGCAAGTGCAGAGGTGAAGGAGGGTGAGGAGGGTCGGCTTCAGTCTCACAACCTCTCTAGGCAGCCTGGGCCAGGCTCCAACCCCCTCCCACCAAACAAGTTGCTCCTCCTGCTCTGAGGGAACCTCCTGGGTTCCAGTTGGTGCCCGGTGCCCCTTGTCCTGGTGCTGGGCACCACTGAGCAGAGTCTGGCCCCAGCCTCTTGCCCCCCCGGGGCCCTTGAGCTCTTGCTCAGCCTTGCTCAGCTCCCCTCTGGGGCTGCTCTTCTGCAGCTGAACAGCCCCAGGGCTCTCAGCCTTTCCTGGGCACACAGATGCTCCAGGCCCCTCAGCAGCTTCCCAGCCTCCCTTGGACTCTTGCCAGTAGTTCCCTGTCCCTCCACTCAGAAATCACATTTGTAGAGGATGTGCTGGGCAGGATGATGGTGTCTGTGTTTCAACAGTCACCAGCGTTAACGACCATGACTTCATTAGAGCACTATCCCAGAAGATGTAATTATGGAGATATTTTTTTATAGAGGACCGACCTTTTTGACTCCTGAATTCAAAGGACAGTAGCCATCAGTAGTGTTGTCGAGGAGAATAAAGAAAATAAAAGGGTCAGAATACAAATAATCTAACATACTACTAAAATTACCCAGGTGAAGAGGCAGGCAGACAGACTTCCACCAATGCTGCTGACTTTCTGAGTGGTTATGGGAGTAGGAGACAGACATTTTTGTTGCCAGCTGTTCTTTGGTTTTGTAGGAAAAAACAGGTGGATGCAACCTAGGAAGAGCATAATAGCAATTTCATTAACAAAAAGAGAAAAACAAACAAAAAAAATTTAAAAAAGTATATTAGAAACAAACCCACCTGAAAAAAACCAACAAAAGCCCAAACCTTGGTGAACCTACTCAGAGATCTATTTTTATCTGGGGGTAACAAAGACAGGAGGTGAATGAAACAGCGGCCTCATCTGAAAATGCCGGTCGTCCCAGTGTGCTGTTTTCATTTCCAGGACACTTTGGGATGTGCCGCTGGCGCAGGGGCTCCGTCTCGGCGCTGCGAGAGCTGGCTCAGCACCCCCAGGTAAGGCTGTGTGCCCGATGGCCGCCCTGCTTGTCCCCTGCTCCCCTTGGGCTCCTTCCTTGTCCAGATGGGAATATTCACCCGGTACTCGTTTCGTTTTGGGATGGGCTTTAAAGTTATTTCTACTGCGTGGAGCACGAGTGGGAGATGCAGAGCGTGCCCCGCAGCAGCCGCCCTGCTGAGCATCTCTGAGCTCACAGCTCCCTCGTCTGAGCTCCAGCAAAAACAGCATCTGCAAACAGCTCGGATTTGCCCAGCCTGGAAAAGACATGTGGTGTAATAGCAGCTTTTGGGCTGGGTTGTTTGTTTTTTAAAGAAAAAGAAAACAAACCTTGTGCTGTTTACACATCGCTAACTAGAAAGTTTGCCTGTTAACTCTCTGTGTTTGTTTTGCTTGTTTGAGGAGCGTCAGCAGAGAGAAACAGCTGAACTCTGTCTCAGCAAGGCAGTGGTGCTGGCACTTGGGTGGTAATAGAATTTACAGTGCTTCAGTCATTCAAAAAGAACCCCAGGGTTTGTGGAGGCTTGATTATCTTTGGAAAAAAAATGGCATTTTTAGTCAGATTTTAAAGCACTGGGTCAGACGTGCACTGGCCAACTGAAGAGCCGAAGTTTGATCCCAGTGTGGTTAACTGAAAGGATTTAATCAAACTTTTACTGAAGTAATTCATTTGATTCATTTACTTAATGACCATTTCACAACAGAAGCCTCAGGTGAGCAGTGTCTCCTCTGTGTTGTGCTCAGTTCAGCTAAAGAGAAGGAAGCACTCGATGTCTTCTCCAAGATGGACTGAGAAGTGATGCTCAGGAGAGAGTGATGGGTTCTCCCTCTTGGGCTGAAACATTCTGGCTGTAGCCGTAGCGATGTGCGAGGCACGAGGCAGGAAAGATCTGCTCTCTGGTGGTACGGCCACTGTTACAAAGGGGCTGGTGGAGGAGAACCCAAAGTGCAAATCGTCCTCCTGTTGCCACCAGGTGCTGCCCAGATGTGGCCTGGGAAAGACCTCAGCAAGCCCCCATCTCGTCCCCACGAGGGTCTCATGCTGTAGGTGCTGCGCTCACCGAGGCTGGTGGGGTGGCTGCCTGCTTTTCATCCCGCTGTCAAATGACGTCGCTGTGACGTTTTAGGGCACTTTGAACCAACATCATGTGGTCAGAATTAGAAAATGAGAAATTTAAGGGGAATTCAAACAACGTGGAGAAATTTTACGTGCTGCTCCTTGGGAAAAATTAATATGAAATCTGAATTGCAAAAACTTTCGTAAAAAGAGGAAGCTGGGAAGATAACGACAATGACCTCCAGCTGCTTAAACAGTCTGCCAAACTCTCTCTTGTAGAGGAAGCATCTCAGATAAAAGGAAGTCTCTTCTTTCTTACAGTTTCCAGGATCCCGAGAAAAACGACTGTGAGAATCATGACTCTAAAGCCAGTGACACAACTGGACGCGCACGTTGTCAGGACGCTAAAGAGCTGACTCTTCAAACCTCTGTTCCTGTCCCAAGAGGCAGGAGCAGGGACGACTCTCGGGTGGAGGAGGAAGGTGGAACGCAATCTCCGAGAGGCAACGCTTTGCTCAAGCGGCCGGAGCAGCCACCTGCAGCTCCTCAGGAGCAGGTGACCAACTGCCACCCGCCGTTCCCTCACCAAGGAGACCAAGCTACGGCCAAAGATTTAGTTGCGAAGGAAACCTCCGCGCGCGGCAGCCGAGGTGATGACGTTCTCCCCGAGGGAGAGCCGTGTCTGCCCAAAGGGAGGCCGCGGTCGCCGGAAGACCGGCGCTACGAGGAACTTGCCATGGAGCTCGTTGCCAAAGACAGTTCTCTGGTGGATGTTCTCATGCCACATCCCGTTAGGAAAACCGCTCTAGACCTGGTGGAGGGTCTGTTCCCTGTGAACGTTGCGATGCTGGGTAAATCGCGCCGGAAAAAGGGAGACGTGCAGGGGAGTGAGTAAGTAGACAAAACCAGTTATCCAGCATTTGAAGCTGGTTTAGTGCGTGAGTATGAAGTGTATACTTGTAGTAAGGTCCTTGAGCGTGTTGTTTTGTTTTTGTTCCATTAACAAAGTGTTTTAGCTGATTTGGGTCTCAAGAAATCCCTGAAGGTCTGGGGTATGACGGATGAAGTGCGGTTCAGCGATACCTTTTTAAAAGGGACCGTGACAAAGCTAAGCTGCAAATCTTTTGCTCTATATCTTTTTAAAAAAAAAAAATCAGAAAAGTTGCTGCTGTGAGAAGAGGGGAGGGTGATTCCGAAGTTGTAATGACCACAAACGCAATGTTTGAGAACAAAACTCTCCAGTGTTTTTCCAGGGGTATTTATTTTCTGTTCCAATGTTTGAGAACAAAGCTCTTGATGTTTTCCATGGGTATTTATTTTCTGTTCCAACAGCAGGAAAAGTAGTAGAGGTGCAACTGAAGAATCTCCTGAATCTGAACACGACGCCAAGCAAAGGAGTGAAGATCCTTCCTCTCAGGGAACCCAAGCGCTGACGAGGAACAGGGACAGCACCAACGGCCTCGATGACATCACGTCCAAGAAGGTAGGTTGATGTCCATCAGAGGAACCACCAGTTCTTCCCAAAGAAGTGGTTATTAATGCCACGTCTATTTCTGTGGATATTTCTGTTCATGACTTTTATCCCAATAATGTTTCACGTTGAACACATTTTTGCCAGGAGGTAAAGTCCTGGCAATTTGGCATTTTGACCGTAAGCGGTGATATTTAAATCCCGCCTGGTTTGACTGTCTCCTCCCACATCCTTCTCTTCAGCAGGTCACTGGGGCTGGGCTGTATCTGGAATAAGCACAGAGGGTTAGTTACGAGTTTCCTAGCCATGCGCCCGTGCCGCAGCTGCCTCACAATTTAACGCTACGATCTGGGCTCAGAATCTATAAACTAGATGACAGCTCTAAAATTCCTTACAACTGGCAGCCTAAATAAGTAGTATTTTTTCCTCTGGGGGAACTGGCAGCGGTTTCTGCACGCTGCAGTGCCCCCTTAGTTTCCGTACGTGCAGGGAGCAGAGGTGGAACTGCGACAGAAACGCAGCAGCTTGGAAGGGCAACGCGTAGCTCGGAGGAGTTACGTGGGTTTTCCCCTGTAGAAACCCGGCCACGCTTCGGCTCAGGGAATGATAATTCGCCCCCCTGCAAGTCCTCCTGCCGTGCACGTGCCGCTGCGGTCCGTGACCCCCCATCTAACTCCTGTGGCGCTGGCCGCTCTCCAGACAAGCCGGCGGGGTTCTCCTGCGCTGGCCTCAGGGCCTTTGTCCGTGTCAACATCTCCCTGTCAAAGAGCCTCCTCCACTTGCCTGGCTACCCAGGCGCCGCGGCTTCCTCGAGTCGCCCGTGGAACCGACTTTTTCTGTGCACGTCAGCAGTGAAACGCCGGTTGGTTCTCGGGAGGAACGCTAGAGCTGCGGCTTCACGCTCGCGCACACGTGAGCGCGGTGGGATCTTTATTGCCGGTCACTTCAGGCTGATTGGAAGCTCTCTGAGCTAGGGATTGTGTCACCAGCTAAGGTGATCACCCGTCATTTGCTTCTCAGAGTTTGGGAATTAAGTACAGCTTAGAAAATCTTTCTTTTTTTTTTTTCTAATTCTTTTTCTTTCCCAGAGACTTAGTATTATTTTACAAGTCCAAAATTTGCCAAAGATGATGTGAGGAAAATCCGTTCCCTAGAAATTACGTGGACTCCCTTTGGCTATTGCCAAAGATTTCTCGGTTGTGGTTTTTTAATCTTTAATTTTAATCTTTAATTTTAATCTTTAATTTCTACCTTTTAACTTGAATCTTTTTTAACTTGAATCTTTTTTAACTTGAATCTTTTTTAACTTGAATCTTTTTTAACTTGAATCTTCTTCCTTTTGCAGCTGGAACTCATCGACAACCTCCGGCTGAAGCTGCAGACGCTGTGGGAGGAACGGGAGCTCGTCCTCTCTGAAGGCCGGGCGTGCGCCGAGCGAGGCGAGGAGCTGGAGGCGATGGTGCGGGACCTCTGCAAGCCCAACGAGTTCGAGCGCTACATGATGTTCATCGGGGACCTGGAGAAGGTCGTGAGCCTCTTGCTGTGCTTGTCCAGCCGCCTCGCCCGGGTCCAGAACGCCATGAGGAGGATGGACGGCAACACGGACGCTGAGGAGAGGGTGAGTGTCGAGTGGGGTTGGTTGGCTTCTTGCCAGGTGGGGCTGTGCTCACCTCGTTTGGCTGACTGCTCCAAACAGGTTGAAAATTATCCGTGGATCCTGTTATCCGTGGATTCCAACCAGCTGGGGCACCGTTCAGTGCCAGTGCCAGGGGCTGTGTCTCCACCACTGAAGCAGAGTGGACTCCAAGGAGACCTTCTGGGGGCCTTTCAGGGCTTCCAGGGGCCTGGCAGAAAGATGAGGACAGACTTTGGAGCAGGGCCTGTTGGGACAGGACAAGAGGAGATGGGTTTAAACTAAAAGAGGGAGATTTAGACTGGAGAGAAGGGAGAAATTGTTGGTGCTGAGGGTGGTGAGAGCCTGGCCCAGGTTGCCCCAAGAGGTGGTCACTGCCCCATCCCTGGCCCCATTGCAGGGGAGGTTGGATGGGGCTCTGAGCAACCTGCTCTGGTTGCAGATGTCCCTGCTCCCTGTGGGGGAGTTGGATTAGATCACCCTGGAAGGTCCCTTCCCACCCAAACTAGCCCATGATTTGATGACTCTGGCATGGACCGGAGGTTCAGTGCTGGAGAGCGGGTGCAGAGCGAGCTCTGCATCTGGGTGCCAGGGCGGCAGCAGCAGCACAAAGCCCTTGGGGGGTCTGAGCCAGACGGGTGGTCTTTGTGCCCTGAGCTGCTCCCTGTAGAGCAGCTCCAAAGCCGTGCTTCATGGGACTTATTGTTCGATTATTTTTATTATTTATTTCCCCCCTACACTGATAATTTCACTGCAGTACTTACTGCTTTCTTTGAAATTTTATTTCACTTAATGGGCTTCTCTGCAGCGAGCAGGAAGATGATGTGGTTGTAACTTGAGATAAAATTCCTTGTAGTTTAACTCAGCCAGTTTTGCTGAAAAATTAGGAATTGCCTCATATCACCAGGAGAGCTTTTTCATGTCTGAAATACATATTTATTTTTTTTTTGCTAGAGGAGTCAATCCAAATTTATCCCAAGAATGATGCTGACCTTACTGCTTTTAGATGTGTTTTTATCTGTACAATCCCTGCCCTTAGCTCTCATTTGGAAATTATAAAATGTCAGTCCTGCTAATGTGACTGGTTTGGAGCAGTATTTCACACTGACTTTGGCTTTGTGGTTGGGGTGGTGGGGAGTGGGGGCTGCTGTTTGTGTAGTGTCCTCTTTATACTCTCCGTAGTAAATACACTGAAATCATTTATTCAAGAAGTTGAACAACGTGCTCAGTAGAGACTTGGTTACGTGTCAACATTTTTACCACCATCTCCCAGTCGTTGGCAAAACCAGCCAACACCAAACCCAGTCTCGATCTTTGACTCCATTTTTAGGGTGTAGATGGTGACCGTTGCTCTGTGGTGTATTTCTGGACACAGACCTGAAACTGGACATTTTCCAGCAGTGCTCTCCCTGTGAAAGCCGTCGCAGCGGAAAGAGAATTAGCTAAAATGGGAAAGGGATGAAAATCCTGTAGGACAGGCAAGGCTGGGTTCTCCTGGTTTTGTTAAAAAGCAGCCTTTTTTGCACAGCCCCTGCCTGCAGCACAGGTACTGACTCGCAGGTGCCTTTTCATAGAAGTCACACTGACTTTTTCCTGTGACATTGGCACCCTGGCCAGGCACAACTCACAAAATACAAAGGTACGTGCCTTAAAGAGCTTTTAATTGAATGAAGATGGATTCAGGATACTTTACAATTACCAGAACGTTCAGTATATTGATTTTTATTTTTTTTTTCCCCCCCCGAGGGCAGCATGGAAGCAGTGAGTCTTGATGGGGTTTACTGGGTGTCTTTACCTTCCAAGCCACAAGAATGAGTAATTCAATCGAGAGAAAACTCATGTGGAACACAAAGCCCACAGAGAGGAAGCAATTAAATTAAATTGACTGTGGCTTCCAAATGAAGATCTAGAGTCTGCCAGGAACGCTGAGTTTTCATAGTGTGCTGCTTTGTTTTTCTCCTTCTATTAGCACTCGCTGAACGAACGGCACAAGCTCTTGTCTAGACAGCGGGAAGACGCAAAAGACCTGAAAGAGAACCTGGATCGTAGGGAGAGGGTGGTCTCTGGGATCCTCGCCAAATACCTGACGGAGCAGCAGCTCCAGGACTACCAACGCTTCGTGCAAGTCAAGACCTCCTTGCTGATTGAACAGAAGGACCTTGAAGAGCAGATTAAACTTTTCCAAGAACAATTAGAGAATCTCGAGAAAAGCCTCCCCTCTGAGAGCCACCAACAGAGCAGCTGGGTTGCGCGTCGTAATTTGTGACATTTCGCCTGGAAATCCACAGGTTTGGTGAATTCTCGCCATCCCGTGGGTGCCACACTATTGACAAGTGCTTAGATGCTCTGGGAGCGCTCCAGGCACGCGCTGGCTGTCCTCTCCCCGTCGGACCGACAGCATCTCCCAGTACGTAGCGGGTGGCGTTTTGGAAATGACCGATAGGACGTGTTGCTCCTATTCACTTGGTGTGTATTTTCCCCTTCTTGTTGTCCATCCATCTGTTCCCAGATTGACACAGTCTCAATAAAAGAACGACACCAATATTTCCCCTCTTGTGGGTGAGTTGAGTGTTTGAAATGAAAAATGATGTGGGTGTTTGGATTCGGATTGGAGACTGCACAAAGCCATAGGAAACGTTATGGACCATTCCAGTGGAACTCCTTGTTTCGACTGGCGATGTGTGTGATGGTAAAAACACACTGTCATGGAAGGAGATAATTATCTCCTTTCCTGGCAGGTGCCATCCATGAGTCTTCCCTGGCTCTGTGTAATCCCAGTAGGCTGTTCAGTAGCAGGTCTTAGGGGGTCAGTAAAAAGGGTGCTCCTTGTTGGCATCGGGAGGAGCCGCTCGGTGATGAAGGCAGCTTAAAGCAACACTTGTGGGAATAAAACTCTGGATTTATTCCTGCACAGTCATTTGCAAAGTCCTCACTGTGCTTTTGAAGCATTTCTTTTTCAAACAGCACCTTCAGGGGTTTGGTTTTAGGTAGTTTTCAATTACTGGCGAGCACACGAAGTGCTGAACGTGGGGGGAAAGCTCTGCTGCAGCGCGACGTGGGTGGGACGAGCGGAGGAGATTATTCAGCTTCAGCGAGGCTTTATATAAATCCCTTGGCAAAAATCTTTTAAACTCGTGTTGTGTGTTGAGTCAAACCAGCGATGTTACTGTATTTAAAATTTGAGTTTGCTTTGTTTTGGAGTGTTTGAGGAGAGGAACACTCTGCCTGAGCTACAGACCTAGGCTGCGAATCAGGCAAAACTGAACTCAGGTTTCTTCCGCAGGCAGAATAGTTGTTCATTGCTCCACAGTGTTAGTTCAGCTTTACCAAAAATGTTTTATTAGTGGTGTGTGTCCCGACTACAGTCGGTGCCATTACCGCCGAGAGAAGCTGTCCTATTCCTGAGGCATCTGCTTCCTTGGGATTGCTTTCCATAAACACCCAGCCACCCAGGATGGAGACTCGGCACAGCTTTCCATCCGTGGTTTGGGTTCTTCTACCTCAGATCACATTCTTCGTCTGAGTTTACCCACCGGGCAACGTGACTGAACTGATGAAGAACTGACGGCGTACAGGTGGTGGGTTGACCTTGGCTGAGCGCCAGGTACCCACCAAGTCGCTCGATCACTCCCCTCAACTTCCTGCAGCACGACAAGAGGGGAGAGAATAAGATGGGAGGAGCCCGTGGGGTACGATAAAGGCTGTTTAATAGGAAAAGGCAAAAAGCGAAGCAAAACAAGATCTTATTCTCTCCTTCCCATCAGCAGGCGATGTCTGGCCTCTCCCAGGAAGCAGGGCTCTGACACACGTAGCAGTTGCTTGGAGGACAAGCGTCTTCACAAATAGATGACCCCAACCCCCTCCTCCTTTCTCTCCCTTTTGTACTTGAGCTGACGTCACACGGTGTGGAATATCTCTTGGGTTGGTTTGGGTCAGCTGGCCTGACTGTGTCCCCTCCCAAGATCTTGCCCACCCCATCTCACTGGGTGCGGGGGGAAGATGTTGGAAAGACATCCCTGGTGCTGTGCGAGCGCTGCTCAGCAGCAGCCACAACACCGACGTCTTACCTGCCTCCCAATCCAAAGCTCAGCACCATCAGAGCTGCTCTGGGGAACATGAACTCCAGCTCAGCCAAACCCAGCACGGTATGAAAAGGGGCCCACTGTGCGTGTTCTGCTCGTCAGTTAAGGGCAAGTGGGCACCGCTCCAGCACTTGTCCGAGAGTCCTTTGGGAAGTGGCTCCATCAGGAGTTACGTGACCGCACAAGAAAGTGCAAAGAGCTCTCCAGGCTCCCAGGTTGTCTCTCTGTTTGTCTTCAGAATCAAGGAGAGTGTCATCAGGTGCTGCCCAGGCTCCCACAGCGGGTCTGTCCTCAGTTCACACGTAGCTCCAGCCCTGCTCACGCCTCAGGAGAAACCACAGCACCCCCAGAAAGGCTCAGCGCCAGACGGCGGCTTCGTGAGGCGTACCGAGGAGCGGTAAATCTCTCTGAAACAAAGTTTTGTTGGTGCAGAGCAAAGAGCAGCTTTGCCAATATTTACCTCTTGTTCCAAAGATCTGAACAGAATAGGTGGTGCTTAATGCTGAGAACACCGTTTTTGGGCAGGGGTGACTCCAGGAGCACAGTGCCCAGGGTGCCCTGCGTGCTGCGGTTCTTGCCTTAAAACCTGGAGGAGGATTGCTGGATGCAATAGATCCTGTGAGTAGATCTGCTCAGTGGTGCTCAAAAGGCCCTAAATAAAGGCTTTTAGTGTGTAAACCTGAAAGCTGCCGTTTGAAAATCGTCTGTAAAATACCAGAAGCGTTGCTGACGGGATCAATGGAGACTTTCAAAACCAGGAGCTCTGTTAAATGAGCTCTTTGCATTGAGAAGCTTGACTTGCAGGGGCACTCTGTTATTATTGTTATTCCTGGTTCAGGAAAATCCAGCTGGTTGGAAATAAATGTTTAGTAATTGAAGCTAATGCTTGGCTTTGAGGGAAAGAGTGGGTCTGCACTGTTCAGTTTCTCTTATTTTTCTGGTCTTTTGTGTCACGGGGAAGCAGATCGCTGCTCCCACCACGCCGGCATTCACGGGTATGCCTCAAAGAGCAATAATGAGAACTCACTTTTGATCCGTTTTCCAAAAAGTCGCAGATCTGTGCTCCTTGATACTTCGCTAGAACCGGCCATTTCAGGCAAAATGAAAAATGGATGTAGCGGTGCCATCGACACCTCTTTGCTGACAAACAGAAACTTCCTTTCCAAAGCACCAGCAGGTCTGGGGACTGTCAGGTGGGTCTCGATTTTTGCTACTGATCATTAGTTATTGGTTTCTTGCCAGTGGCCAAGCCCAAGGTAGCGGTGGGAGTCCCCACCGGACCCAGGTCGCGCGCAGCGTTCCTGGCACGCGCAGACGTGCGACGAGGCGGGCTTTTAAAATCACACTCTGATGTGCAAATGCAAATAATGATTTCACCTGGTGCCAGGTGAATGGTGAGGGGTGGCCCTGGGCACCTCTGAGACTGGCCAGAGACTCTTTGGTTGCTCAAAGCCGCAGCCGTTGCCTGCAGGAGAGACTAGATGACCTTGAAAGATCCCTCCCAATCCAAACCTTTCTGTGATTCCATGATTCTTGGAGGTGGGCTGGCATCGCCTTTTAGCAGCGGGGAGTGGCACTGAGGTGGCCTGAAGGGGCCAAGGACTCCCTCTAGAGAGCCCAGTGCTCTTTACTTCTTAGCTGCAGGGAGAGAGGGCAGCACCAGGCAGGTGGCGTCCACATCCTTCTGCTGATCTTATCTCCACATTATTTGCCTAAAAATCTTTCTTCAAAGTGGAGTTTGCAAACTCAGCTTGTTTGTGGGCCTTGCAGGGCTGTGTCGCAGTGAGTGAGACCTTGACTCAAGCTGCAGCTCAGCCAGGTGCATGTGCACTTGGTTTTACCTGCAGTCCCTCTCCACTCTGCTCAGCTGTAGTCTTTAGAAGTGCAGACTGAAGTCAAGAGGTGGTTTAAGCACCTTACCAGGGAGTGTAGGGATAGGATGAGGGGTAACAGTTTCAAACTGAAAGAGGAGAGTTTTAGATTAGATGTAAGGAAGAAGTTCTTCACTAGGAGGGTGGTGAGACCCTGGCACAGGTTGCCCAGAGAGGTGGTGGAAGCCCCATCCCTGGAAGTTTATAAGGCCAGGTTGGATGGGGCTCTAGGCAACCTGCTCTAGTGGGAGGTGTCCCTGCCCATGGCAGGGGGGCCGGAATGAGATGATCTTTAAGGTACTTTCCAACCCAAACCGTTCTGTGATTCTATGATGATTCTTATTAATGCCACTGCCCACTCCCCTTCCATTGGTGACTCCTCCAGCCAGGACACTCTGTTGCCCCTGCCTGGCACGCGTTCAACCAGGGAGCCCTTAATGCTCTGCCCAGAGCCCTGGAAAGCTGTTCACTCCCAGGACCTTCAGGTTCCTTGGCACTTCACCAGCACTGAGACCTGCTGAGCTACTCTTTACCTGAACAAAGTCAGGTGTGTGTGCCGGGGGAATGTGAGGAATGAGGAGCTCCCTGCTCCTGCCCCTCCGGGGAGGGCAGGCAGGAAATCCCCGCTGCTGCCCACAGGATTCTCCCGCTGCAGCCTGAGCAAGCCTGGTCCTTCCCCAACACCTCAGGTAGGAGGTAACGTCACCCCACCACCACCAGAGGACTGATACCAGAGACCTGCGCTGAGCTCTCTCTATGAATTAATTACAACTACAGCCAGGAGAATGCCAAATAACCGCACTGAGGAGAAGGAAGGTGGTGGAACAGGCAAAAGGCAAGAGCCCAGGTGTCCTCCGTGGGGTGCCGGCTGCAAGGAGGCTGCTGGGATTCCAGGAACCGGCTCCGTAGCTCCTTTGGCTGTCCACGCACAGGCAGCGTAGGGGAAGAAGCTGCAGGAGCTTATGTTCTGCTAAGGAAAAGCCAGTGAGGTTGATTTCAGGATAAGAAACAAATACCTTTTGTTACCTAAAGCCAGAGAAATGAGCTGTGTTAGAGGTGTGGGGTAGAGCCGGGGGTCAGTGGAAGCTGACAGTCCATCATCCCCTCTGACGGCGCCTCGGCAGGGGTTTTAGACACTGCGGCTCATTTAGAATGTGGTTCAACTCCCACTGCAGGGAGTGGGAGTCTCTGTTGGATCAGGAGCTGCTGTTTCAGCCTCTCAGGCACTAAATTGAAGGATTTTTAAATGTTTTGGTTTTTTATCATCTTCCCTGGGCCATTAGGCGGTGGGACTTGAGCTAATGAAGCCGCGGAGGAGCGCAGAGGTTAACGCAAACGTGCTCGGCAGATCTCTTAGCTGCCTGCGAGAGCTGTATTTAATAAGTAGAAGGATGTTCCCTCTGCTTTGGGAATTCATGGCAACCATCTGAACAAAAATTTAAAAATAAACCGAGAGCAGCGGCGTTGCGAAGCTCGTCTTCTCCCGCCTGAAAGGGAGCCCACGTAGGCAACTGAAGAATCATCAGGCCGCAGGAATCCCCCGACCTCCCGCTGTCACAAATCGCCCTCGAGAAGCAGCACGTGGATCCCCCTGCTCCAGGAGGGGAGGCGTTAAAGGCCACCAGAGAGACTCGACACTGGCACGTGAGCCTTGAGGCTGAGTCACCTCACGGATAAATCCACGGGGAGAAAATCTGGGTGGAACCGATAGTCTTTAGTTGGAGAATAAGAGACGCTGCTAAAAATGTGCAGAAACAGCCGGAGCTCTTTCCAACGGCCTTCAGCCCCTGGGGGAAGAACAAGAACATCCCAAACCCCCTCAAGAGGGAACCACTTGGGAAACAACCCCTCCTGAGACCCCTGCTCCGTGATGGCTCCTGGTGGGTGGCTGGTGGCTCCAGCTGCTCCTGTGCCAGCCCTCCTGCCGAGGAGGTGTCCTCAGACTGGCCAGAAAAGCTTTTTTACTGGTATTCCTCTTGAGGAACCGCTGTGAGTTCTGCACAGAGAAAGTCTTTCCCTTCTAGCATCTGCATTTCTAACAGAAGTGTCTGTTGACACAAATTTACCCAAAAAATGCTTTCTGGTACAATTGGCTTTTTAAATTTCATTCTCCTTTTTTTTTCCCCCTTGCCTTTCCCCTTGCCTTTTTCTTTATAGTTCCTCTCAGGGGTGGTGGGTAGGATCAAACTGCTTCCTATGGGGGCTGCACTGCAGCTGGTCTGGCTTAGAAACCTTTGCAGTGTAATGGTGTTGATCAGCAGAATGCATTTTGGTGGTGAGAGCTTTTATCTCTATAAATCATCAGAGAGGTGGTGGCTGCCCCATCCCTGGCACCATTGCAGGGGAGGTTGGATGGGGCTCTGAGCAACCTGCCCTAGTTGCAGATGGCCCTGCTCCCTGCAGGGGGGTTGGACTGGATGAGCTTGAAAGGTCCCTTCCCATCCAAACCAGCCTGTGATGCTGTGACAAATGCTTTTTTGAACTAGCCCAGGTTGTTTGGCAAGGCCCCTCTTACTGCAGGCAGCTGCAGCACCGTTAGAAGGTGTCTCCTGGTGGGACTTCTCTGGCAGTTGACTCCAAAAGGGCCAGTAGGTGCCCAGCCACCATCGGTCAAGGCCCAGCAGTTGGTGATGGTTCAGGTCGGTGCCGCACAGGACTGGGTCTGCTTCATGATGTGCTTTGTCTTATAAATTAGTGAAATTAACCTTGGAACTGGGATAGAAAATGGATGTTCCTCATTATGCTGCAGAGCTTTTCATCTGCGTCCTGCTCTGTCCCTGTCCTCCCCCTGCAGCAAACAAACCCGCTGCTGTTCCCACTGGCCAAGTCCCGGCCAACGACCTCGTCGTTTGGAGGGTCCCACATTAGCACAAAGGGCTGGGAAGAGCAGAAACCGCCACGGTGCCATTTTTACTCAGATTAATATGCAAATCAGGAGGCAAATGCGTCCAAGGAATGTGGGTCACGGTGGAAATGTGCAGAACGGGAGAAGGGATGAGCTATGGGAGTTAGGGGACGGTCTCGGAAGGTCTCCTCTAACTTCAGCTGGCGGCTGCAGCTCCCGGGCAGGTTTTTGAGCTGATGCTCCTCAGAACAAAATGTGCCGAGAAGCGGACGAGCCGAGTTATCTTTAGAAAGGTGGAGGGAGCCAGGGTCAGGCAAACAGTAGCTTTGCTGATCCCTGATGCTGCTGAACTCAAACCCCAGCCGGTTTTATTTGCGTAGGCGCAGCAGCGTTCGTGGCTTGTGGGTGACGCTGCCCGTGCTGCCTACGGGTCTAAACAAAATTATCTTGATTTTCATTTGGACTCTCAGCACTCACTGTGTGCTTTAAAGACGTGGCCAAGGTGATTATCTCCATTTTATAGCAGGAAAACGGAGACATGGCAAGTCAGCAGGCTGGTAACCAAGGCAAAATACAACCCCCAGCTCCCAAATCCCAGTCATGTGCCTTATCTGCACCTTCCATCTCCTGCCTTCCCTGCCGCCATCCCCCCCCAAAGCCACCACATAGCCCACCTCCACCCAGCAGCAGTGGAGCCCAGGGGCTTGGGTTTATTTTTTTATCTTTTCCTGCAATCAGGTTTGAGGGTGCAGAAGGCAGCTCCTGGCTCTGGGCTGGGCCAGAGATTCCAGCGGCTCCTTGCCCAGCACGGCAGCCTCTGCCCCAGGACGGAGCCACCATCCTCTCAGCTCTGCCGCTTGTGAAAGCATCCAGGTAAACTTCACAGCTCTCATCCAGCTGAGCTCAGCTGGATTTGGCTGAAATTAAGTGAAAGAAGAAATTAAGGAGAATCTCTCAAGCTGAGGGATTCATAAACCAGTCCCAGCCTTCATCTCTGCCAGGAAAACGCTCCCACGATCGTCCCGCTGTGGCCTTTCCACAGCGTAAACGGCGACGGAGGAAACCAAAGCCCAGAGAGGTTTGACCTCAAACGACAAGTGATGAGTATTTTTGGTTGGTAAGAGCCCAGCGGCCCGCGCTCAACGTTTGCACCCTGAGCGGTGGCGCCACCGCTCAGGGTGCAAACGTTGAGCGCGGGCCGCTGGGTACCCCCATCCCAGCCCAACCCCTCGCTGCTCCTTAACCCGCTCAACAAGGAGGAGGAACCAGCTGAGTCACTGCACAAACCGGTTGTGGGCGCCCGGCCCACCCCACCCCACCCTCGGCACCCGAGCTCGGGAGCTCCCCACCTTCGTGTCGCCGCCTTCCCACCCAGCCTCCCAGCACCTCCCCGGGCACCAGGGCTCTGCTGCTCTCGATTGCTGCCGGGTGGTTTTTTCTGTTGCTCCCAGCTCGTCGGCGCCGGGCCTCCCAGGAAGGTGTAGCGCTGGAGTTCTTCGGGGATAGGGTGTGTGGAAATGAAGCCTTATCTCAGCCGGGGCTTCCTGCTTTTCCTTTGCCACACCAAGGAAATCTCTTGGCTTTCCTTATGGCGAAGCCGCAACCGCATTTCACTGGTTGGTTGGTTTTTTTGGTAAACAGAAAACACTTGAACCTTGCCTTTGCCTCAAGCAGGTTTTACTCAGAATTAGCACTAAAAATTCAGCTACCTGACTTGGGCGGCTATCAAGCCTGTAACTAGAGAGCAAACTTCCCAGCGAGGTGGAGTCAGACTGGAGAGTGCTTCCAGTTCACACAGAAACAGAACATTTTTACCGGGCTGCGTCCGTCCCGGCGATGCCCCAGACCCACCAGGAGCGCACACAGGCACTGCTGGGCGGTCAGGAAATACAGAAAAAAAAGGTGTTTCATGTCAGTAAACTTGGAAAGACTCTTTAAAACAAAGCAACAGACTCTTTTTTTTTTTTTTTTCCCCCCCTGGACGTCTGCGAGATGACGCAGGGCACACCAAGCCTTCCGATGACTGCGCCGGTCAACGGTCACAGCACCAGCTATGGAGCAAATAGGATTTATTATTTTGTTTTAAACCCTACTCCAGATATAGAAGTCATGAGGTGCTCCATCATTAACATTTGCTTAACAACTTAATGAGTTCAATACGGAAGCAGAGCCGTGCGGAATAATCCAGCCTCTTCCGCCAACAGCAGGTGGGTCAGGCCCCTCTGCAACGACCGTCGCCGGCTTCGGGGAGGACGTTCGAGGGTAAAAAAAGGGCAGCGGCTCCGCCGTCCCGCAGCTCTCCCTGCCCTGCCTCTGGGAGAAGCCAATTACAGCCAATTAGAAGTACTGGGCTTAACCCGAGGCTGAAAAAAGCATTCCTGAAGCCACTGGCTTGGAAAGAAAAGCAAAGCAGGCAAACAAGCGTTCCAGCCCGGAAACGCCCGGCAGGGCCGGGGCGCGGAGTCACCGTCACCGCCGAATGGTACAGGGCTTTAGTTACAGCCGGAGAGACAACGCCATGGTTGAGCAGAGCGGCCCCAGGAGCAGGACAGTCCCATGTTCTCAGCTCTGCCTCTTGGCAAACAGTAATTAAAGAAGTAATCGGCCCCCTGCCAGGGGAGCGGTTAACACGTAGGGCTGGCTAGAGAACTGGTCTGTTTAGGATGTAAAAGAAGAGCTTGAGGTCGATGATTCACGCTGCTGAGAGAAACACGGCTCGGAGAGCTCACGTGGACGTTCCACCGTCAAACACCGACCATAACATCAAACCGATTTTTATAAATATTTATTGTAAATGAGTCAAAAAAACCAAAAGCCAGGTTTTAAATAAAAAGCATCAGATATATGAGCCGAAGCTTGTTTCCAGTCGGCTACTCGGAAACTCCACAGGATCCGGTTCCCCATCTTCCAGTTCAGTTTTTCGCTCTCAAATATCAACAAGGTTTTTATTCTGACGAAGCGATTGAGCTACAGTCAAGCGTCACCGTTCACAGCACCCTCCAGACATACGTGGTCAGTACCACCCGGGCAAAAAGTCTTTCAGGAAGAGGAAAACCAAAAAATTAAACTGCTAACGTAGCTTTCCGACTGAGGTAGCCAGGTCACGGTGCCACGAGTGCTGAGGGTGGGCAGTGTAATTTTTGAGGCCGTTCCCCTACTAAATGCCTTCGGAAACAATCAAGATTGTTAAGTTAGTATTTCTGAGAGCGAAGAAATTTGTTTTGTAAACGTTAAGCACAGTTTGTTGTTTGCTTTTTTTTAAATAGAAATATTCCTCTTCTGTTACCAAAATAATCAGAAACATCATAGAAAACTAAGCAGCTTTCCTCTAATAATTTAAGCCTGCTCTAGAACAAGCCACGTTAAAGCAGCCAGCTACCAGCTCGCTGTTCACAGTGTAGAATATGCAGTTCTTTACCTTACTTCTGCTCTCCAGCCAAGGAACACGGATCAATCAAGCTCTACCTTCAGGAAGTTAACCTGTCTACACACCCAGAGATTGTTTTAGCTTGCAGCCATTGAGTGAACGTTCTCCAGGGTACATGCAGCCTTTGGAACCCGCCCTTTCCACAGGGAGCTGGGTTTCATCCAGTGCTCTTTGGAGCCAGCCCCTGTCACTGATTTAAAGGTCTAAAATGACAGACACGGACAGAAGAAATCCAAGCTGCTTCTGCGAGAGAAAAATCAAGACCCCGGTCGCACTGTGGAATAACGTCGATCCCAAGAAGGCAGAGCCTAGTGGCCAAAGAACAGCTCGGAAACCGGTCTGCGTTTCACCACAACCTCCTCTTCCTCCTCCTCCATCACCTCAGAGAGGGAGGAATACGAAGGGAACCCCCCTCTGGTCTTTGGCTTCCTCCTGGGGCCCGTGGTAGCAGCCAGGAGCTTGTTTAAGGACGAGGGCTTCCTTAGACCTTTGGTGAGATCGTAGAAAGCCATGTCGTCGGATATGACCCCCAGGAAAGTGCTCGTGGAGCTCAAGATGGAAGCCGCAAGCTTTGTGCTCTTCTTGATGGGCACGGAGGGCTCCGCGTTGTGGCTAAGGCTGGGGTCCCCCAGCAAGCGCCTGACCGCAGAGGAGGCCCCTTCTTTTAAGTACTGGTGCGGCTTCTTCCCGCTGTAGTCCCTCAGGTCGGTCTTGGCGTGGTAGCTGTAGACCAGCATGGTGATGATCTTCTCCTGGCCGTGGATGGCGGCCAGGTGAAGCGCCGTGTAGCCGCAGTGCGACCTGGCGTCCACGTCGACGCGGACCCCTCCTTTCTCGGCCGCTCGGATGATGTTCGTCACCATGTCGCAGTTGCCGTTCTTGGCGGCCCAGTGCAAGGCGGTGAAGCCCGAGATGAAATCCCTGCGGGAAGCCAAGCTGGCGTCGCCCAGCAGCAGCCCGTGGAGCTGCTGGGTCCACTGCCCACCGGCCGCCATCACCAGCCACTGGTGCTCGGCCTCCTCCAAGGGCACCGCTGCCGTCTCCTCGCCGGCCCGATGGCTCTTGAGCCCCCGACGCAAACCAGGCGACCGGGACCCGACCTCCTCCTCCAGCTGCGGGGGTGACAAGGGGGACCCCGGCTCCTCCGGCAGCCCTGGGGAGGTGGCGGCGGCGGCGGTGGC
>VWZK01006664.1:177860-206228 GCA_013396935.1 Baryphthengus martii | reverse complement strand
TTTGCTATCAGTTATGTTTCTTTCCCCCCCACTCCCCCGCCTCGCTGTGGTGCCGTTGCCCTCGGTGAATCCGGAGCGTCTCTTCCTCTTGCGGCAGAGATGCAACATGTTGTTCTGCGTGGGAGCTCCGAAGCCGCTCTTAAGCGCTCGGAATCGCGGCGAGTGGTGGGTGGAAGGACGGGAGCCGGCGAGGGCCGGAGCCGCCTGTGCCCTCTGCCTGGCAAAAACAAACGGGAGCCCGAAGAATAACTCTCTTTCAGGAGGCGGGCGGGGTGGCGGGGCTCCTTGTTAGCGCCGGCAGCTGTCGGCCGCTCTCCGGCGGCGCCGGAAGGCCAAAAGCTCCCTAAATATTATCTTCTGTAGCAGAATAGCAGCGCTGTGGCCAGCTGCGGCCAGGGCCCCGGCCCCGTCTCCGCGTGCCCCCGCTGTCCCCGCTCGGCCCCACGCACCGCCCTGCCGGCCGAGTGCTCGGGGGTCCGGGGTGGTTTTCTGTCTGCGGGAGGGTGACGGTCACGCTCCTCTCCTTCCCTTTCACAGGATCACAGAATTGTTTTGGTTGGAAAAAACCTTCAAGATAATAAAGTCCAACCATGAACCTCAGGCTGCCAAGGCCACCAGTGACCCCTGTCCCTCAGCACCACATCTCCACACCTTGGAAACCCCTCCAGGGATCAGGGGGACTCCAGCCCTGCCCTGGGCAGCCTGGGACAGGCCTGGACAACCCTGCAGGGCAAGAAATTGTTCCTCAGCTCCAACCTCAACCTCCCCTGGGGCAACTTGAGGCCATTTTCTCTTGTCCTGTTTCTCGTGCTCCTTTGGCTCGGAGCTTGGGAGGGGAAGCAATGGCACGGGGTTGAATTGGCTTTTCCTGGGTTGGGCAATTCAGAGGAGGAATTTGGGACTGAGGGAGTTGTGCAGGGCGTGGGCACGCTGGTTCCACCCCGCCTCTCTGGGGTAGGGGCACATTTAGGTGATTAGCTTGGATTATTCAGAGCATGTCCTGGGCACATTTCAGGCTGTGGATGGGAGAAGCTGCCCTGCTCCTTCCAGATTAACTGCAGCCCTTAGAAATAACGTTCTCCTTCCCTGTGTTTGTGTTTGGATGAGTTGGGGCCTGTGTGTCCAGGCACAGCCTGCTTGTTTCTTCCCTTCCCACATCTGTGTAGCTGCAGCAAGGTCTGGGTTCACAAGTGAAGCTTTGCATTTGTATTCTTCTGTCGTAAAAGTGTCTGATGGATGAGAGAATCCGTCTCTGCTCCCAGGCTGAGAGAGCCCATCTCTGCTCCCAGATCAACTCAAGGGAGGAAAAAACCCTGAAGGTGCTGGTTTTCCTCGGTCTTGGCCATGTGCTTTATTTCCAGAGCCTCTTCTCTGACGGAAGCGGCCCTGCTCGTCTCCAGCTTGTCGTGTTTGGATGCAAAAGATGGAGCCAGACAGGGAATTGTCGCCCTCCAAACTGGGATGCCACTGGAGTTTTCCAGAGGGCCGAGGGAGAACGGTGTCAGGGAGAACCACGGGCTCCTCACATCCATCCCGAGTCTCCACACTCGGCTTGCAGGCTGACCGGGGCCTGTGGGGTCAGGGTTGTGGAGTCACCACTTTGTTTAGATGTTCGGATTCCTTTGTGAAGCCAAAAAGTGTCCGTCTCCCACACACATGAAATTCCAGAGATGTCAGACGGCTAGAGAGAGGTTCCCATGGAGCGCTCTGCCTCGGGGCTCTTGCCCTCTCTGGCTCGCACGGCCTCAAAACCAGATTGTCGCCAGGAGACGTGGAGCTGGATTTCCATCCAGGGATCTGGGGCTGCTTCTGTCCTCTCCTCGCCGCTGCACGAGGTGCTGAGATGAGTCTGTGCCACCGCTGCTTTATGTGTGCAAGGAAACCTGCAGGGAACACATCCAGAGTGCTCCAGAGGCAAGGAGTGTTTTGGCTGGTTCTTGCTGTGCCAGAGAGGCTGGAGAGTTGGGTGGAGAGGAATCTAATGAAGCTGAAAAAGGACAAGTGTAGGGTCCTGCACCAGTACAGGTCAGGGGGTGACCTGCTGGGATGGAGTTCTGTGCAGAAGGACTTGGGAGTCCTGGTTGGCAAGTTCACCATGAGCCAGCAGTGTGTCCTTGTGGCCGGTAAAGCCAATGGCATCCTGAGGGGCATGTAGAAGAGTGTGGGCAGCAGGTCGAGGGAGGTTCTTCTCCCCCTCTACTCTGTCCTGGTGAGGCCACCTCTGGAGTGTTGTGTCCAGGGCTGGGCTCCCCAGTTCAAGTGAAGCCTGTTCCCAGAGCTCCTGGTGTGCACCCTGGACATGGTGCTTCCCGCAGCAGCAGCCCGAACGGCTCCGGTCGGTCGCTGTGTTAAACAGCGTCTGCCTTCCTGCCGGCTGTGTTGGGGCAGCTCGGGTCAGAGGGGCGTCCGCGCCGGATCTCCGGTCCAGACCCTGCTCTCAGCAGGCTGCTCCCGGCCTTGGATCCTAATCCTACTTGATCCTGGCTTTCAGCTCTGCCACAGTAAAAGGGCTGCCGGAGCCGGCCCCCCAGGAGCGCTCCCTTCTGCAGCAAAGGAGTTTTCAGGAGTTCATGTATATAGATTATTCTGTATTTTCTTGTAGAATCATGGGATGGTTTGAGTGGGAAGGGACCTTGAAAGGGCATCGAATCGAACCCCCCTGCAGGGAGCGGGGCCATCTACAACTAGAGCAGGTTGCTCAGAGCCCCATCCAACCTCCCCTGCAATGGTTCCAGGGATGGGGCAGCGACCACCTCTCGGGGCAACCTGGGCCAGGCTCTCACCACCCTCAGTGTCAAAAATCTCTTCCTTCTCTCCAATCTAAATCTCCCTCCTTGTCCTGTCCTGAATGGTCCTGCAGCTTCGTCCTTTCACTTGCTAAGAAACGGTCCTCTCACTGTATCTTTTTTGCTACGTACGTTTTTCAGACAGAAGTTTTCTTTTTTTTTTTTTTTCCGTGGCATTGAGTCTTCCGATTGAAGCTGCTCGGTGCTAATACACTTGGAGCCTTTCCGGAGGCACGTGTTGATAGGATCAGGAACAGCCAGCTAATTAGCAGGATGGCTCTGGTTTAGCTCCCGTTGCTGAGTGTCTGGGGGGTGTAAAACTTCTCTTCCTGGTCTCTTCCAGCCGGTGGCACAGGGAGACTTGCCCAGTAGCTGGAAGTGCTGTTTGTGGAGATGCTGTGAGATGGTTGCGTAAGGCCAACTGGGAAAAAGCCTATAGCGGTGACCAGACCTCTTGGCTTCCTCTTATATCTCTGTTCCCTTGTCTAAAAATATACTGAATAATACCATTTATTGTAACGGGGCAATAAATTCTGGACACGTATGTGGGAATTAGCTCTGTTTATTTTAAGTGGTAACTAAAACAAACCATCTTGGTGGCTGATATCCAGCAGGGCTTGGGTGGCGTGATGGGGACTCAGATCTACTTTCCCCCCCCCCTCTTCAAACATGTTTTTTAAACTGTCCCAAACTGGGATTTGTCCCGGGGCCAGTATTTGCCAAGTGTCTCCTCCTCTTTCTTACTGGGAAGATGGTGGTGAAGGGAAGAGATCCCGCTGGTCGGAGAGGTTGAGTGCGCCCCAGGAGCCCATCTGCTGCCTTGGGTGAACTTGGGAAAGTCTCTTACTAGATAAGGTGATTAGTCTCTTGTCAGGGTTAATTGGGAAGTTCCATTAAACAAAAAGCCTCACCACCTTCTGAATAAATAACTTGGAAATGGAACAAACTCTTGGAAAAGAAACAAACTAGGGTGGTCTGGGGTGTTCTGTGTTTTATTTTGTTTTGTGTTGTTGTTTTTTTGTTTGTTTTTTTTTGAAACAGACTGAAGGAAAACTTGTGTTTGTGTTTTGGACTTTGCTTTCTTGGTTTTGAATAGCTCATGGGGGCTGGAATCCCGAGGCTGGTGAAAAGCTGAACTTTCTCATCCTTGAAGGTCAATTTGGAGGAAACGTCTCTCATTTTTGGTTCCATAGTTTTCTGGTTTAACCAACTCTCCTTGTTCTCAAAGGCAACGGTCGTGTTTGCCAAGAGTTGTGTGCGCAACGCCCGGCAAATCCTGCTTTGCTCCTCTGGATTGTGATAAGGACACAAGGCACGTTTAAGCCTTTTCTTAATTAAGAAGGGCCTCGGAATTAGTTAATTAGGCTTCATAAATGTTATAGGGAAGCCGCTAAATATCAGCTTAAGAAAAGGGAGCATCTGGGAATTTCACTTCCCATGTAAAAAGTCGGAGCGGAATTTAAGCCAGGAACAGTCAGTTAGCTTATGGAAAATGAGCCCTGCTGTTGGAGTCGCAGGTGGTAGATATATCAGCCTGGCGAGGAGAAAAGCGGAGAAGCTTTATTCTCCTTCAACCTCAGCTCTGAACCCAGGCAGCAAAACCTGGTGTTTCGAGCATGCGCCGAGTTGTTCGATTCTGCAGAGGCGTGTGGAGCTTTTCTCTTGTGTGTTGTAGTTTGTTTTTTTTGGTTTTAAAGGAGGAAAAGCTGCTGAGACCGAAGCAAAGGGGAAGGTGGTGCCGGCAGGTCAGCTCTGGGCTCGCCAGTGCCGGAGGGGAATTTGTGGAGCGAGCAGGTCCCGCTCCGGGCGTGTCGCTCCGAGGGGCGCCGCAGGAGTCCAACCACCTCCTCGGCCCAGGGAAGTAGGGAAGGAGTTTACTCAAGGAGGTCCTCCCTTCAAAGAGGTTTGGCTTTCTCCAGTGAATCCCCATCCGCCTGCTTGTGGGTAGGGGACGGCAGCACGAGTTTGGCCGCTGCATCCATGGGTTTGTGCGGCATACAGGATGCTGGAACACCGATACTGGAACAGTGATTTCAGAGATCTTTTTGTTCTCCTGAGACACTGAGCATTGCTCTTGGCAGTGGCTGGTCTTGGGGTTTATGAACAGCTCTTAAAAACGAGCCCAAAAGGTTTCAAGAAAAGCGTCACTTCAAGCAACGTGACCCTTCGTTCGCCCCGAAGGAGACAACCTCGGCTCTGGAGGCTTCCCGCCTCTCTAATGTAAAGCAGCTTTCGCTTCATTTTTCCTTGGCTGGTCTGGGTGGTGACTCCATATCTGGTTTCTTCAGCGATGTTTTTGCCTGCCTGGAGTGCAGCTGGGAGCCGGGAGGGATATGAATAAAGGCTTGAGTGTCTGGGAAAATTCTTGGCATTCTTAGGAGAGCTGTTTAAAGGGGGGGCTGGGAATTGTTTGTTGGGTTGTTTTGTTTTTTTATTTTTTATTTAGCCTGAGGTTTTTACTTGGGGGCCTGCAACGTGGGTTTGGAGCTTGTTGTGAGCGTGCAGCTGGAGATGACTGGCTGATGGGGTGTCGTGCATGTGGAGGGGTGGTTCGGAGGTGGCCATCCTGGGGTGCTATGTGCTGGAAAGCAGGAGGAAGTGACAGCCCCTGGGGCTTTGCCGTGGCTGGAGGGGGCGGGTAGAGCGGTGCTGGGCATCCCGGTGTTAGTGGTTTTGGTTCCTCAGGGCTGCCCCAGAGGGGAGAACACAGGGGCCTGGGGAAGGCGGAGCTGCTCACACCGTCTGAGCTGGGTCCTGTCTGACTGTCCCCCAGCGTGGACCGCAGCGAGGAAGCTGACACACAGCGGGTTGCTTTTGTGAGACAGGAGATCAGTCAGCACAAACCCCACATCTAAAATTATCTCTGTAGGGTTGTGTTGGGTTTTTTTTCTTCCTTTCTTCTTCTCCTAGCCCATTACTAAGTTGCCTGCGAAGGGGATCTGGAATTTTGAGCACGTGCTTAAGATTAACTGAAAACCTTGGGAGCTGCCCGTGAGCTTGCACTCGGCAAAGCTGCTTGAGATCAGGTGGCATTTAAGTGTGATGGTTTTAGCCTAGGAGGTGCCGAGGTCTCCACGGACCAGCCCCAGCTGTAAGCGGGCTTCTTGCCGTCTCCAGTGCCAAAACCACCCAGCAGGTCACCCCTACTGCACCTAAGCCCTCTGTCAAGACTTCCGTGCTCAGTGTCCTGTTAGACAACCTCCAGTCTGGTCTCGTTCCCTCCTTTAGCCCATCTCTTGCAGGTTGGTAGAGTGCAGAGCGTGGGCTGGTTCGCTGGCGCTGTAATACACCTAACGGCCCTTAGCCTGCGAGTACAAGAAAGATAATATTTGGGGGTGTGATGTTGTTTTGAGCGTTGCTAGCGCCGGAGAGGAGCTTTTCCGACGCCAGGTGAGGCGGTTCCTACCCCTCAGCGGCTGAGCTTGGCTAAAGGAATGTTTTCTTCTGGGAAACCTGAGTCTGTACTTGCTGCTGTTCCTGTGCAAATGTCAAGAGCTGTTTGTTGAGCCCGGGCTCGGAGATGGGGCAGGATCTCCCGAGAAAGCTGATTTGCCAGATTTTTCTGCATTGATCCCAAAACTGGGCCAAGCCCCAGGGAGCTCCTGCTTGGACAAAGAACCTCAATTTGCCTTCCAACGCTGTTTGCCCCGAGGTCTCTAAGGCAAGTGCTCAACTGTTCCGGGACTCAGTTTACTTGTGAAACGATGATAAGACTCCCAGCACCTCTGTGTGGAATCTCGCGGCGAGGGGTGTCTGGGGGAGGTCCCCTCAGCGCCACAGCAGGTGTGGGCTTGGGGTCAGGCCCCTGTGTGTGCTGAACCCTGGAGCGGAGCTCTTTGTTCCGTGGCTTGTGGGCAACTCAGCTTGTCCTGCGCGGTCTGTGAGGGGCCGGGGGGTGCCTGTGGCCGGCGGCGGAGCTGCGCGGGGAGCTGAACTGGAACTGGAGTGCCCTGCTTGGGTTTTACCAGCAGCCAGATCTCACAGAATCACAGAATGTCAGGCGTTGGAAGGGACCTCTGGAGAGAGTCCCACTTCCCTGCCAGAGTAGGATCCCCCAGGGCAGGCCACACAGAAACAGGTCCAGGGGGTGTTTGAATGTCTCCAGAGAAGGAGACTCCACCAGCTCTCTGGGCAGCCTGGGCCAGGCTCTGTCACCCTCCCAGCAAAGAAGTTTTTCCTTATGTTTATGTGGAACCTCCTCTGCTCCAGCTGCACCCACTGCCCCTTGTCCTATCATTGGATGTCACTGAGAAGAGCCTGGCTCCGTCCTCCTGACACTCACCCTTTCCATATTTATGAACACCCATGAGGTCACCCCTCAGTCTCCTCTTCTCCAAGCTAAAAAGACCCAGCTCCCTCAGCCTCTCCTCAGCAGGGAGATGCTCCACTCCATCGTCTTTGTGGCTCTGCGCTGGACTCTTCCCAGCAGTTCCCTGCCCTTGTGGAACTGAGGGGCCCAGAACTGGACACAATATTCCAGATGTGGCCTCACCAGGGCAGAGTAGAGGGGGAGGAGAACCTCCCTCGACCTACTCACCACCCCCTCCTAATCCTCCCCAGGAGGCCATCGGCCTTCTTGGCCCCGAGGGCCCATTGCTGGCTCTTGGCCATCCTGCTGCTCACCAAGTCCCTTTCCCTAATATTCTTCAGTCCATTCTCTGCTCGGCTGCACCAGGAGCAAACAATTTCCCAATTCCACATATTTCCATTGGGGAGACGCAGGGACGGCCCCCTGCAAACCCTCCCGGTGTGCACATTCATCTCCGCGTCGCGCCGTCGTGGATCACGGACGGGGAATCAAGGAGGTGAAGTCATCGCTCGGTGACTGACAGCGGTCCCCAGCTGTGCCGGGTGCCGAGCCGGCCCCGCCGGAGCCGTGTCCTCTGCGTCCTGCCACGGGAGCGCTGCCAGAGGCGCTGCCGCCGCGCCAAGAGGGACCGGTGGGAGCTTCCCCGGCTCTCCCTCTCACTGCTGCTCTCTCTTGAGTGGCACCGGGTGGGGAGCTGCGACCCGCGCTGCTCCGTCCTTCCCTTTTGATTCGATTGCAAATTGGAAGGCAGAGAGGATCTGTCTGTGCTCTGCGCTTCGCACCCTGGCTGCGCGGTGCGGAACGGGGCGCCTGGGTAGGTCTGGGGGGATTTGGCAAATGTAAATTTTTTTCAGCGGGGCCTATTGAGACAGGACAAGGGGGATGGGTTTAAACTGAAAGAGGGAAATTCAGACAGGAGAGAAGGAGGAGACTTTTGACACTGGTAAGAGCCTGGCCCAGGTTGCCCTGAGAGGCAATCACTGCCCCACCCCTGGCCCCATTGCAGGGGAGGTTGGATGGGGCTCTGAGCAATCTGCTCTAGTTGCAGATGGCCCTGCTCCCTGCAGGGGGGTTGGACTAGAAGTTCTTTCAAGGTCCCTTCCAACCCAGCCCATTCCATTGTTGCATGATTCTGTCATGTCCAGTGCCATAGAGCTACTGATGGGCGTTAGGATGAAGGTAACAGACCATACCCAGGTCAGAGTGTGACCCACGCTGCAGAGTCCTGGAGAATTCGGTATTATCTGAGGTCAAGATGTCCTCCAGGACTTGTACCCTGCTGGGTCTGCGGTGGCGGTGCCCAAGATGGACATTCTGACTCCTATTGTGCGAAGTTCTTAAAAAATAGGTAAATATCACCATTTCAGAAAAGAAAGATCAGGGTTTATGGTGGTGACATTCAGTCAGGCTTTTGTTTCCCCCTTTGCTTTCAGGAAAACACCAGCACGTGTCTCCAAAGAGCATTTCTTCTTGAGATTAATTGAAAGGTGATGCTTCTCAATATCTTTTTGTTTGTTTTTTTCCAACAATGGATGTCAGAACAGTCTTTTATATCCCAGATCCAACCTGTTCCTACTGCTCCTGGTGTGCAGGGATGGAGAACGGGGGCAGCACATCTCAGAGCAGGATGAGCTGCTCTGCTCTGCACCAGGAGCCCCAGCTGGGAAAGCTCTGCCGTTGAGGGGCAGCCGAATGCGGAGCTGATCCTCTCGCTGCTGACGTCCCCCGTGGCTTGTGCAGGGACTGGTAAAGGCTCTTTTTTCTGGGGGAAGGTGCTGAAAAAATGGAATGATGCAAAGTGAAGCTGATGCTAATTTGGAGGTGAAGCATGAAGAGGAGAAACTGTGATCAGATTTTTATTTTCTAAAAGATCTTGGGCACACGGGTTGGTGCTGTAGCCTGTGCTGCTTCTCACTGGGTTTTTAATCCCTCCGTCTACTGGGAAGAGCCTAATTAATATGTAAATACTATGCTAACCCTCTTACAGGGGTCTGGATTTGGTCTCTGTTTCTCTGCCTCTCATCTCACTTGCAATAAAGGGTCAAATAATGTACCCTCTTCTATGGCTGTGGTTTGTGGCCAGTCACTCTGGGCCTCCCCGTGGTCCCACTGCTTGGCACGTTCTGTGGGGACCCTGCCATGGGTGGCTTTAGGGAATGCTGGGTTTGAAACGCTGGTTTTGGTTCCCTGGGCAGCTTTGTGCCGGTGTGGCCGGAGGGATGGACCGTTGTGCATCCCAAGAGCATCCCCGGCCGGGAGCTGGAGGGGCTGGGGCCTTCCAGCAGGTTTGAAGTGCTGTGGTTGGAGGTTTCTTTTTGGTTCTCGTGGCGCTCAGCAAAGCGTGGCAATCTGTGCTGCCAAGGGCACGTCCGTCTTCCTGCTACGTGCCAGGAGAAGGGTCTTGTGACGTAGCTGTCAAACCAGAGCTGAAGATCAATAGCCCTGCGGGATGGCTGTCGTTCCCGTGGCCGTGCCCTCAGCTGCCGTTTGCGTGCCTGTTGCCTTGACAGACTCGGCTTCTCAGCTCGGCCAAAGCATCTGTAAAAATGTTTAAAGGACTTTCGATCTGAAAAATGAATTCTGCTCTGACCTGCTGATGAATCTTGTTTCCCCACAAAACCAGCAAATCACTCCCTTGTCTCCCTGCCTGAAGCCCCGAAGATCAGCTCTTGGCACGAAAGATCTTCAAAGAGCCTGTTCAGAGGCTCCAAGTAAAGCCCTGGTGGCTGCCTGTCACAGGATGCCTTTGGTGACCCCAGAAGTGCTGTTCTGGGCTCCAGTGGCTGTTTTGGGCAAGGGGCTTCACACTCAGAGCCGTCACAAACTCTTAATTAACGTGTTGCAAAGTGACCAAGTGAGCTGCAGGAGAGCTCAATGGTTGTTTGCAGCTACTGGATGGGGTCTTGCCTGGTGAGAAGCAGGAGAGTTGTCTCTCTCCAGGCCTTGAGACGAGGGACCTCATCCCGTTGGGGTGTTGCAGAGGGCGGGAGCGTGGCAGGGAGATACCAGTGCAACTGGAAAGGGCAGGGCCGGGCCGTGGTTCTGCTTGGCTCTCGGCACGGCCGATCCCACCCAGCTTTGCCGCGTCACCTGCCTGCTCCTGTCCTGCAGCCACCAAAGGTGAGAAAGCTCCTACTGAAATCCTTCACTTTTGTTTAAAACAACAATGGAAAAAAAACCCAAACCACATACTGCCCTCGTTTCTTGCAGCATTTGAGTTCTGGATCGATGGCTTAGGCTGAGCCTTGCAGCCTGGCAGCTTCTGCTGGAAAGAATTCAGTGTGGAGTGCGACCTTGTTGTCTTGACAAGCAGGGGAACCCTGTCGAGCTCTCCTTGGGCTACCCTGGGCGAGCAGGAGCTGCCCAGAAGGGCTAGTTGTTTGAGGAGGGAGTGGACTCCCCAATCAGTTGTAGGTAGATGCAGGAAGATGGAGTGGTGAGAAGGTTTCTCCAGGGCAGGTCAACGCACCGAACAAATGTGAGCAGGAAAATGGGCTGTATTTGGAAGGCTGTTGAGTTGTAAGCTCCATGAATTGAAGGGCAAGGCTGAAACAGAAAATTCTTTTTTTTTTTCCTCCTTCCTTCTCCCCCTTCTGTTTTTTGTTTGGTTTTTTTTTGTTTGTTGTTTTTTTTTTTTTTCCCCCTCTCCCCAGTCAGGACTGTGTTTGCCCTAACCCAGCAAGCCAGGTTTGGAGGCAGGCTGACAGCTGAACGCGCTGCAAGCACAGCAAATGCTTTTCTGCTTCGCTATCAGCAGCGTCTTGGGCTCGAACCAGGTTATTGTTGCCGCTTTCAGAAAGAAAAGCAAACTGTGCATTTCAAGGTCACTGACAAAAACCTTTCCCGGGAGTTTGGCTCGTTGGCCGAGCAGCTTTAAGGGATGGCGAGTGGTTCTGAGTACGGGTATTCTTGTCCCGTAACGAACAGCCACCAAAAACCAGAAAAAAAGAGAAGAGAAAAAGAAACCTCTGTGCAAGCACATTTGGGTTTCCTCCGACCGGAGCCTGCCTGACTTCTGAATGCAGCCTGGCTGAGCTGGAGCCTATTTTAAAATCCTCAGCACTGGTGCTGCCCGTTGCCTGGAAACCTCCTCCCAGCCTCGGGCACTCAGCAGCCGAATCATAGCCATCGGCAGCCTTCATTTATTTCCCTTTCAAAATGTCATCTCGGGCTTCTGGTTCGCGTTTTTGTTTGCTTGTTTTTGTTTATTATTTCCAAGGAAAAGACAGAAAGCGTAACTGTCAAACCGGGTGACTTTCTGTGGGAACGGCGGCTTGGCTGTCACTGGTGCTGGGAACTGGAGCTGCAAGCTCTGGCAGGTGCCATTTCAGGGGGGAATGGGAGGAGAGGAGAAGTAGGGGCTGAGGGGATGGGGCTGAGAGCCCGAGGAAGACCCCGTCCCGAGCTGTGCCGAGGGTTGCAGTGGCTTCCTGTGCCTTGTCACAGCCTCCTCCAGAGGAAAAAACAACCTAAACAACTCTGAACCCTTTCCCATCGCACACGTGTCCAAGTTGCCCTTCCTCGTGTGGCTGCACCATCCTGTGCTGGATCTGCCCTCCAGCCTTGGGCTGCCCAGGTCTCGCAGAATCACAGAATGTCAGGGGTTGGAAGGGACCTCTAGAGATCATCGAGTCCAACCGCTCTGCCAGAGCAGGATCACCCAGGGCAGGACACACAGGAACAGATCCAGGGGGGATTGGAAAGTCTCCGGAGAAGGAGACTCCACCACCTCTCTGGGCAGCCTGGGCCAGGCTCTGTCATTCTCACTGTGAAAAAAAGTTTTCCCTTATGTTTATGTGGAACCTCCTCTGCTCCAGCTGCACCCATTGCTCCTTGTCTTATCATTGGACATCCTTGAGAAGAGCCTGGCTCCGTCCTCCTGACACTCACCCTTTCCATATTTCTAAACATTCCTGAGGTCACCCCTCAGTCCTCTCTTCTCCAAGCTCAAGAGACCCAGCTCCCTCAGCCTCTCCTCAGCAAGAAGATGTTCCACTTGCATGGGCTTGCTTTTCTCCCTGTGTGCCGAGGACTCGTCCTGCGGAGGTGCTGAGCTTTAGCATCTCTGGAGGGTAGCAGATGGAGGGAAGAGGGTTTAACCTCCAGGTCTCCTCTCTTAGGGGCCCTTTTCAATTCACCTAAACTCCTGGCCGCCTTAAAACTTTAATTGCTGCCGCCTCTCCCACAGGAAAACTTTAAATGATTGTTATTTCCGCTTAGAGAGCACGCTCCATCCTGGTGGGATGAAACAGCCGATGGCAGGCGCCCAGCTACGGTCCACTTGAGTTTCTGTCCAGGGAATGAGTCCCTTGGGAAGAGCACTGGGCTACAATCATCTGAAAAATTAGGAACCAGTGCTCGCTAGGGCAGCCAGAAGGTCTGTCCGGGAGTCACAGGAGCTGCTTCAGCTGTTCACAAGTTGTGATTTAAACGATTTCTTTTACAAAGCTGGGAGTATTTTTTTTACGGAATCACAGAATGCCAGGGGTTGGAAGGGACCTCGAAAGATCATCTAGTCCAACCCCCTACCAAAGGCCAGGGCTAAAAGAGGCTTGGACTGGCAATGTGGTTGCGGAGGGGTCTGTGTTTCGTTCAGCGGTCTGACCGTGGGCACAGAGCAGCGTGCGAGGCTGAGCGCGTCACTTCGCTTCGCTGCTTTTCCTCTAGAGCAAATTGAAAGGCTGACAGGCGGCGTAGGCCCTGCTCGGGGCCCGCTCTTGTCGCACAGCCTTGGTGCTGGGGCGTGAAGGTTGAATCGTCGGGGACAGAGCGAAGAACCAGGCCCAGGGCAGACACCTTTTCCATCCCCATCTCCCACTGTGCGCTGGTGATTAAGAAAAATGGACTCATTTACTAAAGAAACGGTGATGGTGGATGAATCATGCTCTGAAATCCTGTAGCCTCACTTCTCCATAGAGGGCCAAGAGGGTTTGAGAGGCTACAGGGACAGGACTCCGGTCTCTGGCTCTGGCCAGTGTTGCTTAGTTGTGTAGAGAGGTGGCAACATCTGCTGAAGTGTCTGTGCAAAGCCACGCTCTCCTGTTTTTAGCCTCTAGATACAGAAATGACACTTTGGTCAGCTCCTCTAGTCTGAACTGATGGCCCATCTGGGCTGCTCTCCTGTATAACACGGGCCCGGTGTCTCCTCAGATGGTTACGATCTTTAGTTTCCGAGCAAAGCTTCCTACAGGTGACCATCTTCATTCTTCCTCTGGGGGAGGGAGGAGACAGAAGGGAGAACAAAGTGCATGTGGGGGAGGCAGGAACAGGAACAGCAGAGAAGCGGTGGAATACTCTGCGGTCACAGATGGCAAAGCGAGAGGGTTCCTCGCCCCGCCTGCGCCACCAGCACCCCTGAACGCCCGGGAGAACAAAACCGTGCTGCTGATGGCAAGAGCAAAGGGAAAAAGATCCAGTACTGAGGGGAAATGCAGAGGCTGTTGAGCTGAGTTCAATGCTGGAGGGTTGAAGAAAATTAAAATTCAAAAGAACGAGGAGAAGTGAGGGTTAAAACACACACTGGTGGGTTCTCCTTTGCTGAGCTCTCCCAGCTGCGTGTAGCTGGAGATGATGCTGGTGGTGTTTTTTGTAGCCTGGTAGCTTAGTTCTCCCAGTTCCCCATTAAGATCAATGTTTTTCTGTCTTTTTTTCTGTTGCTGGTGGCTTTTGGAGGGGGTTATGCTGTGCTCTGCCGAAACAGGAGCTCGTGAGGGTGTTTGTGGTGGCTCCGCAGTGGGAGGGTGGTTCTCACTTGGGCTCCTCTCCCATCTCAGACTTGCCCTCTCAGTGCAGTTTGCTGACCTGTTGTCTTCTCCCTCCTAGAATGAAGAGAAGAGGAACCTTTCCCTGGGGGGCCATGTTGGCTTCGACAGTCTCCCCGACCAGCTGGTCAGCAAGTCTGTCACACAAGGCTTCAGCTTCAACATCCTCTGCGTGGGTGAGCACGGGCCTCTGCCAACGGCCGTGGGCTGAGCTGGCGGCGCGGTGAGGTTGGGACCGGGGTTTCTTGGGTGTCCTGCTGCGCCACCGGCCTTGGCAGTGGCTTCAAGCAATTCAGAGATGCCTCATTCTTTCAGAAAATACGCTTTACTTCTGGTGAACTTGAGCTCTCTGGAGCTGGGTGCTTCCAGGTTGTGACTCTCACAAATGACTGTTGGAGACCCAGTGCCCAAAATTACAGAGAGTTTTGGGAAAAGCTTTAACAGATAACTCTCTGCTTTTGGTGAGGTGGGGGGGGGAAGGAAACGGTGGAGAACTGTCCAGCTGAGCTACTGGTCCAGGAGCTGTGGAGAGCAACAGGGAGGTGCCAAGTAGCTGAGCCTTATGGGTCAAATCAGAAGAATTTCCCTGATCAGGGAGGTGTTGCTCATCTCCTCCACCGCTGTGGCTTTGCGATAGGAAGGCTTAAAGCCCTTCTGACTCACACACAGCCTGTAAGCCTAATATTCTGGGATAGAACTTGGTTTGTCATGCATCCCAGGTGTCCTTCAATAGCTGTTGGGAACAGGGGGGCTACAGATGGGAAACTTCTACTCTTGCTCCTACTGATTCTCCAAGAACGATTCTCTCCTTACGAAGTTTCTCTGCCACCTCCCCTTGACTCCATCTTCTCTCCCTCTGTGCATCTCATCGGTCCAAGTTGGGAAGATGAAGATGCCTCGGAAGTGTCCTGCTTCAGCGCTTGGTACCGGGCTCTGCTGAGATCTGTAGCAAAAATACATCAGGGAATGTGACCTCTGAAAACATTGTCCTGTTTTGGCCTCTGCATCGCAGATGTTTGGAAGAAGTTCTTTCCTCTGAGGGTGCTGAGACACTGGAAGGGGTTGCCCAGAGAAGCTGTGGAGCCTCATCCCTGGAAGTGTTGAAGCCCAGGCTGGATGAGGCTCTGAGCAACCTCCTCTGGTGGGAGGTGTCCCTGCCCATGGCAGGGCAGTTGGAACGGGATGATCTTGAAGGTCCCTTCCAACTCAAGCCATTCTGTGGTTCTATGTTATACACCATTTTGGTATTGGTTTCACTTTTGATTTCCCCTAAGCCACGTTGTTCTCCCCTTGGCTGATCTGACAGGAAGAATCACGGGGCCTTGAAAGAAGCAGAAAAACTAAAGGGAAACTCCAGAGCTAAAGAGGAAGGAGAGATGAAACCAGCTGGGTTGTGAGATCTCCATGTGCAACTGGAGCTCTTTAGAGCAGAGCAGCACCTCTGGCTCCCTCAGACAGAAGCTGAGTTTGTCTGGATGCCTGTGGAAGCTCCTGCCTGATGTGACAGAAGAGTTCATTGCTTATTTCCTCCAGTTTGGCCAGTTGTGTTTGCTGCAGAGGTGGGCCTGTCATCTCAAGGCACAGACGCGCCGTCTGGGATGTGTCTGTGCAGAATGGGACCATCCCGGAGAGTTTGGATGTGCGGAGGCGGGTCCCAGCGGTCTCCGTGTGCCTCGTGCAGAGCTCGCTGTGCTTCTCGGAAAGGGGAGCAGAGGAGCCACCGAGCCAGCTCTGGTGTGGATGGAGGAGGAGGGGTTACACCAGAGTGGGCTTTAGTCCTTGGGCAGTTACTAATGGGATAGGTGGGGCTACAGGCTTGAGGCTGAGGAAGAGGGACAAGCTGCTCTCAGGCTTCCAGGCAGAGCAAAGTTCAGCTCTGCAATGAAATCCCAAAACCATCTAGAAGCTTTTCTGCTGCGAGAAGAGGTTTCCAGTCTGATGGCAAGTTGTCCAGCAGGGCCAGAGCTGCCTGCCTGCTTCTGTGCGGATATAGGCACCCAGATTCTCACCTCTCAGGGGGTCTCCACTCTCTCTTCAAAAAAAACCAAAAAAAATAGGCAGGTCCCTAGAGACCTAAATGGCAAGATCAAGCAAAGGAAGTGGTAGAGGAGCTGGTTAGAGTTGGGAATCTCACAGAAAGGAGGGAGAGGAAGCGTCATCATCAGACTTCCCTTCACAGACCTGATCTGCAGCGTTGCCTGGAGCCATGGCTGTGTTTGGGACAGCCGACAACTGAGCCAGATAGTCCTTGTCAGCAGGACAAGGATGGAGTTTTACCCCATCTCACCAGAAAACTCAAAAGACTCTGCTAAAGTTGGGCTCTCCCCAGCTTCTCCGGTGCAGGCTCCCAAGCAAAGTCAGAGTGCACGAAAAGGAAGACCGTGTGCTCCGCTGTGCTGAGGGATCCTCCCCGGGGAGGTGAGACCGAAGCGCTCCGTGTTAGCTTTGCTCCAAGCATAGGTGGCCTTCAAGACCTTGGTTGCCCGTGTGGCAATGACATGTCTGTCCACACGCAATTTGTAGGAATCTTTCACGGTATGGGTGACTTCTGCTCTGTAATTAGTGTTCTTTGAAGTACCCGTCACCAGTCCTTGCTGCGGTGAGCTGATGATTTCTACTTCCTAGGTGAGACCGGCATTGGGAAATCCACACTGATGAACACTCTCTTCAACACCACGTTCGAGACGGAGGAAGCCAGTCACTACGAGAGCGCCGTTCGCTTGCGGCCGCGCACCTACGACCTGCAGGAGAGCAACGTCCACCTGAAGCTAACGATTGTGGATGCCGTCGGGTTCGGGGATCAGATCAATAAAGACGAAAGGCAGGTCTCGTGCCATCCGCTTGGCCTTCCCGGGCTCGGCCCCGTGCCGGTGGCCGTCCTGCGCGCGCGGGCTGGCGGAGGAGGCATCCGGGTTTCTGTTCGTGGAGCAGCTCCCTGGTGCTTGGGGAGTTGGGTGAGGAACCAAAAAGAGAGGTCATAGGAGGTCTTTCCAGCAGAGAATGGTGTCCTCCAAGAGCGGGAGCGCTTAACGCGCTGTCCTCAGCGCAGGGTTGGGCGTTATCTGGTCTGGCCGTGGTCGGTGTCTCTGGATCTGTCTGATTTAATTACCCAGATGTCTTGCCCAAGCCCCAGGTAAGGGCTTTCTGGGACTCCCAAGGTCTCTCCTTGGTCATGTGGCGTTGCTACAGGCAGATGGCTCAGCCCTGGGATCTGGGCAAGGTTTGGTCTGTGGAATTAGTCATCTCCCCGTGCTCCACTGTCCATAGGCTTTGCAGTGCAGCCTCAGGAGGCTCCAGCAACCTGTGGATTGTAAGGTCTGTGCGTAAATGCCGCACTCTTCTCCTCGGAAGGCTAAATTATTTGAGTCTCGTAACTACATTTAGAACGACGCCGTGGTATGTCTTGGAGAACTCCTTCAGCTTTCCAAGCGCCTCCTTCGGAGCGGCAGTATCTGGGTTGCTAATGGTATGGTTTTAGTTACAGGCCAATCGTTGAGTACATTGATACGCAGTTTGAAAACTATTTGCAAGAAGAGCTGAAAATCCGCCGATCGCTCTTCAACTACCACGACACGAGGATCCACGTCTGCCTGTACTTCATCACCCCCACCGGCCACTCGCTCAAGTCCTTGGACCTGGTGACAATGAAGAAGCTGGACAGCAAGGTAAGGGCTTGGGAGACCACGATCCCTCTTTCTGGAAGGGGCGTTCTGCAAAGGTTGGTTGTCACGTGGAAGGCTCAGTTGCTTCTGTGGAAGTGCTGGACTCCTGCCTGCATGGGGGCTGAGCTGTTTTTAGGAGTCTGGTAAAAATTTCCTCTGCCCTGATGGGTTGCTGTGGTCCTGTGCTGGTCTTTTCCTCGCTGTCTGTCCTGAAAACCGTCAGGTGAAAAAGCCTGTTTTCCATCTAGCTGTGCGAAATCTGTCACTGCTGGTAGTGCCCGAGGAGCTGGATAGGAGAGCGCGGTATCTGCTGAAAACGGCCATGTGGGGAGAAGCTCCTGAGGTCATAGGAATCCTAAAGTGGGTCGTGAGAGGGTTCTTTTGCTGTCCATCAGTTGCTCTGCCTTAGGGGGCAGCGGGTCACTTCACCGGCTGCTGCTGAGATCCCTGCAGCTCGGAGGAGATTTCTGACCCAGTTTTGGTTGGTGCAGCTGGCTTCCAGGGAGCTGGCTGTAGGAGGCTTCACAGGTCACTAGTGGCAGCAGCATCTCGTCTTTTCTTTGCAAGAACTTCCTATCTTTAGCAGCAAGGTGGTTCCTTTCAGATGGCAGATGCTGAGCGATCTCTGGAGGGGGCCAGCAAGGCAACTGGGACCCTCAGGGGAACCTCGGTTTCTTTTTGGCTCTTAGAATCATAGAATCTGCCGAGTTGGAAGGGACCCATCCGGATCACCGAGTCCCACTCCTGTCCCTGTGTAGGGCACCCCAAGAATCACACCCTGTGCCTGAGAGCATCATCCAAACGCCTCTTGAACTCAGGCGGGCTTGGTGCTGGGACCACTTCCCGGGGGAGCTCGTTCCACTTCTCGACCGCTCTCTGGGTGAAGAACTTTTTCCCGATATCCAACCTAACCCTCCCCTGGCTCAGCTTTCTGCTATTTCCCTGAGACCCGTCGTTGGTCACAGGAGTGAAGAGGTCTGTACCTGGCCCATCTCTTCCGCTGGTGAGGAAGCAGTAGCCTGCAATGAGGTCACCTCTCAGCCTCCTCTTCTCTAAGCTGAACAATCCAAGTGACCTCAGGTGCTCCTCATAAGTCATCCCCTCCAGACCTTTCAGCGTCCTCGTGGCGCCTCCTTTGGGCGCTCTCCAATAGCCTAATGTCCGTCTTGTGGTGCCCCAAACTGCACACCATGCTCAAGGTGAGGTCCTTGGGCAGCTCTGCTGGACTTTCCAGACGGGTAAAGTTCCCGCTGGCAGAGTCCCTGCTGCTTGCCCTCCCCTCCCCCTTTTCCTTGGCCCTGCTCCGCAGCAGGCGCTGACCCCCCTGGCAGTGGGCTGTTTGTGCCCGTGGTGGCTGTCACACCGACTTCGTCGGGAATCCAGAAACTTTCCTTCAATAAACTCTTGTCTCTTGGTGCGGTGCCAGCATTACGTATTCCCAGAAATATGTTTGGAGGAAAGTTTTGGTTTTTTCGCACGGTTCCCCTTGGTGCTGGTGGTCCCACCAAGCTTTTGCCTCCCTTTCCTTCTGCGTTCCCTGCTTTTCACATCTTCCCATGGCTGCCTTGGGTAGCACCGAAATAAATCCTTTGCTCTTGAGCAGAGGTGGGCACCTCGTGTGTGCGCAGGCTTTTTATACTTCTGAGCTTCCACTTACAATGACTCCAGAAAGGACTATTTATCCCTTTGCTCTTACCAGGGCCGGAGAACACCTCGGGTGTCACGGCGTGGTGGCCTCTCAAAAGGCAGGCAGATGGAAAGGAATAAGCCAGGAGAGACTGTTGATCTCTTCTGGGTGTCAGGGGTTTCTGTTGCGCTTCTGTGTCATCCCAGGACATCACGGTGCTTTCCAGGAGCTCCTTAGAGCTTTGTGTGTGACAAGGCCGTGCCCCTTTCCCAGTGCACCTGAACTACTCGTGCCCGAGGCCAGCGCACGTGCAGAGCGTCAGCAAATCCCAGGCAGCTTTTGGTCTGCTCCAGACCGGTGACAGCCCGTGGTTCTCGTGGCCGAGCAGGAAAGTGACGTGCACAGAGTCACGTCTGCAGCCCTGGGAGCACCTCTGACCCTGCCTTTCCTCCTGGGCAGCTTTCTGTGGCTGGTGGCCCCTGGTTTTAGTTGAAGAATGGAGCCCACAGAGGCAGAAGGTGTATTGGAGGCCATGCTTTGCTGGCTCAGCCCCTGAGACCAGTTTAACAGGGATGTTGTTGAAACCTGGCTCAGTTACACCCCTGTTTCAGCACACCAGTGGTGTGGCATCAGGTGTTTTGAACCTGGGTGATGATTTCAAGAAGGAATCTTGCTTTTTGGTGTCAAGTTTACCCAGTCCCTCCTGGGTAAAGCTGGTTTGTAAACAGAATCTGCCCTTGTGCTGCAACCCACTATTTGTTTGGCTGAGCTCACCCCTAGCTGTTGTCAGGGTGTTTAGTTACAGCCAGAGAAGCCAACAGCATCTTCAGAACTGGTTCTGGGCTGACGAAATGTGGCTGCCTGGCTGGTAGGTGGGAAGGCCGTGTGACCTGGCAGGGCTTGGCTTTCCACCGGAGTGAACCTGGGAAAAGGAGGAGATAAATAAATAACATCAATAAGAGAAATAAAACTGCATCTGTATTGGATGAGGAGGTGATTTATCGATTTAAACCACAGCCCTGGCCTGGAACATGGTAGCACAGGACTCCCCAGTTGTTGTCCCTGGATGGTTCCCAGCCTAGGGAACCCTCCTAGGTGACCAGCCTAGCTCACAAGCTGTGGCTAATTGCTTGTCCTTCCCGAGCTGACACATCCCAGGTGGGTCCCTGGCCAGAGGGGATGTTTGGAGCTGGTTTGTGCCTCTGCTGCTTGGCTTCCAAGGTAGGATTTGCCTGGGGGCTTCACAGGGGCTTGCATCTGAGAACACTTTGGAGATGAGGGAAAAACCCAGCTGTGAAAACGCAGGGAGCCTTAGCAGAGTAGCAACATTCTTTTCTACCAGCTGAATTATTTCAGCACATGGTTGTTAAGGTTTATTTTTGGAGATGAGAAATCACCCTGTGGTCAGGATGAGTTGAGGAGGTGCCTTTTGTGTGCGTGCAGGTGGGTTCGCTGTCTGCTCTGAAGCACAGAATTCCTCTGGCTGTAATTCCAGCTCCAGCAAAGACTGCCAGCACAGGGACTGACAGTCGAGGGGACGCTGCCCCCCTGTCACCTCGGTGGGGTGACGCTGCAGGAGTTCACTTCTTTAAACAGAGAACGTCGCTCTTCCACCCTAAGCTACAAGAATGTTGCTCTGGGATTTTGCCTGCGACCAAATACAAAGCTCATTTCTGCAAGAGGAAGAGCAGAGAGAAATTTTGCACCATTCTGCTGTACTTGCAGATGTCCCTGCTCCCTGCAGGGGGGGTTGGACTAGATGACCTTGAAAAGTCCTTTCCCACCCAAAGAATCTTCTGATTCTATGATGACTTTGCTCACCCAGTAAAAGGAAGGAGAGGAGAGGTGGCTTTTCCTCTCTAGCTGGTTTTATATCGGTTCGTTTGGCACGAATCTCTGTGCCTCATACTGTGGCTTTTGCTGAGAAGCAGATGTGTGGAAGGTGCTGTGGGAGAGCAGGATTAGACCTGCAGTTTGGTTCAGTAGCATCTCCTATCTTACTTGTTTCTTGTTTCCAAACTTTTCCCTTCTTTCTTCGTATTGTAAAGGGCTGAGCTCATTCTAGAGTGAGATGGCTTTGGGATGCCAGTGCTCAAAATCAGAGGAAGAACGGGAAGATCATTTTATGGTGCTCTGCGTGTCACTTGTTAACTGTGGGGTTCCCATTTCTGGGGTTCCAAAAGCTGCATGAAATCAAAACAAACCAAATAATACTTTGAAAGATTAAGGAACTCAGAAGGGCAGAGCAGAGAAGGAGGGAGTTAAACCCAGCCATCCTTTCCAGGACCCCACTGTGTCATGTTGGCTGGTGGTTACCAGAAATACAACAGGCAAAACCCTTTTGTGGTTCTGAACTTAGTGCTGCCTGAGTTGCCTTTTCAAAGCGTGAGGAACCTGATTGGAGAGGACTTGGACCAGCCTTGCTTTGCACCTTCTTTGTGACCAGCTGTGACCACGGGGCCTGCCTTCTCCCGCTGCTGGCAACGCCAGGCCGAGCTCCGGGCTCTGCACCTCCTGCCTGACTGAGCAGGGCTGAGCTGGTGCTTTTTGGAAGAAAGGAGCAGGAATTGCTTAGACTATCTGAAAATGGACTCAAATCCCCTCTGTGCTGGTTTGTCAGTGCACCTGAGTGGCTGGAGAACGCGGCAGCTCCCTGGCAGTGCCTTTCCCCTGGCAGATACCGCCCCTGAGCCCTGACCTGACCTTTTTTCCCGAGGGCGGGAGTGGATCTGAACCTCCTCAGCTCTCAGGAGGTCAGGGAGGCACCCGGCTGTGCTCGTGGCCCTTTTGTACCTTCCTAAAGAGGTCATTGACCTGGTGAGGAGTTAAGGGAACAGCAGACCTTGTTCTGTGGTCCTCGGTGAAAGAGGCTGAGGAAAAGAAGGAATTTATCCTCTCGGATAGATTTGCAATGAGCAAATTAAGATGATTTTCTTTTGGAGCGAATAAATGTTCTTGTATGTAGTGAGTGCTAAACCACAGGAGGGAATAAAAAAAACAACAAGAACTATAGAAAAAAGCCTGAGCTACCAAGAGAACTTGAGCTGGGAAAGCAAAGTCATTCGTTTGAATGGGCACCCTTTGGAGACTAAGCGGCTGCTGTGAATTTCTGCTCTGTAGGAGAAAAAAACGTTGGCTGTGGGGAAATGTTAGATGGCAGATCAGACTTTCCCCTCATTTGTCTGAATTCTTGTGTTTTACTGCCACAAATTTGGCTGCTGGTCAGGCAGAGGAGTTGTGGTGGTGTTTGTTGGAGCAGTGGTTTGCAGAATGGCTTTTCCTGAGCTCAGCAGCAGTATCTGAGAGGTTCCTCTGACAGATCCTGTCCTGTTGTAGCAATCCCAAGAGTGAGGCTGTAGTGAAACACATCCCTCCTGAAGGCTGTGGGACGTGGCCCTCCTTTGCTCTCCACCTTGATAGGTACTGGGCATGGGGGGACCAGATGAGCTCCAGAGGGACCTTCCAACCCCCACCCTGCTGGGATTCTGTCTGAGGAGTCCCTGCTCTTTCTGTTTTAAGCACAGGAAGGATTCCCATCAGCTCTCTGCAGCGTTTCATCCTCGTCTTGTCTTCCAAGGCAGCTTGTCAGCACAGCCAGCAGTGGATGGGTGACGGCGGGAGATGTGACAGTTCCGCTGTCTCGGCCTCCCTGGAAGCGTGTAACAGAACACAGGGACAAGAGCAGGGGCTTTGATCTGCTCCTGGTGTATTTGTCGCAGGGTGTTTGTCTTCGCTTTGTCTGGAAATCTCGGAGTCAAATTAGTGCTGGAAAACTCTTCCCTCTAGTGTTCAGCTGGGCTGGCGCTGCAGCTCGCAGGCCAAACAGAGGTTTGTGGAATGTGAAGCAGCCGCTTGGGGAGGACTTGGGGCACCCTACTCCCAACAGAGCTCCTCCCTCAACTGAATCATAGGAAGGTTTGGGTGGGAAGGGACCTTTCAAGGTCATCTGGTCCAACCTCCCTGCAGGGAGCAGGGACATCTGCAACTAGAGCAGGTTGCTCAGAGCCCCATCCAACCTCCCCTGCAATGGGGCCAGGGCTGGGGCAGCGACCACCTCTCGGGGTAACCTGGGCCAGGCTCTTACCAGTGTCAAAAATCTCCTCCTTCTCTCCTGTCTAAATCTCCCTCTTTTAGTTTAAACCCACCCACCTTCTCCTGTCCCAACAGGCCCTGCTCCAAAGTCTGTCCCCATCTTTCTGCCAGGCCCCTGGAAGCCCTGCAAGGCCCCTAGAAGGTCTCCCCAGGTGCCTGCTGCTCACCTGGGTGTTTTTTTTCTTCCTTCCTTCCTTCCTCCTGCTGCAGGTGAACATCATCCCCATCATTGCCAAAGCAGACACCATCTCCAAGAGCGAGCTGCACAAGTTCAAGATAAAGATCATGAGCGAGCTGGTCAGCAATGGTGTGCAGATCTATCAGTTCCCCACCGACGACGAGGCAGTCGCCGAGATCAACTCCGTGATGAATGTGAGTAACGCCGCCAAAACTCGTCACAAACTCAATTGCCGCACAAAAATGCGTTTGAAGGGCCATTTTTGTTGGAAATGCCCTGGCACTAAACCCATTTGAAAGTTGACTGTCCCCATCTTTCTGCCCCAAAGGCTGCTGCACGCACATTTAATTACCATGTGGCTCTTATTTAATTTGTGGGCTCTCTGGAGAAACTCAGCTCGGCTCTAAAATGTGTTTTATTGAATTTTTGGAAAATACTTTATTCAAAAATTCTTCTGTCTGCTTTTAGGTTACCCTTCATTTGAAGAGGGAGACACTTTGAATAAAAATTTTGCAGTTAAGACTTACATTAGCCTTTTGACTTCAGGAGGCTGAGCAGAGAAAACCCAATTTAAAATAAAGAAGAAAAGAACGTTAGACACTATTTTGTCTTTTTTTTGAGGTGCGAAGACCAAATTCAGACCTAGCTGACCTTTGCATGTGCAAAGCTTTCAAGTTTCCTGTCTCCTCCCAAATCAGAGCGAAGCTGTTGCAGTAGGAGCAGCTGAAATGTTTCTGTGTTCATTTTTTGCATAAAAAGTAGATTTTTCATTAAAATGAACATTTTCTTGAATAGCTGTTTCTGATTAAATACTTCGTCTTTTCTTTGACCCCTTACCTTGTTTTAATTTTAATGGCCAATTGATTTCTGGGTGAAGTAAACACGTGTTTTCACTATAATATTTTTTTTGGGCTGAATTTTTGAAAAATTTGAGGGATGAACTCTTAAAATAATTGCAAGCTGTGTGCACTGGGGAGAAAAACAGAAGTCATGCTTCCTTTTTTTTTTTTTTTTTTGCCTCCCCACAATGGAAATATTTTTGACCAGCTCTCTTACCAGTTCCACACTTGGGGGTCCATTTCTTCTTAAACATGAAGATCTCTGAGGAGTTAGCCCATGCTAGAGATGAACCGGCGTGTGCCTGGGTGGCCAAGAAGCCCCCAGCATCCTGGCTGGGTCAGCACTGCGGGGGCAGCAGGGCCAGGGCAGGGGTTGTCCTCCTGGGCTGGGCACTGGGGAGGCCGCCTCTCAAATCCTGGGGTCAGTTTTGGGTCCTGCCTCCCAGAAGGAGCTGGAGGGGCTGGAGCGTGGCCAGAGAAGGGCAACNACCCACCCCGGCTCCGCCCCGCGCTCAGCGCCGCGGGAGGGTCCCGTGCAGCCTTCTGGGGGTTGGCCGATCTCTCCTTTGAATTCGCGTTCCTACCGGCACGTAGTGATGGAATCCCTGCATCCGAGTGGCTGGGTTGTGCCTTGGGCAGGACGAGGGGCCCTCAGGAGGGGAAGCTCCGGGCTCAAATCCGTACGCGCTCCACTGACCGCTCCCTTTGCTCCCGCCAGTTGAGAACGAGAGTCACTGCGACTTCGTGAAACTACGGGAAATGCTGATCCGAGTCAACATGGAGGATCTTCGGGAGCAGACCCACACCCGCCACTACGAGCTGTACAGGAGGTGCAAACTGGAGGAGATGGGCTTCAAGGACACGGATCCGGACAGCCAGCCCTTCAGGTGAGTGGCCTGCACGTCCAGCATCCCTTTAGTGCAGTGGTTTGGTCACGATGGCCCCCGAAAAGGGGACCTTTGTAGGCAAGATCCGCAACACTGGGCTGGAAAATCCAAGATTTGAACTTTGTATTTGAATTTTGCAGCTGCCTTTGGCATTCCCTTCCCTGCCTGGTTGTCTTTAAGCAACGCAGACAGGCCTATGTTTCCCCATCCCTAACTCACTGGTGTCCAAAGGGTCTGGATTTCGTTTGTTTTCCTCCCCAGCCTCCAAGAAACGTACGAGACGAAAAGGAAAGAGTTCTTGGGCGAGCTCCAGAAGAAGGAGGAAGAAATGAGACAAATGTTTGTTAACAAAGTCAAGGAGACGGAAGCGGAGCTGAAGGAGAAGGAGAGAGAGGTGGGTGTGCCAAAAACCTGGGAGAGGAGCCCAAAATACAGCCAACATAGGATCTGGGTCTGGGCAACGTGGGAATCCTGGAAAGCACGTGCAGCTCTTGAGCCCCAGCACCAACACCCCAACCTTTCCCCCAGTCAGAGGAGGACATGGGGTAGTGTTTTCAAAACAGCGTCCTTGGTTTAGATGCCTCAGAAACAACCNCAATAGAAATGGTTTTCTTGTGCTTTGCTGGTTTTTAAACCACCTGCAGACGTGAGGCCGGATGCTCTTCCTCTTCTGGGGGGCGATTAGAGACTGGCTGCGGTCGGAAGGCGGCAGCTCAGGAGGTGTAGGAAGGAGCGAGGGGCACCCAGAGCGTGTGCCCGGTGTGGTGCTGGGGTGAGGAGAGTTCTCTTCAGCTCTGGAGCACGGCTGGAGGAGAGGCACTGTCACCAGGAATGCCGTTAATGCTCTCGGCAGAGGAAGTGGTTTTGGATTGGGGTTTGGGGTTTGGGGTTGGGATTTTTTTTTTTTTTGTAAACTTCTAAATTAGTTCAGAGTGTGGTATCTGGGGGTTTCTGCTCAAGCAGGATGATGAAATTTATAAGGAAAAATTCAAAGGAAGGTGCCTCCCGTTGGCCTTGCCAGTGAGCGGTCTTCCCAGGTGCCCTTCTCATCTGGGAGGCTTCAAAAGGAGCTGGGGGTCTTGTGAAACCTGCGTGTCGGGGAGCACAGCCTCACCCGTCCCCTGCTGCATCCCAGGCGGTCCGTTTGCTGCCCACCCCCCAGACCACTCCNTTGATAAGGGACTGTGGGGATAGGACAAGGGGCGATGGTTTGAAACTAGAGATTTAGATGAGACATTAGGAAGAAGTTCTTCACTCTGAGGGTGGTGAGAGACTGGAAAGGGTTGCCCAGAAAAGCTGGGGAGCCTCATCCCTGGAAGTCTTTAAAGGCCAGGCTGGATGAGGCTCTGAGCAACCTGCTCTGGTGGGAGTTGGAACGGGATGATCTTTAAGGTCCCTTCCAACTCAAGCTATTCCATGATTCTATGGCCATCTTCCAAACCAATGAGGGACAAAGAAACCCCCAATGTCCACAAGCCCTTGGCTCCTATACCCCAGGGCCGGCTGTGATGGGTCTCGGTGGGGATTGATGCGGGAGGTGTGACTGCGGCTCTAGGGGGATGCTGGATGCCGTGCTCAGAGGGTCTGTCTCCTACCAGCTGCATGAGAAATTTGAGCACTTGAAAAGGATACACCAGGAAGAGAAAAGGAAGGTGGAGGAGAAGAGGAGGGAGCTGGACGAAGAGATGAACGCCTTCAACAGGCGGAAAGTAGCGGTGGAAACCTTGCAGTCCCAATCCTTGCAGGCTACCTCACAGCAGCCGCTGAAGAAGGACAAAGACAAGAAAAAGTAAGTGATTGAACTCGAGTCTTTCTCCTCCGCCGCTGGGAAGCCGGGTGTCTGCTCAGGTGCTTCGATATTTGGTCAAGTGCTTAGACAGCGAATGGAAAAAGGGGATTTTGGGAATCCTACTTGAAGTGGAGGAGAGAGAGGGTCCTCCTGTGCCTGGGCACTGCCCTGGGGAAGTCCTGGGGGCTGCAGGTGGAAGGGATTCACAGTTTCGGGCCGTTCTCTAAAGGCTGAGAGTCCTGCGGGGTTTGTCTCTGTGACAACCGACTCAAGTGACCCTGCCAGGCTGGGGACACACTGGAAGGGGACTGGAAACAAATGGCATCTTCTCCCCAGCAGAGAGGAGTGGGGACAATCTCACCCCCTTGTAAGGTCTTACAGATGAGGCTCCCTGTCGTGCGGCACCTCGCTGTGCTCGGTAGCTTGGAGGCCTCTTTGGGATTGTGCGTGCTTGGTTTTTAGAGGCAGAGCTGTCAAGGAGGAAGCAGCAGCTTTGAGTGAAGATGCTTTGGAAATTCCTTGTGAAATAGGATTCTGAGACACAGCTCTGCTTAGGAGCAAGCTCTTTTCCCTGAAGGCAGCATTCTTCTCTTAGCGTGCTGCAAGTTCATTGCTGGTGCTGAAGGCAGCAAGAGTGCGGTGCTGGGGCTTGTCCATAGTGCTCCTTCAGTTGCCTGGCTCTGATGATAGAGCAGGAACAGGCTGAAAAAGAAAAGAGGGATGGGGGATGATCTTGCTTCCACTCAAGGCAGACTTCAAGGAGCACTGGCCAGGGAGCAAAATGAGAAGCACCATCACACAAGCTGGTAATTCTGCTGTTCCAGCATTTTGTGTTCCTTCCCCTTGCGTGAAGGAGCTCAAGAGCCTGAACTGCTGTCTGCCAAATCCAGCCGGGGCTGGGGAGCAGTTTTCTGGGCCTTTTAGTGACAAAAATACAAAAAAACCCAAAACCATCAAGAGCAACACCTGAGTTTGCTCTCGACAGCACAATCTCCGGCTTCCTGTTGCTGCTGATTGTGCTCTGTCCTTTCTCTGCTGGGAACTGCAGCGCTGGAGAAGCTCCCTCTGTGTCCTGATGGGCTCCAGATGTGCTTCTTCCCACGGGAGATGAGTGTGTGTTACTGGACGTGTTTCCTTGGAATGCAAACGTGGTGGTGTTAAAACCGACGCCGGCTCTTCCGCGGCCCCCTCGGCGCGCTCTGGGCACGTCCCGCCTCGCGGGCCGAGCCCGAATGGCTCTGTAAAACATTCTGCTGAAAACGGGGCTCCGTCCAGCTCAGCCCACGCAGGAATCAGGGGCCGCATTCCAGGGCAGCCTGGAGCCCGGGTCCGCTCCGAAGAAGGCGAGCACGCCGAGCCGCGCGCCCTCCGCTCGCACGAGCGGTGCCGGCGGCCGGGATGCTCCGGCGGGGATGCGCCGCGTGCGCTGGCGGGGCGG
>VWZK01006664.1:159630-173462 GCA_013396935.1 Baryphthengus martii | reverse complement strand
TTTTTTTTTTTTCTCTCTCATTTAAACATTTGCCATCACGTCTGCTGTCTGCTTTTTTAATTTCCAATGTGTTTTGCAGGGCTCTGTGGGCTCCACGTGGGTGGGCGGAGAGGGGGTGGTTGGCTCCGAGCACGTGGAGGTGCCTTGGGGACCTGCCCAGGAGGGAGCAGCCTCTTGACCTGTTATGTCTGTTCACTTTGTCGTTCCAAATGTCTTGGGGTTTGTTGTTTGGGGTTTGGTTTGGTTTTTTTCATATTTTTTTTTATTTTTGTTTCTTTCCACTGGCTTTGTACTTTTTTTCTTTTATTAAATCTCACATGTATTTTGAGTTTTTCGTGGTGTCCTTTATTTAGCGGTGGGTTTCCTGTGCTACCTGGTGGATCTCTGTTGAAATAACGACGTGTGATGATTGAAAGCTTCAGTCACAGGTTGTCTTGGGACTCCTGGGAACGTTCATGGCCAAAATTAGCTAATTTCTACCTCCTACAGCGTGTGGAAAAGCACCTCATCTGTCATCTGGGGAGCAATTCTAAAGTAGCCATTCAAATGCCATCCCCGTTTGGAGAAAAGCAGCCTCCAGGCTTGTTGGTACATCTCCTCTGTGGGATCTGGTGACCGAGCAGGTGGATTTACCAGCAGTTTTACTGTTGTGATGGTGCCCGAAGGGGTGATTTAAAGGTGGGATGGAAAGGGAGCGCAGATGGAGGGTGGCATTTTCCTAATGGTGCTTCCAAAGCTGTGCTTTTTCTGGAGAAGCTCATTCTAGGCTCAGATCAAACAAGAGCACAGCTTTAGTTTGGGGCTCTTTGTTCAGAGAGTTGCTGCAGCTTTGCCAGGAGGCCTGTTCTTGGTGTCTCTTCCGTGGCCGTTGCTACGTAGGGGCTTCTGCTCCGTTAATTGAGGGTCTCTCTGGGTTTCTTTGGCTGCTGCCCCGAGATCAACGCTACCCTTCAGACAAAACCAACAGGTGGAGTTTGGCTGGTGCCCAGCATCTGCCGAAGCGCTGCTTCTGCTGGGAGCTGCTTCTGCAGCCCCAGTTTCACGGACAACACCCAGCTGACGATCCTGGCGGCTTCGGAAATCTTTTTGGCCGTGCGGCCGGGCCATGCTGACCTGCAGAGCTCGGCTGGCAGGAGAGACCTCTGCTCTTTGCCCTTTGCAGCTTGCTTAAAAAACACCGGGAGCTTCTGGGCATCTTCTGGGCTGCCTCTCTGCCTCCGAGGTTACCCCGGCTGCGGTTCTGGGCTGAGCCTGTTACGTTTTTGAGGGATAAGCCTTAGTGGGGACTTAGCAGCTGATACCCCGTGGTTTGTGTGGAATGTTTTCTGTCCTTTTCCATCCCAGTACTTCAGGCCACAGCAATGCTGGGAGGGCTGGAACCCTCTGCTGGGAGGCCAGGCTGGGAGAGTTGGGCTTGTGCAGCCTGGAGAGGAGAAGGTTCTGGGGAGACCTTCTGGGGGCCTTGCAGGGCTTCCAGGGGCCTGACAGAAAGATGGAGACAGACTTTGGAGCAGGGCCTGTTGGGACAGGACAAGGCAGGATGGTTTTAAACTCAAAGAGGGAGGTTTAGGCTGTAAGGAAGAGATTTTTGCTGCTGAGGGTGGTGAGAGCCTGGCCTAGGTTGCCCCGAGAGGTGGTCACTGCCCCATCCCTGGCCCCATTGCAGGGAAGGTTGGATGGGACTCTGAGCGACCTGCTCTAGTTGCAGATGGCCCTGCTCCCTGCAGGGGGGTTGGACTCGATGACCTTGAAAGGTCCTTTTCCACCAAAACCAGTCAGTGATTCCACAGCTTTAGAGCTGAGCCACCCCGTGATTCCAGATGACATGCACTGGCAAGTATTTTTCCCCTGGAGCGATGTTAAGATCATTCATTAATATTCGTGCAGTGCTCCTAGAGATGCCTGCAGGAGCATGGGAAGTGTGAAGCGTTGTTCCAAAAGCAGCTCAGCGCTGAGGTGGCTGCTGCCCACCTTTTGCAGTTCCAGAGCTGAAGGCTGGTGACCAAGGCCCCAAGACAGAGACCAAGCCCAAGGCTTTCTGTTCAGGAGACAACCCCAAACCCATCCTCATCTTCTTGTCTTGGCCTGTGAGGGATGTAACCCGCTGGCTCTGTCGGTCCTGGCCGGGCTGGAGACGGCTCCGCACCTCTGCCCGTCCCCTGTCTCCGTACCACGACGCTTCTTAGATGTTCCTCTCCACAGTCTTTCCTCACAAAAAATTTCAGTCAATCCTCTGGTCACCAGTTCCAAACAAGTTCTTGGCAGCCGTGAGAGCTTCTCCAGGTTGCAGTGGTTTAAATTCCAGTGTCCGTACCCAGCCCCGCACGTTGTCGGGCGGTGCCTGTTAGATTTAAACCTCAAAATTTCGTGCTGTCTTGAATCAATGTCAATAACTGAAACTTCAATACTGATTCTCTTTTGTTCTTTCTGTAGCTTTTTTAGTCTTCCCACTGCGTGCTCCATAACATCAGGAAGATATGTTAATTAGAAGATTTATTCAGGCCCCAAACCATCTCATGCAGAAGAAATTAATCGGTGCTCTCACCTTTAAGCTTGCAGTGTGTTTGCCCAGAAGAGATTCTAGAGCAAGGACTAAGATGCACCGTTCCTTTTGATGGGGAAAAGTTTGCTCGATCAGGTTTCGTGATAAAGTTTGAAATCTAAACTACTTGCCAAAAGATAACCTGCTAACGGGGGCAGCTTTGCACTAAACCCCACCGCTAATCTCCGGGCAGAGCAGGTACCGCTGAGCCGCCTGAGGCCAGGGAGCTGAGGGACAGAGCTGGGTCAGCAAGAGCTGGGGTTCGAGCTTCTGCTTGAGCTGCTGTGGGAATGGGGCTTCCATCCATCCATCCATCCATCCATCCATCCATCCATCCATCCATCCATCCATNAGAGCTGGGGTTCGAGCTTCTGCTTGAGCTGCTGTGGGAATGGGGCTTCCATCCATCCATCCATCCATCCATCCATCCATCCATCCATCCATCCATCCATCCATCCATCCATCCATCCATCCTCTCCTCGCTCTGGTGTAACTGGAGAACCTCCTCACGGCCTTAACCTTTCCGCTGAGCTTGCATCTTCTTAGCAAGAACTCTTCCAGGTAGCTTTATTCCGTAGACTTAACAGGTCTTAAAACCAAAATGTCCCCCATCCCTCGCTGGGTTAGCGTTCCCGGGGCTGCACCTCGTGCCTCACCATGTAACCCCCTCCCCGAGCTCCCTGCCCACCGCCCCGCGCGCTGCCTCGGGGACCACTAACCCCTCCCGGCCCCTCCTGCTGGGATGTGGGGGGTGACGAGGGAACCCTTTTAAAGGGCAACTAAATGTCACCTATCGATGGAGGGGTAACGATTTAAAGCTGGAGACTCGGTGTTCCTGGTTGTGAGTTCTGGGTCGGTAACAGACTGACTTCCCCTGGCACAAATACGTGTTTAACAAAAAATGAAAAGGGGGGAAAAAAAGAAAGTGTGATGTCTGTGCCCCAGTCTAACTTCACCCAGGAACAGGGAGAGGCCCCAGTTCGTCTTTGTTTTCAAACAACCTTGTAAATGAATCTCAGGAGTGACCTGCTTGTACCAAAGTTGGGTTTAATAAAAACAGAACTGACTTGTTTAACAAACATCTGTTAAAAACATGTTTTGTACGCTAGTTACAGCCACTGGAAGAACCAAGCGCTGTGTCCAAGCTCACAGCCCTTAGTTTATTGTCCCGGTTTACTTGGTTCTGCTGAATATCTGGGTTCTAAGTGTGATGTCCTCCATCTGTCTGGAGCAGCCTCCCCCCCTTCTCCAAGCCACTGCTTGCCCTGGTGCTGTGAGGTTGGGGACCTCAGAAAACCGATCCTTGGTAGAAGGTCTGAAGGAAGGTTGTACCCCGTCCCCCTACCTTGTGCTGGGTGGGGTGACCGGAGTGGGACGAGGCCTGGCTGTGAGCTCAGGGTGTATGACAGGAGCCTGACGTGTGTCACATCCCACCGAGCACGATGGGTCCCCATCGCTACCCGAGAGCTTGTGGAGAGCCAGAGGGTGGTGTCGAGGCACCGACTGCTGCGGGGCCGAGATCCCGTCTCCCCAGGTACATGGCGGTCGCCGAAACCTCTGGATGTCCTTGGCGTGAATTAGAATTTGGGAATAAATCTCGGCGAGCGACAGGTACGTGACCTGAAAATAACCCAGCTGGGCCCGTGGGGAGGTTCTGGAGACTCCTGCCGCTTGCAGGCAGTAGGGACTAAATCCTGTGACGAGCGAGTTCGGCCCCCACGGCCTGTCCCAGCCTGTCCACCTGCTCCAGGGGAAGGGGCACCAGTGAGAAGCAGGTGGGGTCTGACCAGGATGTCCCTCGGGGGCCGTGGATTCAGAGCTGGAAGTCCACTTGGGATGGCTCTGTCTTCAGGCTCTGGTGGGCCTTCCAGCACAGAATTCGTCTGTTAGAATTAACCCCCTGTTACTATAGACTTTTGATCATGTAGATCCACAGGGGTTTTCAAAAGCAGGTTTGTTCGTGGGTTTTCAGGTGCCTTCCAGCTTATGGGCCAGAAACTCTGTCCCGAGGCTCAAAGCTGAGGGGGGGAAACCGTGAGTGAGTGATGGTGGTTGTGGTGTGAAGTATGTTAATTACTGCCTGTAGAATATTTCTGTTGGGGTTTCCACTGGTTAACGCAGCTGGTGGGGATGCTTGTGGTGACAGGGCAAAGGAATGGCAGGAGAACCAGAACCAGAGGGATGGCAGGAGAAGCAGAACCAGAACCAGAGGGATGGGAGGAGAAGCAGAACCAGACACACAGCCCGGCTTCCTGCAGGGCCCTGTGTGGGCATCAGCTTTGGGCTGAACCCTTTGAGGAGCACACCGAGAACGTGCAGACTGAGCTTAGATTTTATTGAATGAAAAGTACACCAGACAACTTGGCTCCTTCAAAAAGTCAGGAAGCCAAGTCACAGCTTGTGATGGAAACGGAAGGTGCTGCACTGGGCAGGGGGGGAAGAGCCCTACCATGAAACGAAACCCTTCCCTGTGGTAGGGAGGCAGGATGAATGAACATGTCCCAGAGATGCTGCTGCCTGGCCCCTGGCTGGGGGGGTACCTTGTAAATCAAATCTGGTCTAAAACCAGGCAGCCAGTGCTGCTCCCGCAGTGTCCCCTGGCCAGGGAGGGGCTCCTGGCTGCCCCACGGCGCTCGCCGGGGCCGTAACTTTGTCTGACCTGTCCCGTGGGACCTCCTTTGGTTTCACCGCTGGGTTCGAGTCACATCTGCTCCCGTGTGTCATTCGATGAAGCCTCTGAGAGGAAAGGTTTGTTCCTGGAACACTGAGGCCCCATCTCTTTGCGGTTTAAAAAGCAAAGCGTGGCTCCCTCAGAGCTCGCGCTGTTCTGGGGGCCTGCGCTGGCAAACGTCCTGCTTCCGAATTCTCTGCTGACGAGAGCTGCTCGGGACGTCGGTCCTGCACAGCTCACCGCTCAGGAATGCCTCTCCTACCAGGTAAGAGGATGAGCAGGGGGAAGGTGGCCACCACCACCCCGCTGTCACCACCGTCTCCTTGCTCCTGTCGTAGCCCCGTCCCCTGGTTATTTATCCTGTGTCATCCTCTGAGACCCTTCCCTGGTGGGTGACAGGAGCTGCAGGTGTGGTGGTTTTACTCATCCGGTACTGCCCGGATGGTGCCTTCAAACTGGGGTAACAATCAGCTGGAAATGTTTGTCCTACTGTTTAGAACAAAACCAAAAAAAGCCCAACACCCTAAGAAAACATTTATTTTGAAAGAATGTACAAGGCTGTTTTTTAAAAGCACAACAGAGGTTTAAATTGACTTTTGTAGTTTGTAAAGCTGCTCTGCTGTGGTGATTAGCAGTTAATAACAACGAAGGGGGAGAGCAGGGGGGAATTAATTAAAGGCATTTTGTATTGTCCAGTCTGGTAAAACAGAATAAATTAAAAAAAAAAACCAACAAACCAAAGAAAGCCCTGAACATCATGTGCTGGCTGGTGAGGCCGCTCCGGTGGGTGAGGCAGCGCTGGTTGCGGACAAGAAGCGATTTCCCCCAGCTTGTAGGAACTGGGGCTGGGTCTTTACTGGCTTCCCCTGGAAGGAGCACAGACTCAGACCCGTGGGTTCCAGGGTGAGGCCTTTCAAAAACCTGGGGGTTGGATTCTCAGTCTTTTTGCTGCAAAATCACAACCTTGATTCTACCTGAGAGGTGCTCTTGCAGAGCCAGCGGCGGGAGCTCCCCCAGGACCAGTCAGATCAACTCTAAAGCGAGAAGAAAGGGCTGAGCTGCGGGGAGAGGCTCCATTTCTCACACTCCCAGTTCTCCACTAGCCCCGTTCCGGCGGCTGTAAGGGAGGGCACGGGGAGCTGCCTTCTCCAGCCCTCTTCACCCTCCCACCACCCACTCCCCCTCCCTCACCGTGCAGGTGTCGGAACCCGTGGCGGTGTTGGTCAGTCTCCATCGTGTCCCCGGGAATTTGGGCTGTAGCAGGTGTGAAAGGAGCTACAACGGGCTGGTTTGCAGCGACCCTTGACCTCACTTGGTGGGAACCGCTCGATCCAGAGGGGTGGGAGTAGGGTGGCCTTGCCTTGGGACGGCCCTGGGTGGCCTGGCTGACAGGATAGAAAATGCAAAGAGCGTTGGCCGGCCGCAAGCGCGTTAGCTCTTGATCCACAAGCTCCTTGCAGTGGAGGAACTCGGTGCTGGTAACCTGCAAGGAAAGATGCAGATTGTGTGTAAGTTCTTGATAAATTACTCTCTCTCTCCTGGCCACTGCTCCTGGAACTCTGCAACGAGGGGGAGGGCAGGGGCAGGCTGTAGGAGGTGCCTCCTGAGATGCGTATCAGCGATATGGCTGTTGGCCCTGGTGACAAACGTGTAGAATCGCAGAGTTGTTCTGGTTGGAAGAACTTAGCCAGGAGCTCCTGAGCTACCAAAGGCCGACAGCCTGGCTCTTCAGCCTTCTAGGGATGCTCTTGGGTCTTCGGTCTTGTAGGTACACCCTTTAAAAGGCATGTCTCTGGTGAAACTGGAGAAAAGCTTTTAAAAAATATACCCCAGCAGAGCTGGCTGTATCATAAGAAGCCAAATTGATTCTATTTTAAAAGCAGTGTAACTGTTAGAAGTTCTCACAGTGTTCAGAGGGAGGCTGGGGGGACACTGGGCAGGTTTTTCGGTGCCCTCGGACACTCCCGTTGTGGGAGAATCTCTCCTCGCTCAGGAGGTGGGGGCTCTCCGTGGATGAGTGACGTGGAAACCTCCCTTCTCTGCCCAAAGGAGGGTCCTCTCCCCCATCTCAGCCCTTAATGCAGTTTTATTCCCTCTTTTGCTGGCACGGGCGAGGTCCGCGGCCAAGGCAGAACGTGGCCGCGCGCTCCTCGGAAGCCAAAGCGCGGCGTTGGTTGTAGGTCCACGTGCGCTTTGCTGATTTATCGGTGTCCTGGCGACCGAAGGCCACTTTGATTCCTACCTGTGTTTTTTTTAGCAGATCAGTAATAACAGGAAACCAATCAGGAGTCAGCCTCTCCAGCTCTAAGGTGATGATCACCAAAGCCAGTGTGGAGCCCTTGAGCTGCACTAGTTGGTGGCAGGCCATACAGTGCTGTAGCTGTCTGGTCAAGAACGCAACGTGGCGGGAAGGATTCCTCTGAGGCAGCCCAGGTAGTAGCTGGGGCCAGTTGGACATCACCATGGCGTGGAACTGGAGAGAAGATAAAGTATATATATATTTATATATATATATATAAAAAAACAAAAACAAAACAAAGCAGAGGTCAGTGAACTTTGTATGTTTTCCTGTGTTATCAACCAGAAGTACAAAATTAATTTCGTCTCGTATCGGGAAACCTGAAGTGTTCCTTCCCCTCCTTTTTTGTTGGATTTTTTTTTTTTTTTGGTGTGTTTTGTGTTTGTACTTGCCAACCATTGAATTGGTATTTTTTAATTTTTTATTTTGAGCTTATGATGAATGTACAAGGTGTGTGTTTCCTAACGGTTTCTGAAGTTTCTGTGTTACCCAGGAGGTTCAGCTCAGGCCAGCAGCCCCAGCCAGAGCCCAAACCAGTGCCCTGGCCGCGCTCTGAACGGACCGAGGAAACGAGCACCTAAGAAAGGCAGTTTTCACAATCAGCAGCCTAAGATGGCTTAATATTTGCACATAACCTTAAAGAAAGGGATCCAGGATGTGTCCGTGCCACGTGATTTTTGCCTTATTAGCCCACGATTGTTCCTTGAAGACCAAATTAGTTTCTGTCGCACGTTTAGGAACCGCAGCGTGAACGAAGGGCCGGAGCGGGGTCCTCTCGTTGCCTCAACCGCGGGGGAGTAATCAGTGGGGTGACGAGGAAAATCGTTTAAGAAAAAAAAAAACCCAACAAAACCTGTGTGTGAAATGTAGCAAAGCTCTGACAGCTTTCTATGTACAGTATTAATAGAATGGAAATAGTGAGAAATATTTTTGCAGCGTGTTATTTAAAATAAAGACGGCGTGTGGTCGTGCGTTACCAGAACCTTTTTAACGTCCCTTCTCGTTGCCCTTTAAAGAGTCGGGTTTTTTGAGCAAAATGAAAGGTTTTAAATAGTTGAAAATTTTAAAAAGAGATTTAAAAAAAAAAAAAAAAAAGAAAAACCACTGTAACATTCTTCAAAAGACTTGCAGTCAGCTTCGAGCAGGGAGCTGGGGAAGGAGGTGTGGGGGATGTGCATCTGTGTTTTCTAGGCTTATTTGATAAGGAGCTGTTTCTTTAAAGGGAAAAAAAAATAAATATTGCAAAACGTAGCGCTTACAATGTTTAAGAAATCCATTGGTGTTGCTGTGTAAAGGTCCCAGTGAAGCTTATCTAGTATAATTCTTTCCATTCTCAAGATCTCAGCCCGAGAGCGTTTACAGCCACTCTGCACCGCCAGCATCTGCACCGATGGCATTACCTGTAACAACAAAAAAAAAATATTAAAAAAAAAAAAAATAAAGAAGCCAACATCCTACCCAGTGCTGTGTGTGCTTCTGTGTGTCCTGAAGGGACTGAGATGTTTGTTCCCATCCCAAAGTGTCAAGCTCTTCCAGGAGACCGCTTTCCAGCTGAGGACTGGCCCGTGCTCGCCCCAGCCCGTGGCCGTGCCCCTCCTGGGTCACCTCCTGAGCGCTGCAGCACGTTCCCTGCTACCGGGCTCCTCTCTTCTTCTCCTCCCCTGAGTAGGAGGCTTCCTGGGGGCCTGTTTTACGGGGCCTTCTGTGGTCATCTTGTTTCCTGTGGGCATTGACTCGGCTTCTCCTTTTTAGCCGAGAAGAAAAGCGGAATAACCTCAGTGTGACACAGCCCACGACAGGCTAGGAAGAGCGTTGGGCTGCAGCGGAGGCTGTTCGAAGAGACTGCACATCTGGCTCCACCTCCAGGGTTACCTCTTCTTTTTCAAAGCGAATGAAGGAAGGAGGAGAAGAGCAAGCTGAAAGGCTTCGGGCTGCTGTAGGTGTCTGAAGAAGTCTGTGAGTGCCCTGCTGCCAGCAGAGATGATTTGGTGTGGTCTGATGCTTAGCCAGGCAGCTGCTGATGGGATGCGCTCACCTGGAGCCCGCAGACCCCAGGCGTTTCCTCACCAGGTTCAGAAACCAGTTTCAACTCCAAGCAAACCCCTCTCCTCTAAGCTTCATCTGGAGAACCTCTGCTCTCTCGCCTCCCGCACCTTCCCAGGACAGGTAACAACAGAACGACAGCACTTCCATGCTCTGCGTGTGCACCTGGATTGTCCCCCCTGACTAAGCTTTGCTTGGAGACGTGGATTCTGAAGACAGAGGAGAGGTTTCTGGGCAGCAAGAGGGAAACCCATCCATTCCATAAGGAAGGGCTTCGTCCATAAAGGTCACAATGCTGCCAAGCAAGGATGGAACAGGACTGAAAACGTCCCTGTCGCCCCCTAAGGACTACTCAGGGTGACCGAGTTAACGCCTCCCCGTTCCACCCAAGCTCTTGAAAGGCCTGGAAACACAGGCAGCTTGAAACTCTTGATGATTTTAGTGTGTTTAAAATTAAACATACAGACCTCGTCTTCTTCGTTGGCTTTCGCCGCAAGGACGAGGCAGGAAATGGCTATGCACCGGAGGTGTTTTAATTGGGCCTGGAGGGGGAAGAAGAAAACACTGAGTACAGAAGATAAGAGCTTCGGGGGGAAATAATTGTTGTTCTACAACAGATGCACAAGGTTCCTGCAAGTTACAGTTGCTTCTTAATTAGTTTAGCTGGGGAAAGATTCGTTTGAAGCTGGAAAGAGAAAACCAAAGTGAACCAAAAGAAATCCTCCTCTTGGTGCTTTTTGTTTACGTGATCCCACAATTTTTAGATGATGCGCTGCCCCGGTATTTACAATGCAATGTTATTCCTCTTCTCAGCTGAGGTATTCATTCATTAATATGCAGGTATTAATTCATTAATATGCTTTTTCCAAGTGCCAGTGTTGAGCTGAAGAGAACTGAGAGCTACGAGGCTCAGGTCAACTCAACTTTGCTGTCTCTTCGGTGGCAGGAAGAGTTGGCCCGACTGGTTTGGTTAAAAATGATGATTTCAAGACTGAAATATTAAAAGTGATCACGCAAAGGTTTTCTGTTTAGCAGAGACAAGCAGCTGACAATGAGCTCTCTGGATTTATTGCAGCATTTGGACTGCAGGTCACACAAAGGACTGTAAGTCAGTGGAACCTCATCAAACACTCACGTTTTTATATATGTGTATATGTATCTATGTGCCTAAACGCCTTCCCCAGCAAAGACCCCGACTGCTCCCTAAAGCTGCTGCCAAACATGGTACCTGCTTTGTGTGCAAACTGCTGACAGGCTCCTTCCATCCCCAACTCGGGAGCTATCCCGGGAAAAGCCGAGGGAAGTGCTCTACCTTGACTGCCGCCAGGAGCCGGTTGAAGATGCCGGCGGCCAAGGCGAAAGTTTCGGGGTAAAAGCGGAGCCGAGCGTTCGTTTCTGCCATCCAGAGAACCGCCTGCTGGTAACGGGACACGGGGATATCCGTGCCCTGAGGGGGAGAGAAAGTGGGGAGAAAACCCAGCTTAGCGCTTTGATGATGTTGTTAGCGGATCTCAAAAGGAAGACTCGACCGCTAAGCGCGCTTGTGAGCATTTTGGGTGGCTGCAGGCTGGAAATGATGCAAGTCGAGGCTGTGGCTACAGAGGGAGGGCAAAAGCAAATTTCAGAGCAGGTTACAGCACTCGTATCACCCACCCAGCCGGGCACAAACTGTACCGCTCTCCTGTGAGGAAAGGCTGAGAGCCCTGGGGCTGTTTAGTCTGGAGAAGAGAAGCCTGAGAGGGGATCTGATTCATGTCTAGAAATAGCTGAGGGCTGGGGGTCAAGGGGAAGGGGCCAGACTCTTTTCTGGGGTGCCCTGGGATAGGACAATAATGGTCACAAACTGGAATCCAGGAGGTTCCACCTCAACATGAGGAGAAACTGTTTTGCTGTGAGGGTGAGGGAGCCTGGGACAGGCTGCCCAGAGAGGTGGTGGAGTCTCCTTCTCTGGAGACTTTCCAACCCCCCTGGATCTGTTCCTGTGTGTCCTGCCCTGGGTGATCCTGCTCTGGCAGGGGGCTTGGACTCAATGATCTCCAGAGGTCCCTTCCAACCCCTAACAATCTATCAATCTACAGAGCAGGGAAGCACCCAGCCCTCCTCTGGCACAGGGTGGCTGAACCACCCAACCCAGCGCTTACGAACCGGGTGCTGGCTGTGCTCATTGTTTCCCCCCTCCTGAAACTGAAACTTCGGATGCAGCAGGTGTTTCATTCAGCCCCAACTGGGAGAGACTGGAGTCGGGAGCAGGGTTTGATTTACTCTTTAAGATTTCTTTTTTAACAGCCCTTGAATTTCCTCAGTGGTGGGACCACAGAAGGCTGATTTGTGACTCCCCCAAGGCACGAGGTGCAACGTACGTGTGGGTTTTTGACGTACACCTTATCTGAGGGTGAGAGGAAGGACTTGACTCTGGCTGCACTTACAATGCCACCCATGACCCATGGCATATATTTGAATATTATTGTAGGAGCACTGACAGCCACGCACAACAGCCGCTGACCACCGATTTGTTTAATATCGCTCATTGCATCGGCCACTTCGCTATTTTGCTTTAGTCGGTAGTAAAAATACTCAGCAAAAAGTAGCATTTCTATGTTATTGCAAAAAAAAAAGAGACAAGGATCTGATGCGCTTTGCAGGAGCTGCTGAGTGTTCCTGCTTCTACTTGTACTCAGGCTGTGCCACGTGGCAGCTTCTTACGGGCATGGCCTGACTTGCTTTAGGAGCTGGGAATGAAGCTGGATTTCTGCCAGGCCCCAGGGAATTCCCTCTTCTCCCACCTGAATAGATGGGACTCCGAGATGGTGTCGGGTACAGTTAGCTCTAACGTGACGAATTTACAGCTTCACCATCCATCAGCTGCTCTTCACCTGCTCCACCACGCTGCCCAAAACTACTGCACTCGAACCAAAACGCAAAGCACTTGGTTTACATGGAGTGTCAGGGAGGTAAGATGGGGCTAATACCAACCCTGCTCCCCCTCCACTCCTTAAGCTTGGTCCCTGTGGGATGACTTTGGCATTTCAGGCCGGTTAGATGGTGGGACCAGCACTGTAGAGTCCCTCGGGGACTCCCAAAGAGGCCAGGGGAGAATACCTTCAGGGTGAGATTCTGGAAAACGGGCACTTTCCAAATCCTGGCCTCTCTGGCCAAGGCATTTTCCAGGAAGAAGGCAAGTCTCGCGCTCTCTGGAGGTCCAGGGCACTTCATGGCAACTCTTCAAGCCACTTTCCCTGATGGGAGCCCCTGTCAAAACCAAGAAAAGAATTATAAAGCAACATCCCAGCTCCTTGTACAAAGTCCCATTTCCTCTGGTGATGCCTTTCCAAGAGAAAGTCAGAGAACTAAGTCAGGAGCAGCCAGAGGGCTCGTTTGTTTGCGGACAGAGCGATCCTCTCACCCCTTTGGCCCGAGGGGAAGCTCATGATGAAAGAAAACGTCAGATGGCTGGACAGCAGCACGGTGGAGCTTTTATTTTCCCTCCCAGGCTGCGTAAAAACTCGCTTGAGTGACCTTGGGCCCGCAGAGGATTGCTCCATTTACCTTCTTCCCCACATTTAGCTCCCCATTTGCAGAGCTAGGAGGCTGCAACCCGTTATCCCCCAGATTTCAAGTTCCTGGCAAATAGAGGGCTGCTGTTTGCGTACAAAAGCTCCACGACGGCCGTTCTTTTAGGGACTTTATTAATTCCCAGTTATCAGTTCTCCTTAAGGCAGTGTAACCTTTCTGGGTTGCTGTTGAAGGCACCCAACAGGAGATGCCACCCTCCAGCCCAGGCACGTTTAGACGTCTCTGAATACTGCTACTGAAGAACCAAGCAATGAGAACATCTCAACCTGAAAGTCGGTATTTAAATGCTTACACTTTGGTGTCTCTAGCAGCAGAAAAAGAGATGTTTCTAGAAACAGATTTCTGGATTGTCTGTAGCGAGCGGTGGATGCGGCTTCCTCCGCAGTGCTTTCTGGAAGCTCACCCCGTGAGCTCTCCAGCTCCGTTAAAAACCCCAAAGTGAGACGAATCCTCTGGAAACCGTTCCACGTTTCTAAAGCAGGAAAGTTGGCGGGTGTTTTCACGCAAAGCAGAAACCCGCACAGGACTTGGAGCTTTCGTTGCCCCTGAGTGGCGGAGCATCCAAACCGCCCTGCCCCGAGAACTGCAAAATCATTTCCCTGCCCAGTTGGGAGCACGGAAAAGTTTATCCTTTTGTAAGTAGGGGAAGAAGGGGGCGGGGGGGGGGGAAGAAGGAAGAAAGAAAAAGACTTAATGAAAAGCTC
>VWZK01006664.1:94250-157909 GCA_013396935.1 Baryphthengus martii | reverse complement strand
AGGTCCCTTCCCACCCAAACCAGTCTGTGATTCTGTGAAATGCACCCTTGCCCCTCCCAGGGCTGGGCCTCTCTGCCAACACCCGGGTGTCACCCCACGTTTGCCTCCAGCCAGGGTCACCTCTCCTGACCACTCTCCTCAGCCTTCCCCTTGTTTTCCTCACAGTGTTTTCTGTGAGGAGCCTGTTCCAATATTTTATGTTAAACCTTTTCCTGTTCCTCAGCTTTGTCAGCCCACACACGACTCCTTGTCCTCTCACCAGCCCTTGGGGTTATACATTTTTCTGGGTGCTAAATGACTCTATTAGTCTACAGATCTTTGCATAGGGCACAGCTCTGAGTAACACCGGGGCAACGTACACACAGCAAAGCGACTGCGTCTGCTGAACACCTTGTCCTCGAGCTTCCTGGCTCACCTGGTGACACTCGGCTCAGGCTGAGGGAACAGCCCTGTCCTGTCATTAATGAGCCTGTCCCCGGTCCTGCGATACACCGGTGAGTGAGATCAGAAATCCTTCTGGAAGCTCCAGATCAATCCCATCCACATTCCTGCTCCTGCCTTCAGCCCTCTGGCAAAAATACAGCCCTCAGTTTGTTCCTGTGCTGGATGCTCACAGATGGTTATTCCCGGCCTTGCTCTGGCATCTGGGGCTTCAGCAGCGTGGGGAGGAGCGGGGCTGGAATAACGTCCTGCGATCTGCCATGAGAAGGGTTTGGGTGTGCAGAAATTCCTGCGGGGGAGTGAGACGCTGATTGGGGATCGGGAAAAGAAGAAAATGGATTTTCTGCTTGTGTGGGGAACAGGCTGGGGCTGCAGCCCTGTCGGCTCTGGAATCACGTCAGGGCCCCAGAGCCCTGGCAAAGCCCCAGAGTCCTCTCAGATCGCCGGAGGCCTGTCAGCTCTGGAGCCCTCTGAGACCCACTGGGGCCCTGTCAGAGCCACTGGGGCCTTGTCATTCCCCTCAGCGCGCCCTGTCAGTCCCCGGAGCCTCGTCAGGCTCAGACTGCAGAAGCACCCTCGGAGCCCTGCGGGGCGGAGAATTCCCGGGACCCGGAGCCCTGCGGGAGATCCCTGGGACCCGGAGCCCTGCGGGGGATCCCCGGGACCCGGAGCCCTGCGGGGGAGGAGGAATCCCCGGGACCCGGAGCCGCCATCGCCCCACAGGGACTCCAGAGGTGGAGGCCCCGCCCGTCGCCCCGAGCCGTTCCCATGGCAACCCCCCGCCCATCCCTCTCCGCTTCCTCCCTCGTCATTGGCTGCTGCCTAACACCTATAGCAGCCAGAGACGGGACGGGCCCCGCCTTGCCTTTTCACCCATTGGCTGTCCAGACTCCGCAGCGCTCGGCGNCTGTTGGCAGCCAGCCCTGGCCGGGGAGGTGGCGGGGAGGAGGAGTGGAGGGGTCGCCTGAGGGTTGAGGGCCGACTCGGGCAGCGATTCCCTGCGAGCTGCCCTCGGGAGGTGAGGGGATTGGGGATGACGCCGCGGGGGGCTCGGCGTGACTCGCCGATTCCTTAGCTCAATTCAGAAATTCTCCTGCACCTACGGCGGTAGAGTAGGGCTGTAGGATCCCTCTGCCACCACCGGCATGAGACCGCTCAGCTCTCTGCTTTCACCCCAGCAACTGAAGCTGTCTCTGGCCTCTGCTCGGGCCTGGGAGGAGCCCAGGCAGGTGGCAGCCGATGGGAGAGGTGCTTGGAAATGGTTTGTTTCTTGTTGACGTCCAAAGTGGCTGCTTTAGAAGTAGTTAAATGCTCAGCTACGGCACCTGTCACCAAGGGTGGTGTCTTAGACTTCACTGAATCAAATGGGTTTGGGGTTTATTTCATCAGGAGAAGCAGGTGACATCAAATGGCTTCAGTGCAGCCGCATCAGCGATGCTTCGTGTTTTGTAACTGCTTCGTGAAAGAAAAGGTCTGTGAGGTTTTGTAACACGGCATTGGAATTTTCTAAATGGCTGAAATTCAGCAAGTGCACCGAAGCTCGTAACTGAAAGGACTTCCCTTCGGCCAGTGCTCACTGGTATCTGCTGAGGTCATCTGTGAGGTTTGAGGCTTGTGTGCTCCGGCGAGAGAGCGTGGTCAGCGTTAGAGAACAGCATGACTTCACCTGCTGACAGCCAGCTGCTCATGGGTTGTTTGCAAGCGTGGAACTGTGTCTTGAAGAAGTTCTTAGGTGGTCTTGAATGTGAAATTCTCAAATTTTACTCCATCAGTTTCCATGTTAACAAAGAGAAGGTTGTATTGACTGAATAAGTGTACGTTATTCTCTTGGCTTTAGGATGTCGGGTAGCGACAGGACAAGGGGGAATGGGTCCCAGCTAGAGGAGGGGAGATTTAGGTTGGACATCAGGAAGAAGTTCTTCCCCATGAGGGTGGTGAGACCCTGGCACAGGTTGCCCAGCGAGGTGGTGGAAGCCCCATCCCTGGAAGTTTTTAAGACCAGGCTGGATGGGGCTCTGGGCAACCTGCTCTAGTGGGAGGTGTCCCTGCCCATGACAGGGGGGTTGGAACTCGATGGTCTTCAAGGTCCCTTCCAACCCTGATGAAACTCGATCCTCAAGGTCCTTCCAACCTTGACAATTCTATAAGCTAATTCTAGTTTTAAGTCCCCAAGTTGATGATTCTATGGAGATGGGAGCAGCTGCTTGAGTTGATCCAGCAGTGTTTGTGCTTAAACACACAGGTATGTTAACAGCAGTGTTGCTTTTTTCATAATTATAGATCAACAAGCCTGAGAAGCTGGACAAGCCGGAGAGCTGTGATAATGTCAAGGTGGTTGTTCGATGCCGGCCACTCAATGAGCGCGAGAAAGCTACGGGCTACAAGATGGCAGTCAACGTAGACGAGATGAGAGGAACCATAACTGTCCACAAAACAGACTCGTCCAATGAGCCTCCCAAGACCTTCACCTTTGACACAGTGTTCGGACCAGAGAGTAAACAGCTGGACGTCTATAATTTAACCGCAAGACCTATTATTGACTCTGTCCTAGAAGGATACAATGGTAAGTCCCTTGTCATTTTAGGTCAAGGATCCCATCTCCTGTTCTTAGCGTTGTTGAGCTCCAGCCGATCTCATCTGAGGGAGTTTCCACCTTCTGGGGACTGTAGCCCTGTGTCAGTTCCAGGCTTAAAATAACCCAAAGGACTTGCTGTTCTGAGCCCTCAGTGGTTGTTCCTCCTGAGGCCATTAACAGCGGGGGATTGGTGAGGAACGAGACTTGGCTGAGGTCAATTAGCTGCGTGCTTTTATTCTGTATCTTCTGTTTGCCAAAGACTTGCACTTTACGTCGTTCTCAGAACTCTCAGCGGCTCTTTGCTGTATAATTGGGGTAACCGGGCAGCTGCCCAGGGCCCTGCAGTAACTAGGTGTGCCAGCAGACCTCTGCGTCCAGCTGCTGCCTCTTTCTCCTCTAAACTCTGCTATTTCCAAACCCAAGTAACTGGTTAAACCCATCTGCCTTACTCCACAGATAATCTTTTGCTTCCTCCAGCTGGGAGGAGTATGACTGTGATTTGTGTGCCTGTTATACATCTAAATACATTATGTAAAGGAAAGTGGGCGCTAGCGAGGAAGCGAATTTCCATAACATTATGCTGTAAACAACAGCAGATGACAAAGGTTTTAAAGGTTTGTAAAAGGCCTAATAAGCTCCTGTGCGAACACACCTGGGTTTCAGCTGCTTAAAAGTTGTGGTTCAAAAGGTTCAGGCTGCACCAGAGGAGGTTTAGACTGAACAGGAGGAAGCGTTTCTTTACCTGGAGGGTGGCCCAACCCTGGAATGGGCTTCCTGGAGAGGGGGTCGATGCCCAAAACCTGTCAGTGCTTAAGAGACGTTTGGACAATGCTCTCAACAACCTGGTGTCACTCTTGGCCGGCCCTCAGCTGGTCAGGCAGCTGGGCCAGTGATGGTTGCAGGTCCCTTCTGACTCAACTATTCTGTTCAGCTTTTCCAAACTGCAGTGGCTTGGCAAGGAAAGCTTGAGCGTTCAGCAGCGCTGGGCTGAGCTTAAGAACCGGTATAGTTCTGGAGTGCTAGGGTCTGGGGTCTTGGTACTTTTTCTGGCCGTCCTCCTGCGCAGGCTGATTCTCTGGTCCAAACTGTAGCTGCTCTTGCAGGTCTGGAGCCGAGGTCGTGCCATGGCCCGTGTTGTGGAAGCCTCACCCTGTTGTGCTGTGGCTTGGAGCACCGGCACCAGTGGGCTTGGCACTTGGTGTATAATGGTCTTTTTCTAAATGACCGTGTTATTAATTGGGCTTGCCTTAATTATTTGTGAGTGAGACCTAAGCATACTAGCACGGCGTGCTTTAGTCACTGTGCTCAGTTAAAACAAGCTGCCTTTCTCTTGGGTATCTTACAGGCTGGATCAAACTGACTCCAACATTCCTGTTGCTCCAAGCTCGTACAATATCTACTGGAGTGGGTGGGAAACTTCAACTCTACAACAACAGGAGGTGTTCAGTGCCATCAGGCTAAGAAGGGATGAAGTAAAACTGCAGTTAGCAACTTCTCTGAGTTTGTTCATGTATCTTCTTATCCTCAGGTACTATTTTTGCGTATGGACAGACCGGGACAGGCAAAACTTTCACCATGGAAGGGGTGCGAGCAGTTCCTGAGCTTAGAGGCATCATTCCCAATTCCTTTGCCCATATATTTGGTCACATTGCCAAGGCAGAGGGGGATACAAGGTAAAGAGCTGCTTCTCACTGCTTCTGTCTTCTGTGTGTCTGTAGCAGGAGCCTGACCTTGACCTTGGCAACAGGAACCTCAGGCCCTGGCTGAAAGATTCCTGCTTGGGCAGTGCTTGCTGGGCTAGCAGGGTTGTGTGGGTGTATGGCTGCGTTTTCTTTGTGCTCTGGGGTGGTGGTTGTTGGTCTTCACCAAATGTCTTACTAAGAAAGCTACTCAACTGTCTTCAGGTTTTTAGTTCGTGTGTCTTACCTGGAAATTTACAACGAGGAAGTGCGGGACCTGCTGGGAAAGGACCAGACGCAGAGGTTGGAGGTGAGCCTGCTGCTCCCAGTGTGCTGCTTGTTTTCAATCAGTGAGCAGTGTTATCTTTTAAAGACCAGAGGAACACTTGAAGGGCAGCAGGGTGGGCTCCTCAGCACATGTATTATTTCCTTGAAGATACCATAGCTGGATGTCACTACTGACTTCTCTGAGTCTTCTCCACCGGGTCAGCTGCCTAGTGAGAAACTGGCTGTTCTGAGTCGGTTTGTGCCTGCAGTTCTACCTCAAAGGCCCCTCCACAGTCTTTCTGGGAATTCGAGACTGAGCTCTGAAGGCACTGTTTGCCACCAGTGGAACGTTGTCCTGTAGGAGTCTTTATTCCTTAGCTGCTCTGAGCGTTGGAGTGTTTTATGTGCCAGCCAAAACCTAGAGGAGTAAATCACTGTCCTGTTCCAGGACCGCTGGGAATGAATGTCGGGGATCTCCTGAGGATGCTCTTTCTCTTTTAGGTTAAAGAGAGACCTGATGTGGGAGTTTATATCAAAGACCTTTCAGCTTATGTGGTGAACAATGCAGATGATATGGACAGAATCATGACTCTGGGCCACAAGAACCGTACGTAGCCTCGCTGCGGGTGTGTTTTTTCACTCGGACAGAGCAAAGGGCTGGTTATGAACCCCCAGTGACAGATCCTGGTCCTTATGCTGGAAAGATTGTTCAGCTGAGCACAGCAAAAAGGATGCTTCCTCCTGAACCCCGTGTGCAGGGGCAGGTGAAGAAGGTTGTGCCTCCCACCTTGGCCAGTGCTGGGTAGGGGGAAACGGCAAAGGGGAAGGCACACCAAGGGCAGTTGGGCTGTCACAGCCACTGGTGTGTGTCTTGGTCCCTTCCCCCTTCACTTCTGATCAGGATGAGCAATGTCTAGCGCCGTGCTGCCACTGGGAGGTGGCTTATGGTTTCTGGAAGACTTCTTACTTAAGCTCAGATCCTTTTATGACCTATAATTTGGATCTTGGCCTGGGTTGCTGTGTTCTTATTTCTGAAAATACAGCTGCTCTCGGGGATCAGCTGGGAATGCCCTGGGCCACTCATCTTTGTAGCCTTAAAGAAACAGCTGAGAGCCGCTGCTGCTCTGGGGGTGGGAGTCTGTGTGACTTAGGGTTGCAGCAGTAACACTTCTCCTAGGCCAGACTGGAGATGTGCTGCAACCCTAGCACCCAGGAGTACGGTTTGCTGCTGAGTCTGAGCATCCTCCTTCCATCTTCTGAAAACCAGAGCTGGGTAAAGAGACAGGGACAAGTCTCCTTGGAGAGCAGGAAGAGCGTTTAGGGGAGCGTGGGATTAACTCTCCAGACATCCTTTCCCTTTCTCTCTGTCCCAAGGTTCCGTTGGTGCCACCAACATGAACGAGCACAGCTCTCGCTCGCACGCCATCTTCACCATCACCATCGAGTGCAGCGAGAAGGGGGTGGACGGGAACATGCACGTGCGCATGGGCAAGCTGCACCTCGTCGATCTCGCCGTAAGTCGGGGCTGCTGTGAGGTGGGCTGGGCATCCTTACTCCTGCACCAGCTGCTGAAGGTGCAGGGAAAGGGCACGTCCCCTGCTTCCCAGCTAAAGCCCAGACTTCTGCTTAACAGTTGATTTCTGAGAAGTATTCACTCAGAACTTTATCAGATGTACCGGGAAGAGTCTTTACCGTAGCTAGAGCCTGTCCCAGTAAAAGGGCTCTCTTGCTTCTGTGAATTACTCATTAAATAGATAAACTACCCTGGGAAGAGCTCCAGCACAGCTTGGGCTTTGCGAGAGGTTGGGGCTTTGTTTTATGTTGTGGGTTTTTTTTGTGTTTGTGCTTTTTGTTTTGGTTTTTTTGAGGATTGTGACCAGTTTATCACTTTCCAGTTCTCTCCCTCTGTCACTCACTTTAAACCAATGTAATTGTGCTGATAAAATGTGTCTTTAGGTCCACTGGACAGACTTTCCATGGGGAAGATACAGGAAAGGGTAGACTAAAGGTGTTCAGAGGCAGCATGTTACCTTTAGTTATGTGGTGTATGTTTAGGTTGCTCTGAAGCTCTTTAAAATAGTTGGAGTGTTGCTTTTGTCCCTTTGTCTGCTGATAGGAAAGGCTGGAGATGCTGTTTAGCAGGCTCAGCTGAGATGCCTGGTAACTGCTGACTTACTTCTCATAACACTTTCATTCACGGAGAAGAAAAATCCTGATTTTCCCAGTCACATTACTTTGAACAATCCTGAATTTGCTGGCACTGAAAGCTTCAGTTCTGACCTGTTTGCCTTGAGATGCTTAGCCAGGTTCTCTAATAATGGCTGAGGTGCTGAGTGACAGGGCTGCTGGTGACGCTGAGATAGAGTTGATCCTATTTGGAGAAGGGAGATGTATTAGAGGATCTGTTAACTCCTGCTTTCCCAGGGTTCTGAAAGACAAGCAAAAACTGGAGCCACGGGGCAGCGGCTGAAGGAGGCTACGAAGATCAACCTCTCTCTTTCCACGCTGGGGAACGTTATCTCTGCACTGGTGGATGGCAAGAGCACCCACGTGCCCTACCGTAACTCCAAACTCACTCGGCTCCTGCAGGACTCTCTAGGGGGCAACTCCAAAACCATGATGGTGAGCTGAGAGAGGCCCTTGCCGGTGCCAGCTCTCAAGCTGTGCTCTTCCAGGGGTAGCCCAGTGACTTTGCTGTGAGAGCAGCCTGGCATTTACCTCTTGATTTCAGAGCCGTTTGCAGCTTAGACAACCTTCTATGAGTGTGGGGGTTTTTTTTGCCTGAAATGACTTATTTTGGACTCTGATGCTCTGTTCTCCAGTAACTCACTCTTGTGTGTCGCAGTGTGCGAACATCGGGCCAGCCGACTACAACTACGACGAGACAATCAGCACTCTCAGGTACGCAAACCGAGCCAAGAACATCAAGAACAAGGCCAGGATTAACGAAGATCCCAAGGATGCTTTGCTCCGCCAGTTTCAAAAAGAAATCGAAGAGCTGAAGAAAAAACTGGAAGAAGGTGAGACTCCCCTTCCTCCCCGTCATGTTGCTCCACACCAATACTCCTTCTGCTTGAGCGTGGACGTGCTCTGCCTTCGGAAGAGGTGTCACAGGGGTTTGGTGGCTGGTGTGGGACAGTGTCCTGGCTCTGCTTGCCCTGCTGGGCTCCAGGAGAGGTGTCCCGAGGACAGTGGGGGGCTGGTGGGGGCCTGGCTTCGCCCGCACTTGGCACTAGGTGGCACTTGGCACCAGGGTAAGTGGTGGCTGCTGGGCTGGGTTAGGTGTGCCGGGGCTCACCTGCTGTCGGTGTAGGGAATTGAACTTTTCTTAAGGTACATTTTAAGTGTTTTCCCTTCTTGAGGAGAAGGGATGTGGTTTTTCAGGAGAAAAATCAACCAGACTTGTGGAGCTAGAACGGGAACTGACTTGCAAAGACTTCAGAGAAACAAAGCTTCTTGAAGCCCTCTAACTTCATGGCGTTGTGGCACTGAGTCCGTCAGTACCGAAGGACCCTGCCAGGGGGATGGCTGAACTAGTGACCTTGGCACAATGTCTCTCTCCAGAGATGCTCACAATGTGGAGAATCACAGCATCACAGAATGCCAGGGGTTGGAAGGGACCTTGAAAGATCACCTGGTCCAACCCCCCTGCCAGAGCAGGATCACCTAGATCAGGGCACACAGGAACAGATGCAAGTGAGGTTTGAATGTCTGCAGAGAAGGAGACTCCACAACCTCTCTGGGCAGCCTGGGTCAGTCCTCTCACCCTCACCGTGAAAATTTTCCTGTATGTTTACTTGGAACCCTTCTGTGCTCCTTGTCCTGTCACTGGACGTTCTTGAGAAGAGCCTGACTCTGTCCTCCTGACACTGCCCTTTCCATATATCTAAACATTCCTGAGGTCACCCCTCAGCCTCCTCTTCTCCAAGCTAAAGAGACCCAGCTCCCTCAGCCTTTCCTCAGAAGGAAGAAGCTGCGTCAGTAGCTCCAACACGACTTGTTTGGAGTCTCTCCCATTCAAGAGAAGCAGGAAATACCCAGAAAGTTTTTCTTCAAGGGTCTAGAGCTGGGTGTAGCTGTTTCATTCCTGGTGGGCTGGGGATGGCTTCTTAAATTTTAGCCTCTGAGCTACAGAACAAACAGCCTTATGTTTGCTGATGTTACTGGGGGCCCTGGATGTTGAATGTTGGATTCTATTTAGTTTGGTTTCCAAATTCAGCCCAAAACATTTGAGCGTGGTGTCTACAATAGTAATAATCACAAACACTTGTGAAACTGGACGTGTTTCTCCATTAACAGGCATCTGGCTTCACTTACACCGAGGCCTGACGAAGCAGCAAGATCTGTGAGCACTCTGTTCATCCCACCGCTTTCTTCTTCCACCTAAGACGAGAAGGTCTGGGGAGGTTCTGCCAGGAAATCTTTCTGGCTTAACACTTTGGCAGTGCAAAGATGCTTTATTTCCCAAGAAATGCACCCCCTTAAGCTTTAACTTACACACATTGACTTCACAACATTAAATTGCTTATCTGGATTTTCCTTAAATTCCCTGAGCTGTGGTGAGCTGACTGCTCAGCAGTTAGTGACTTCTGCACGTGCTCAGAAGCTGGTGTCAGACACTGCTGGATTTGGACGGTTTGTCACAGTAATAATCTGCCATGAGGTGAAGGAAAGCACATGAAAAATCGCCCCCTTCTCTTCTAGGGGAAGAGATATCTGGTTCTGAGACCAGTGATTCTGAAGAGGAGGATGAAGATGACGATGGCGAGATTGGCGAAGACGGGGAGAAGCGGAAGAAGCGACGGGGTAAGGCAGTAGGGATTCCTGTCGGTGCCACCAGTCTCCTTTTATCCAGGAGCTGGTGTCAAACTGTGGCCAGAGCCAGGTGGGGAGAAGTGGGGCTGTAGAGCTGCCCAAGTGCCGCTGCAATTATCATGCCTCTCCTAGAAACGAAGCTCTTGGGTGCCCTCTCCGTAGACGAACAGCTCTGAACCTGTGTAGTATCTGCTTCCACTTGAGTAGCTGGGCTTGTGGTGACATCCTCTGTTGTGGTGGCTCCCCCGTGGCCGCAAGGTGGCTGTGAATGGCTTGTGACCGGTGTGCTGGAACTTCCCCTGCTCACAGAGGTGGGAGGAAGAAGGCACCAAAGATCAATGGTGGGCAGATGTGGTTTTTATAACCATGGGAATGGCTGGAGGGGGAATTTGGGCCGTGGTTTAGGCAAAGGATTCATCTGTCTTATGGATGTTTAGTAACTGACTTTCCTGGTGTCCTGTTTTATGTTGATAGAGACAAAACTTGACCTTTGGGTGTCTTTGTGCAAGCTGAAAAGCTGGATGGGAACTGCACATCCCTTTTTTGGGAGCGCTCTGGAAATCCCATGGTGAAGCTTGCTTTGTCCTACACCGCTGTTAAACTCCAACGCAACATCTAAATCCCAAGGGCTGTTGCTGGACCTAGAACTGGAGGTCACTGTGCACCACACGGTGCTGTGGCTTCCAGGGAGCTTGCTGTGCCCCTAGAACCTATTTGATGTTTCTTCATGGGAAGTAGAGAAGTCAAGCCCAATGCTACTCCAACTTCCAGCTTCTCTAGTAAATTAATTTTGACACTCAGTCCTGAAACACTCACATCTATTAAAATCCCATTCAAACATTCCTGTTCTAGATGCACTCTTCATTTTGGTAACTGTCCAAGGAGAGTTGTAAATCTGGAGACATTCAAGACCCGCCTGGACACCTTCCTGTGTGATGTCATTTAGGTTCCTGCTCTGGCAGGGGGATTGGACTTGATGATCCTTTGAGGTCCCTTCCAATCCCTAACATTCTGTGATTCTGTGAAATCACCCCTGTCAACACCCCTCATGGTTTTAACAACTTCACTGTTCACCTTTTGGTAATTTCTGGAAGCAAAAAGCTCACTGTCTCCATCCAACACCAAGTCCTCTCCAAATCTCCTCTCGAGGAGCCCACCTTCAAAATACTGCTCAAAAGGAGCAGAGGGCAAATAACTGACTTGCTGAACTTCCAGCCGAGCTGCTCAGGTTCAGCTCCCAAGGAAAAAGTGCTCTTTGCCATCTACATAAGACTGGAAAGGACTCCTGGTCCTTGAATCCTCTGCTGCAGATGCCCCCAGCCTTCTCCACCACCGACTGGTTTTCTGCGCTGGCCTTGCTTGGCATGTTGGTTCCAGCTGTAGGCGGGTCGGGGTGGGTTTTCCCTGCCGCCTCTCTCGGAGCATGTCCTTCTGTTGTGCTGGGAAGTGGTGGCTTTGCGAGCTGAGTCGGGGAGGGATCCTGGCAAATGCTTTCTTAAGGGGAACTGGTGCCTTTCTAAACTAGGTTGCTGGCCCTTCTGGGTTTACTTTCCTTTAGAACTAACTTCCCATCTGCACGTTTCTTCCTCTCTGGGTTGTTCTGTGGGACGCATTTCTGTTTTCCAGGCAGTAGCAGCAGCAGTAGTTCAGACTCCACATGCTCTGTCATAGAGAAACCTCTGGATAAGTCCTTCACTAGTGAGTGGGAGCTCTTAAGTCCTTTAAGCTTTGGCCTTTCCATAATCTGCACACTCCATTTGCAATGCTGCACTCTCCCCTGCTGTGTCTGCTGGAAAGATAAACCTGAGCTTTTAACTCTGCTAAAGCATGTCTTGCCTTTGCTGCTGCCCGGCCTGAAACAGTCGTTCAGTGTGTGTCTTGGTACCTACAGCCAAAAACAATTGGAAGCAATTTAGTGTCCAACTCAAACATATGAGTCCGTAGGTTTCTTCTGAGTAACAAGCAACAGAACAAGAGGAACTGGCCTCAGGTTGCCCCAGGGGAGGTTCAGGTTGGAGCTGAGGAACAGTTTCTTCCCCTCCAGGGTTGTCCAGGCCTGTGCCAGGCTGCCCAGGACAGGGCTGGAGTCCCCCTGATCCCTGGAGGGGTTTCCAAGGCGTGGAGGTGTGGTGCTGAGGGACAGGGCTCAGTGGTGCCCTGGCAGGGATGGGGCGACAACTGGACTGGATGAGCTTAAAGGTCTCTTCCAACCCAAACAATTCTATGATTCTAACAAGATGTAAAAACAACTGAGAAATAATAGATTAACAAAGACAGTTTGCAACTTGTGTTAAACACTCCCTCTTAAATGTCAGGAAAAAGTCTGAGCACACTTTTTAGTGGGAGCTGCTGCAGTGTGAGTTCATGAAAGGGAGAACTAGACAGTGGAGGTGGGTCCTGCTGTTATGTTGGACTCTGCCTGCTCAGAATAAATTTTGGAGAAAGCTAATGGGGCAGTCAGTGACTGAGCAACACAAGGTTTGTACTTGCAAGGAAAATGTGGTAACACTTGGTTGATTTGCTTTATTTTGGCAGATACTTAACCCCAAAGTCCTTGGTGGTGGTTGGGGTTCTTTAACTGCCACGTGACCCTGACTTCTTGGTCACTGTTGGGCTTTGTTCAGAAGAACAAGGGATCTAGATTTTGGTCCAGCAGTGAGGAAAGTCTCTCGTGCTGCTGGTTAGAGAGGACTCTGTCCTCTTAAAACCCCTACAGTCAGTTAGTGGTGACTAAAGAAATAAATCACATCTCAGGACTTTACCCACTGTTGTGATGTCATCCTGTAGAGATGCAGCCCACAATCCTCCTGGGGCAGAGAGAGTCTGGAGAGCGTTGCTCTGCAGTGCAATCACAGTTATACTGGTCACAGCACTGGAAAGCATCAGCCCAGAGACAGTGTGGTAGCAAGTTAAGGAGGGTCCCAACCTGTGGGAGACCTCTGGTGAATCATCTGATGATAGGCTTGGAAACCTGCTTGCTTCAAACTTGCTCTTTCGAAGCTTGCTTGAAACTTGAGCTTTTTATTTGGATGAGGACAGTTAATAGCAAACCGCTGCCGTGGCAGGGGGTGGATGAGTCCATCTCCTGCGAGTCCGGAGGCAGCTCTGGCGTGGAAGTTGCGCCGGGCTCTTGGTGCGTAGGCTGAGGGCGGCTCTGTGTGGTTTGGGATATTAACTGTCCTCAGGTGTGACCCTTTTGCATGTGGCGTCTTTCATCACCCCTTCCCTGTCCTGCCTTTTCTACTGCATTTGCTTGGCTAACCAGACCTGGCTCTGTACCTCTCTGGAAGCACCAGTTACTGCCCGTTAACCTACTCACGTGATACCCCCTCTGACGACACGGAGAAATCCTGTGCTGAGACTCCCCGTGTGCAGCTGTCGTGTATCTCGGAAAGAATGGCTTGGAAACTTGGTTCAGACCTAGAACAAGCCTTCTGCGGGCTGGTACTTGTCGGGTAATAGATCAGAATTGGCTCTGGGGCTGGGGGAAGGAATTAAGGCTCCCTTAGTGCAGAAGAAATCGCCCCTCTCGGCTTGTTCCTTAGGGCATGATCTTTGCGGCGGGCTCCGGGCGTTCGGTTTCGATTCTGCGTTGCGTTGGACGGGCGGAGGGGTGTGAGAGTGTGCCGATGATTCTCCTGGCTATGCCCAGCACTCCGACCTACACCCCCTGTCTCTGCTTTAGCACAAACCCATCGTGCATTAATGTCTGCCGCTCTGGGGTCTTTTTTAGGGGTGATTATCCTGCAGTAGAGTTTTTCTACTCTAGAAACACACGTGGAAATGTGATGTTTGTTCTGATGCTTCATGATCTCTGTCCAAAATGATCAAAGCAATAATACTTTTTTTTTTTCTCTCCTCCTCTTTTTATGCATCTGCTGCCTCTCTGCGATTTGCTTTCCGCTCCTTAATGCAAGATCAAGCAGGTTGGTGTTGTTGATTTCCACCTCCTTACCATACAACTGCAGAGCTTGTGGAAGGGACTTACAGCTTGGTTTAGCTCACCGTTTTCCCCTAGGCTGGGAGGACTTACAGCTTGGTTTAGCTCACCATTTTCCCCTAGGCTGGAAGGACTTACAGCTTGGTTTAACTCACCTTTTCCTCCTAAACTGGGAATATCCAGGGCTGTGTACTACCAATAAGAAGCATTTATTTGACTTAATCTTTTTTTTTTATATGATGAGCTCTCTCTAGCACTTTCAGAAAGCTTCTTACTCAGACTAATCCAGAAATACGTGCTTTTTATTTGGTTCCAAAGTTGATCAAATGGAACCCAAGACATTGTTAGTAGTGCTGAAGTCCTCACCTTGCTGCAAAACAAATGAGTTCTCTTGTGTGGTGTGAGCAAACCTGTGTACAGATGTGTGCAGGTGTTTACAAATGCAGGGTGTTTGGTCTGTCTGTCTGGAGGTTGTCTGTGTGGGTGACTAAAGCTGAGTGCCAGGAGGACTGGAGGAAGGGAAGCCTTTTACTGAACAACTTCCCCGAGCACATTCCAACCGTGTGCGGTGTCACTGTGAAAAACAGGCCCCTGACCCTCAAGAGCTTCTTAGTTTCCAGGATTCTGTGGGGTTTTTCTCCTCATGTCTGGAGAAGAACAAAACAAGAAAAGGAAGGATTTGCTTGTAGTGAATAAAGGGAAATGCAGGACTTGTGGGAGACTTGTGGATCTGAGGAACTGCCCGTAGGCTGGGTGCTCTCTCACTCCAGATAACCCCTGTGGATCTCTGCGCTCACCTGCCTGAGATGCTCTTGAGATCACAACAAAAGTTGACTTGAGACTTTTGGGGTGACTTCCAAGAGCAGGAGCCTCAGGCTTTGTTTCCAAATCACGGGTGTTTGGGACCAACCCTCCAGGGTGGTAAGTTCACCACGTTGCTCTGGCCACTTCCTCTGTAACCCTCTAAGAAGTGTCTCTGGTGTGCTGTAGTAGTAACAACACGGTTGATAAGTCACAGCAATCCTCAGTGCTTTCAACTCTGGGAGTAATCACCGTTACGTAGATCAAACACCATCAAAAAGTTTTTTTTAATTGCCTGCTTTTCATACAGGCCGTTCTGAATTTCTCTAGTCTCTTGTATTTTCACAGTCGTGCGCTCTTCAAATACCTATGTGCTCGCTTTGTCGTGAGGATGATGAGGGAGGGGTGTGGTGGGGATGCTGATCTGGAACTGGAACTGCTGGGAGCTGAGCCCTTGTAGCAGCAGGTGAAGGCAACTGCCTGGTTTCCTTCGTCTGGCCTGATCTAGGGAGTTAGAACATCTCAGTTCCCAGCCCCGACTTCCCCTCAGGCAGTGCTCCTTCTCCAAGTGTTCTTTGTATGGTGTCTGTGCGCTGCGGTGTTAATTGTGTCGTGCTGCTCGTCTGTAGGAACTGGTGACAACTCAGTGTTAAAATAGGACTTGAAAGGTTGGGTTGTGCCCAGCTTGCAGCTGCCAATTAATTAAATTTTTGTTAATTGCAAGTATTGAATCTGAATGTGGCAAAAAAATTGTGGTACAGACACTGTCTTATTTTTCTGTGATAAATTTGTTTCCCCTATCTCTTCCAAAGGCAAAAAGAAAGTTTCCCCTGATAAGATGGTCGAGATGCAAGCGAAAATTGAAGAGGAGAGAAAAGCCCTCGAAACCAAGCTTGATATGGAAGAAGAAGAAAGAAATAAAGCCAGAGCTGAACTGGAGAGGAGAGAAAAAGACTTGCTGAAAGCTCAGTGAGTACCCTGCTCTGAGCAGCTCGGGTGGTCACTGGGGTTTTTCTTTCTTTAACCCACCACCCAATTACGAGTACCTGGAGGTGCAGGACGAGGGACCTGTCAAACTTTGTGTGGCCTGAACACCAGCTCTTGCCATTATCAAAGTGAAAGAGGAGCTTGCTCTGGATTCAGAGTCCAGAGCAGATAGAACAGACAAACTTCATCCTTTTGTTGCTTCTTTCTTCACTTGAGTTGTGCAAGATACTGAGCTAGAAAGGTAAGGGAAGCCTCCAGCCCCCGTTGCCCTGTGCAGAGCAGCAGCGCTGTGTGGCCAGCGGCAGGAGCTGCACGGCAGGCTGCCTTTCCTGCAGCACGCTGGCACGCTTTGGCTGTAGGGCTTCTCTGCTCTGCAGCAGAAAAGCCGTGCAGATAGGACGGTCCTGCTGTTGGGCTGCTCCGGCAGCGACCACCGTTCCTGGTCTGCGTCCCAGCTGCCCTGCCTCGATCTCTGCTCGCTCCCTTCCAGTTCTGCAGCTGCCTCTGGGGATGGCTGTGCTGGCAGGGCCTTTGGCGGGGGCTGCCTGGGGTGGCCTGGTGGTGTCACCCTCACAGGGGGGACTTGTGGTGGGAGAGGCTTCTCTGCTGACTTGGTTTTGCTGTGGAGAAAGCAGTGGGAGCTGGAGTGCAGGAAACTCCCTGCATTCACTCGCACTGCCCAACCCTCACTTAACCTTGGCAGCCAGACGAGTTTTTCCAGCCCTGTGAATGCTGCCTGGGCTGTAGAACTGAGCTGGACCTGCTGTCTTGTGAGCACGGCAGGATGGGAAGCCTCACACTTACCTGTCTCTCTAGACAAGAGCACCAGTCCCTGTTGGAGAAACTGTCTGCGCTGGAGAAGAAGGTGATTGTCGGAGGAGTGGACTTGCTGGCAAAAGCGGAGGAGCAAGAGAAGCTTCTAGAAGAATCAAACATGGAACTGGAAGAGCGAAGGAAGAGAGCGGAACAGCTTCGCAAGGAGCTCGAGGAGAAGGAGGTGAGGTTACCTGCTGTACCTGGGAGAGCAGCGGTGGTGGGTCACGGAGTGTTGTGACCGTGATGTTGCCGATGCGGGTGACGCGTGGCTTTGCTCCAAGCGTGGCAGGAGGTGACTGATTTGGAGGCCACGCATTGGCCGTGCGACCGCCACGGGTCGGAGCCAGGATCTCTGTGCCCTTTGAAATGCTTTGTTTTGCTGAAGTAATTTCTCTTCTTGTTCAACAAAATATCTCAAGAAACTCTTGTGAATGGTTTCTCTGCTTCTGTTCGTGTCTCTGTGCTAAATGTCGCCCACAGCAAGAACGCCTGGACATCGAGGAGAAGTACACCAGCCTCCAGGAAGAAGCCCAGGGGAAAACCAAAAAGCTGAAGAAGGTTTGGACCATGCTTATGGCTGCAAAATCGGAGGTTAGTGTCTGAAGTCCTGAGCCTGGGATCACGTGAGGGACTGTAGCTGGGGAGGACAGGCCGGTGGCTTTGTGATTCTGGAAAAGGCCCCCGTGTTTAGAAATGTTTTTCTGTGCTGTGCATTTAGCTCTTGGAATTTAGAAAGATGTACTTGAGTCTGGTGTCAGAGCGACACGGGGGCATGTTCCAGAGCTTTTCCCCAAGCCAGCCTGAGAGGGGTTACGTGTGAGCCCCTGAAATATCCAGAACTTCAAGGAAAAACACTGGCTATTTCTGAAACACAAAGTCAGCTGCTGGCACCCCGGTGTCTTGCTTTGCAGAAGCCCAAATGCTCCCCTGCTCTTTGTCTGTCTGTCCTTGCTGCCTGTTTGTCCTCATTATCTCTCCCTCAGCCACTGGATCGATGTGTCCTTTGGCCGGTATGTGCAGTTCCTGTTTGATGAAAAATGCATTTTGTCTTTGGGAGCAGAGATCTCCCTTGAAGTCTTGCCAGGGCTATAACTCGTCTGCACACTCTTCGTCTGCTCGTCGCTGGTGCAGAGCCTGGGTTGGCAGGAGGCCAGTTTCATTTTCATGAAGCTGAGAACTTAATGCTACTTTTAGCCATCTCTGAGCTGGATCTCTTCAGAGGGATTATTCTTCAGAGATAAACATTCTAGTACTTACAACCAGCGTTTGTGGTTGTTCCCCAAAACTTTGTCTAGGCAGAAGTCTGCTCTTTTTTAGGCTGTTGTGTCTTAAGCTGTTTCTGACGCCTCTCAAACGCCTGGTTTGTCTGCAGATGGCAGATCTGCAACAAGAGCATCAGAGGGAGATTGAAGGGTTATTAGAGAATATTCGGCAGCTGAGCAGGGAGCTTCGCCTTCAGATGCTCATCATCGACAACTTCATTCCTCCAGACTACCAGGTAAAGACAAAGAGCTGCCGGGTTGTGCTGTGCACACCGAGCCCTCGGCCTCCGGTTCTGTCCAGCAAAGGGAATGAGTTGGCTTCACTTCTCCTGGTGAGGTGCTGGCAGTGACCTGTTTGACACTTGGCTGTTGAGTTGTAGCAATAAAAGAGCTGGTGTGAGCCTTCCTTTGCTGCAGCTCAGGCACAACCTGCTTACATTCACGTCTGTGCCGTTACCTGGAGCATTAGAACCAGGTGATGTTCGAGTAGGAAAAGATACGTCTGCCAGGTGACTCTTGTCACCTTCCGGACTTCCACTTGGAGTTGGGTTGGAAGAAGATCAGAGTATGTTGGGTGTGTTTGGCTCCAACACCAGCACAACGTGGTGACTAACGAACGCAGGATGGCATTGTTGTATTTCTCTGACATTAATAGAGAGTAAGACTGAACTTGGAACTCTTCACTCCTTGTGACCCCAATATCCAGAAAATCGCAATGAGCTGAAATGTGATTAATGCTATTTAATAGAAAATATGAAAGGTTAAGAGAAATAGCTTTTTTCCCATCTTCCAGTGTGTTTATTGCCCTCCTGATGACATTGGCATAACGAGACACCTCTGCTTTAGTGGGAGCTCCAGTGCATGCAGTTTAGGAGAGGTGTTTTTCCCTTCAAAATAGAGGGTTTGGAGTGTGATGTGGCTGCCCTTAAAACACTTGAAACGGTCAAGGCTGTTCTTCAGCAGCTCGTCCAGGCCTTTAGGGATGTGTATTCTGGAACATGCACCTGGAATGTAGATTGTGTAAGTCTATAACAATTTCTGTTCTGATTTCTTTCTAGGAAATGATTGAACACTACGTTCACTGGAACGAGGACATCGGAGAGTGGCAGCTGGTAAGTGAGAAACTGGCACAAGCTTCTGAGGAGCTGTTTGAGCTCAGAAGTAAATTGGTCAAGCTGTAGTTGGTCAGTTCTACTGTGTGGATTTTACTGGATGACATCAGGCTTTACTAACAGAGCTTTCTCTCTTTAAGAAATGTGTGGCATATACAGGAAACAACATGAGGAAACAGACGCCTGTCCTGGATAAAAAAGAAAAAGATGTGAGTGACTCTCTTTAATCATGTCTTGAAGCCACATGAGTCTGAGCTCTGCTCCCTCTTTGTAGGGAAACCACCCAGTTAAAATTCTGCTCTTTGGAAGAGAGGAGTCTTTCTAGTCTTACAAAACCACAGTTGATCAGTGTATAAAATGATTCTGATGTTTGTTTTTTGTTTTTGTTTTTTTTTGTGGGGTGGTTTGTCTGTTTTTTAGCCCTTTGAAGTGGACCTTTCCCATGTTTACTTAGCTTACACTGAGGAGAGCTTGAGGCAGTCGCTGATGAAGCTGGAGAGGCCGAGGACTTCAAAAGGAAAATCCAGGCCCAAGACGGGTAGAAGGTGAAGAACTTTGGAGTATCTTTACATAATGGGGGATTTGCCCAGGGGAAGGCTTAAGTTTGCCTATGCAAACTTACCCGAAGTCTTCAAACATTTGCTTAATGAAAAGACAAAAAAAAAAGCTACAATTTTGCACGGTATCGAGTTTACCGGTGCCAAGTGTGACAGAACCAGGCTGAAATCTCTTTACTACAGTAAAACTTGTCCAGAAAGACTTGTCTGGGGATTTTTTTTTCTCGTGGCCTTTTGCCTGAAGCCTTTTTTTTTTTTTTTTTTTTTTTTGCTTTTTTTTTTTTTTTTTTATTGGCTTCTTGCTTTATTTTGCTGTGTTCTGTGGTTTGCTTTAACGCCTGACACGCTGACAGTGCAAATACTGTTCTTACTGGAAAGTAACGTGCTGTTGGGGGAGATTTCAGCAGGAGCTTCCTTGCTTGTTTCTTTCTGGTTGTTTTTGACAACTGCTGTAGTTCTGACTCACCATGTGGCTGGTCCCTGCCTTTCCTCGACAGCCTAGTGATGTGTGCGCGCTGTTTGTTTGTTTTTTTTGTTTTTTTTCCCCTTTCCTTTCTGCTCTCCAAACAGAAAACGTTCGGCAAAGCCAGGAGCCGTCATTGACTCTCTGCTGCAGTAGGTGTGACCTGTTCAGAATTGCCGTAAAAATCAGTGAGCGTGTCAGATTTGGCCAGAATATGGAATTCAAGAGCTGGCACTGAGTTGACGTGGCTCTCAAATCCATGCCCTGCTGGTATGGAGCTTTATTTAAACAAACAAACAAAAATAATAATATTTTTCCTTAGTTGCCTGTATATTGTATGTTATATTAACAGAATATTAAACTGGTATATACGATGGTTGTGAAATTCCCATGTGTTAAGTGTTGTGCTGGGGAAACTCTTGTCGGTGATCCTTGTTGAAATGTATAGCAAATCAAGGTTCTAGAGGTGTGTTGAAGTGCTAGGCGTGTTTGTTCCAAGTGGTTGATGGAACCCTCAAGTTTAAAGCTGGTAAATCTAATTTCTGCCCTGCTTTGCACAGACCTGGTGGCAGCTTTCACCCTTGTCCCCCGTTGCACTGACTTGTGTTTGAATGTGGCCGCCGCAAACCTTTGAGCACCCAACCCTTTGCTTGAAAGATCCCTCACCGTGGCTGTTCACCTCAGCTTTTCCCTTTCTTTGCTCTCTTGCTGTACAAGGAAATGAACTGAGGAGGAGAAACGTGAGCTGCAAAAGTCTTGAGACCTCTGGGAAGGGACCGCGCTCTGTTTTAAGTGTGACAAAAACCGGTGTGTGGAAGCAGGGCTTTTGTTTGGGCTCTGTGGAGAACAAGGCCTTGGATGTAGAGGCAAAAAAGCTTTTCTTTTTTTCCTCTTTTGCAGGCTGTGTTGCAGCATTGCTTTGGCTGCTTTTTATGCTTCTGAGCTGGATTATTTTTTTTTTTTTAAATTATGTGAATTGTTCTGTAACCTGACCAGCAGAGACAATTTGAGGGGATTATTTGCAGCCAGGGCTGGGCTACAGCTTTGGGGCTGTGAGTGCTGTGGCTCCGTTTCCTCAGAGGCACTGGGCTGGAGGATGGACCTGGGCCACCTGTATTAAACCAGGCAGGAGTTGCCCAGTTTTCCCAGAGCAGGAACATCCCCTGAAATAACCAGTGCTGTTTGTGTTCCTGTCTAGACTCTCTCATCTCCAGATTCTGGCTGCGTTCTGCTGAGAGGGGAAAAAAACCCCAAACTGGTCTCATAATCATTTATTTGTGGTGGCTGCTCTTATTTTTATTTTTTTTTTCTGTGATATTTATGCTGCTAATAGACACACATCACTTTAATCCATTGCTTTTGTGTCATGAAGGAAACCTGTGTGCTTTGTAAGTCCTGCTGGAGCACGTGGGCTGGTAATGAGCTGGGACTTGCTGGGAGCTTGGGCTTGCCTGAGGGTGTAAAAAGCTGTGAGTACTAATAGGAGGAAGTCCCTGAGTGTGACAGCAAGAACAAGACAGCTCCTCAGGTATCCTCAAGTCTTGCCAGTAGCCACCAGAATGCTTTTGTGAAGTACTTTTTGAGTAGTTAGAATCTGATAAAGAGGTAACTGCTGTGAACTGTTGGTGATCTGAACTGTGGTTGTGCTCCTGAAGAGCTGACCTTGCTTTGAGGGCACCGATAGCGTCGGGTTCGCTCCTGGTAGGCCCTCATCAAACAAGACCCGCCTGGAAACGGCTCAGATGCTGGTTTGTGTTGGGTCAGCTCTCCAGCTGAGCAGATGGGTGGGTAGTTCTGGCCTGTGCTTGTGCTCAGACCCAGGGATAATCGCTGCCTTTCCCCTGGGGGTGTCCGAGCAATCTGGTTTTAAGGGAGTTTCTCCTGAACTGCGCTCCCAAAAAGGCAATGAAAAAGTCTTTTACCTGACAGACATGGGTGGCTTAGACACCGCTGTGAACCGTGATGCTGCAGTTCAGATACTGAAACCTTCATTACCAAGGCATATATTTAATGAACGTTACAGTCCTGCTGCTGGCAACAGATGGACTCTCCACATGGAAGTGAGTTTTGGGGCAGAGGAAACACTGATTCCTCACACGCCTTTGGTTGTAATGGGCAGTTACAGGGGCTTGCAGAACGAATGATCTGCTCTTGCAAATAAAGCGGCACATGACTGTGGTCGTGGCCATCTGCCAGCTGGGCTCGCCTTGAACTGGTGGGTTTTGCTGAAATCCTGGGATCTTTCCCTTCCAAGCAAGGAATCTGGTGTGTCGGTTTATCTGAGGGGCCCTCGCGGTGACCCCAGACAAGCTGTGAATGTCTGATGGGTCCGGAACATCTAACGAGGAAGGGGTTGCTTAGGATGAGGGGTTTTGGTTTTGTTGGGTTTTTTAACAGCTGAATAGAGCCCTTCTTGTCCCAGGTCAGTACATGCTCTGTAGGTTTTATCATAAATCATATTTCCATAAAATATATATGGGGGAGTGTGTGTGCTCATCTTTGTGTCTCGCCACCAGAGATTCCCCTCATTCCAGATCATTGACCGTAACATGGAGGTTTCTGTGCTCTTTTACTGTTGTGGAAATGAATTATTTCAGATTTAACTTATTCCTGATCCTTTCTTTAAGAGGAAGGGAAATTGGTCCTTAGTGCCTTTCTCTGACTACCCTGTCTGCACATGTCCAGCTTCCACCCTTCTCCAGTTCTGCTCAGCCCGTCCTCTACGTAGGAGAGACTGCTCAGCTGCTTGTATGATTTCTCTTCCTATTTATTGCTTTTTCTAACTGTTTATTTCTGATTATTCGTTGGTTTACAATTCAACTGGACTCATGACACTGTATATATCAGTATTGTGTCCCTGGAGCATGTTCATACCATGAAATAAAATTCTCCATTCCTAGTTCCACCTCTGGGCATAGTTTTTTTTCACATTAATTTATGTATAAAAGCACCTTTCTAACCCAAATCAGGAGCTGGGTGAGGAAGGGCAGTGACGCTACTCTGTGTAGCTCAGTGAGGCACGGCGCTTACTGGAGGAGTTAGAGGAGTGGCTTTGGGGTGTGTGGGGACCTGGCCCTCCCAGCATTGCTGGGGCTCCTCCGGCCCCGCTCCTCCAGCTCCCTGTCTCTCCTGGGCCGAGGACTCCCAAGCTGGAGCCAGCCCTGCAGGGGGGGTCTCCCCAGGGCCCTGGGAGCAGAGGGGCAGGATCCCCCCCTGGCCCTGCTGCCCACGCTGCTGGGGATGAGCCCAGGGGGCCAGGGGCTGCTGGGCTGCGAGCACCCGGGGCTGGCTCAGCTCTGGCTCCTCACCCCCAGCACCCCCAAGTCCTTCTCCGCAGGGCTGCTCTGATCCCTTCACCCCCAGCCCGGGCTGATCCTGGGGGTTGCCCCAACCTGGGGACAGGACCTTGCCCTTGTTGAACCTCAGGAGGTTGAGCTCGGTGTCCTTTGCTGTGTGACCCGTACAGCTCTGCAGCACCTTTCTTCCTCTGGAAGGTGTTTCAGGCTGCACATGCAGTAGGTAACAGAGTTGAGGTGTTGTTTTTTTTTTGTGGTCTGCCAACTTTGCAGCTCCCCTGAGTGACTCGGCCGATGCGTGAACCAAACCCTGCGCAGTCCTGGGACTTTCCAAAGGGGCTCTCCCACGCTGTGCCAGAGGGAGCTGCAAAGTGGCAGCCCCCTAAATACCTGAAGAGGTGGGTCTCCTGCTGCAGGAGAGGCTGGAGCCACTGCCCCCTGGGCTGGAGCTGTCCCTTCCTGGGCACTTTTGCTGTCCGTTGTTCCTTTCACCGCTTTTACTGCTGGAACCTCTACTGCTGAGCCACAAAGGACAGCATCAGATCGAAATGAGGTGTGTATCTATAGAAATGTATGATCATCATGTAAATATGGGAGAGGAATCGACTCTAAAGTGAGTGAGAACTAAGGACCCAGCATCTCTGCAGCTCCAGCATCTGCCTCTGAGCTCATGGATTTAGAAGTAGGTCCTGGTTGTAGCCTGTTGTCTTCAACTTGGCTTCTCTTGGGCTTTTTCCTCTGCCTGGACCTGCTTTCCTCACATTAGTACCAACCTTAACCCCAGAGCAGGACCAGTTCTTTTCTTTTGGCAGTTGTTGCCAGTGCTGCCCTTGTGCCGGTGGCCTCTCTTTGCTGCAGCCTCCCGTCTTTCTTGCAACTTTTATGGCAAAGGAACAAAAATTACCGTGGACCTCATGGCTTTGAAGCCCCAGTTCCATCTGGGAACCTGTCAGTGCTCAGCTCTCCGGGTCCTGCAGCCCATGCTCCAGCTGGCACCTTCCAGCTCTCAAACGTGCTCCTCTGCTTTCTGGCCGTGAAACACTTTATGCAGCACCAGCAAATTTAGTCCAAAAATAGATTTATTTAAAGAATTATAAATAATCTTTAAAAAAATACAGTGTCATTATAGTTTAAAAAACAAAAACTATGAGGAGTTTTTTTCACTTCAAACTCTGTGCTTTTAGTAATCGTTGGAGGAGTCGCTGTAAGTCCACAAGGAACTGGGTCAGTGAGGTGGTGTCACCGGCTCCCACGGGGCAGGGTGCCTGTAAGAGGGAGGGGAAAAGCCCTTAGGGTGCTTGCTGGGGAAGGGAGCTGGGACTTCAGCCTGCTCTTGGTGGAGCAAAAGCAAAACCGGTGACCGAGGGAGAAGCTAGACCTGCAGAAAGCTGGAAGGCTGAGGCTGTTCGGCCCTTACCTTGTGGCCGTGGGTCTTCAGGTCCACCAGCCTGAGCAAGTTGTGGCAAATGCCCTCCAGGTACAAGTGGCAGCTCCTGCTCTCCCAGGCGATGGTGGTGGCTCTGCATAAGAGCTCCGCCTCATCCTCCACCTGGAAAAAGATAGGTGGCTCTTTTAGAAACCCTCGGTGTGCTGGGGGTGGGGCTTTGTCAGCAGCAGATTAAAATAGCACAGATAACACAGTTCGGTGCCGAAAGGCGGGTGCAAAGCCCAGCTCAGGCTGTCGAAGCTTCCCCGTGTGCGTGTGCTCAGGGATCTGGTCCAGGGAGGACGGTGCTGTCAGTGAGAAGTTGTGGCAGAGTTTGGCCCAGCACTCAGCACCCACAGAATCCCAGCAGGGTGGGGCTTGGAAGGGACCTCTGGAGATCATCTCCAGCAGGGTCACCCAGAGCAGGGGGCCCAGCAGCGCAGGGTCCAGGCACCTTTGGAATCTCTCCAGAGAAAGAGACTCCCCAAGCTCTGTGGGAATTACAAAGTCCCTTGGCAGATAAAGTCCCAAAATAGACACCTGAGGAAGATGAGGAGCGAATAATTGTGTGCTGGTGATAATAAGCAAATTCTTGAACTGTTTTTCCTGGGGTGGGGGCTGCTCCCGCTGCCCCCTCCCTGCAGGAGCTCGGGCAGGTCCCTCCTCAGCTCTCACCCCCCTAAGCGACCGACCCGTCCCCGAGCGCGGCCAGGTCCGGGGATGTCGGGTTGTGCAGCATCCTGGGTGTCTCTTCTCATTCCCAGGGTCAGGGGTGCAGGGACCTCCTCGAGGGGGTGCTCAGCACCCAGCGACCCCCCTCCCCTCCTCCCACCCGAGACCGCCGCTCCCCTCGGGTGCCGCCCGCCCCGCGCAGCGCCAGCCGAGGCCATCGGCTTTCTGTGAAAACAGGAACTCCGGGGCCGGCGAGCCGGGCTTAGGCAGCGATTTTCAGAGCGGCAACCGGCTCCCTTATCTGCCATTAAATCTCCTGCTCGCTGAGGAGCCTCCCCTCCAGAAGGGGCTCAAGAGGGGCAGCGCGGCAGCCGAGCCGGAGATGCTGCGCGATAGGCGCCCGTGGGTGGCTGCCGGGCGGCCCCGCGGGGCGAGGGACGACCCTGCCTTTTCCTTTCTGAAGAGCTTGAAACCCCCTGGGGCGCTGCTCAGCCCCACGGTGCCCCTTCCCACGGCTCCCACCGGCCTCCCCCTCGCCCTGGGCTGGCCGGGAGCAGCCGGGGCCGCTTTGGCCGGAGGTGGAGATGGGTGCGGGAAGGTGGGGGCAGCAGGGACCAGCCTGGCACTGCTCAGGGCTCCTGATGGGCTCCTTGCTCCTGTGCCACCCACCAGGACCAGCCTGGCAGCCCAGCATCACCCCTCTGGGCTCCTGATGGGCTCCTTGTTGCTGTGCCACCAGTGCCGGACACTGGGAGTGGTGAGGACCAGCCTGACAGCCCAGAATCACTGCTCAGAGCTCCTGGTGGGCTCCTTGCTCCTGTGCCACCCACCAGGACCAGCCTGGCAACCCAGCATCACTGGTTGATGTTTCTGATGAGCTCTTTGCTTCAGAGCAGTGCTGCACTGGGATGGGCAGGACTTATGAGCTTTCACCCTTGTCTTGCGTTGTCCTCCAGCCCCTGGCAGCCTCTCCCCTGCCCACCGTGGCCCTATGATTGTTTCTGGGTGAGGCCAAACAAGTTTTTCTCTCTCTTACCTTATTGCTCGCAAAAATATTTGTCACGTTCATCTTGTCACAGGAAACCTTTATAGAGACACAAAAGCAAGAGAAACCGCTCAGCTGGATCCATCCCAATGTGTGCACAGGGAGACACACACACCTGTCTGTCCATCCGTCCATCCATCCATCCATCCATCCATCCATCCATCCATCCATCCATCCATCCACCCACCCGCTCTCACCCCCCACCTGGAAAGCGCCACGAAGCGCAGGCTCCGCCCCGGCACCGCATGCTCGGCACCTTTCTTTGCCTCGGCACCTCTCCGGCCCAGCCCGACGGAACAACCCGTCCCTCCCGTCAGCGGGCGAAGGCCGAGCCGCCGGCCACAGCCCTACCTTCTCTCTCAGGATCCTGGCCAGCAGCTCGATGCTCTCCTCCAGCAAGGTGGGGGTGGGCACCACGGCGGCCGAGCAGCCCCGGCAGGCGGAGAGCGCCAGGAAGGTGAGCAGCAGCAGTGGCAACGGAACGCTCATGGCCTGCGTGGACCCGACCCCCTCGACTGGCAGGTTCTGGCTATTTTGGTGAGCTCTACCTGGGGGTGTTTGTGCTTTTCTGGAAGAGCCATCTCAATTTATGGTTGTAAAACTGCTGAACCTGTAGGAAAAAAAAAAAATGATTTTTCCCTTATCTGCACTTTCCAAAGTTGCTCCCATCCAATTAGGACAACAGGTCCTTTTTGTAAAAGTCGAGATTTTTCTTCTGATCTTGCGTTACGTTTCGACGTAGGAAATTTCCACCCTAAGATAACGGTGGTAGGAGTCAGCTCACGTACAAAAGCAAAGTAAGTAAAGGGCCTGCTCTGGGGATTCTTCATTTCTCTGTATCCCAAGACTTCCTCTACACCATGAGGTGAAAGTGGCCGAACTGGGGAGACCGCAGCTCTGACCACACTCAAGTCATGGAGCATTTTTTTTTTTTTTTTTTCTTCCTCTAACTATCCTACCAGTTCTTCCATCTCGTGTTTCATTTGAATATCTCCAAATCATGCAAAGCATCCCTCATCTGCATATCATCTGCTCTCTCTGGTTAGCTGAACCTGCCTCCAGGGGAGAAACAGAAAGTGACGAGAGCGTCCTACCTGGGGCCTGTGGGGACAAAAACCTCCTGGCTACGAGCAGGACATCACTGCCTCCCAAGGCTGGGGGGTTTAGGGAGAGCTGGGAGCCCTCCTGGCCAAAAGGGACCCTCAAAACAGCGTGACCCTGCCTGTGACACCTGCAGGGGCGTGGCTGAGGGACTGGGAGCCGGTGCTCCCATGGTATTGATGCTGGGAGAGGTGTTGCCGGGAAAATGGGGGTTTTGTGACCCTGCTCTGTCATGGTTTAGGGGTTATGATGATTTTTAGTAGCCTGTTGGACTTGATCTCGAAGGTGGTTTGCAACCTTAATGATTCTAAGATCTCGGTGAGCTGGAGGTGACCTCGGCCCATCTTGCCCCGCTCGGGTAGATGCCCCACGGACCGAGCACTGGGGCTCTGGTGGCACCACCGCCCGGCGCTGCCGCAGGAAATCACGCTGCGAAAGTAGCTGAGCTGGGAAACTTCGGAGTTTTGTAATAACTAATGGGTATTTTCCTAACTCAAACAGCAACTTGCCAGCAGATGCCTGATAAGAGTGTTTCGCGAGCGCTCGGTGAATCCAGGAGCAGCCAGACCGAGAGTTATTTTGTTTGTCTGATGAGGAAATGCCCCAGATGAAGTGAGTGCCACTGACTCAGACAGACCTTTGGGAGGGATTTGCCGGTGGAGCTCTGCTCTGCTTCCTACCTGCACCGCTCGCGATGGAGAGCAGATAACGAGCGCGCTCCGGCTGCTGCGGGGACGGAGGCGTCTGCGGGTGGTGGCTGTGGGGCTCCTCGCTGGCCTGGGATGGGTGGTGGTGGGAGGCTCCTTGACTAGAAGTGATCATAGACTCATTGACTGGTTTGGGTGGGAAGGGACCTCTCAAGGTCATTGAGTCCAACCCCCCTGCAGGGAGCAGGGACATCCTCAACTGGAGCAGGTTGCTCAGAGCCCCATCCAACCTCCCCTGCAATGGGGCCAGGGATGGGGCAGCCACCACCTCTCGGGGCAACCTGGGCCAGGCTCCCACCACCCTCAGCAGCAAAAAAAAATCTCTTCTTTCTCTTCAGTTTCAACCTCCCTCTTTTCATTTAAACCCATCCCCGCCTTGTCCTGTCCCAACAGGCCCTGCTCCAAAGTCTGTCCCCATCTTTCTGACAGGCCCCTGGAAGCCTTGAAAGGCCCCCAGAAGGTCTCCGCGGAGCCTTCTCTTCTCCAGGCTGCACAAGCCCAACTCTCCCAGCCTGGCCTCCCAGCAGAGGGTTCCCGCCCTCCCAGCATCACTGGGGCTCCTCTCAACCCAGTCCCATGAGAAGGGGATGGAGATGTTGGTCGCATCCTGCAGACAAAGTAGTTTCCCCACTGATCATGGTGGAAAGCTCTGAAGCTGGAGTAAATGAACAGAAAATGCTAAATTAACAGAAAAATGTAACCTTTTTGCTACTCGGGCTGAATCATGGTAGAGAACTGCATCAGTGTGAGATGGCAAAGCCACCAGTGAAGATTCCCCCGTCCTTCTCTGAGGCTGAGATGCGGCCCATGGCAGCGGTGGCTCCATCGCTCGCTGGAGGGACGGCTCCAGCCCCAGTGCGGTCCCATCTTGGCAAATTTTGGGACAGGAGGGTCATTTCTAGAGTCTGGGCAGCGCCTCTATCCCAGCTACTGCTCTGAGGATGCACTTGCTGCCATTTTCCCTACCAAAGGTAAGCGCTCGGTTCCAAAATGTGTCCTCACTTTTTCTCCACTGCTCTTGTGCCCCTTGTGTGCTGTGGTTTGACGCATCTCCCCATCACATGAGGATGCTGCCTGGGCTCCCAACACTGTTGTCTTCACAGCCACAGAGCCCAGGGCCACCAGTTTGGCTTCCTCCCGCTTTCCTTGGCCCAAACGGGAGCGATTCCAGGACAGTCACTGAGGAAGGGCCCCAAGGCTTANCCCCAACCCCCACCCCCAGGAGCTCTTCATTAACTGCTGAAGGTGAGAGGAGGGGAATCAACAGCACAAACCAGAGCTCCTTAGTCAATAGTTTATTGCTTAAAAGCCCCAAAACACTTTTCTAACAAACATCAGTGCAAAGTTGACATGAAATAAAAAATAAAATGAAGACCCTCCCCCCAGAGACACGTTCCCGTGAATATATTAACTCTGTCGTAATACAAATAATAGGTTTTAAATAGAGGCAAGAACAATAAATTAGGACTCAGCACACGCCCGTTGGTTGTCGTGGAAAGGCACTTACTTAGGCACTAACAGTTCCCTGAGAATGAGGTAGCAGTAGTTGAAAAAAAAAAAAAAAAAAAGCCTGTGTGCCACTTGTAATGTAAAGACAAACCACCTGAACAAACACTGGCTTCTCCCTTTTGTTTTGAGTCCCGAGCAAAGAAAAGCTTTCGACAGCCAGGACTTGTTTGATCTTGGAATCTTTCGATGACGCAGTAGAAAAATAAGTTATTTAAATAAAAGACAACAATAAATAAATGCCAGGAGTGTGAGGCCAACGAGCACCCGCGAGATCCAAGGGTCTCCTGTTGAGACTTTCCTGGGTGTCACTAGTAATTAATAACTTAAAAGCCCTTCGACAAGAAAAAGATCCCCCCCCGACGCTTGTCCCTTCCCGGATTTTGCTCTTGGATGCTGCACTTCCCCGGCTCTGCTCCCACCAGGGAGTCGTCCCCCGGAGCTGCTGTAGGAACCCGAGAGCGAAAAATGCCTCATTTCAGCCTAGATTTGGATCTCTTTAGGAAGAGAAGCCGCTGCTGAAGAAGCCTCCCCCCAGTCAGAGGAACAGGAAGCAGATAAATCGGTTTTGGTTTCGGTTGGTGCTGCAAGGAGGAGGTGGACAAGTTAAATGCTCAACCTTCTTGGCCGCCCCAGCCAGGAGTGATGCTTCATGCTCCAGGAAAACCCTCCTGTGAGCCCTCCTGGTGATCACAGCCTTCTGGGGGGGTCCTGTGAGCCTTCCTGGGGGATCACAGCCCTCCAGAGAGGTCTTGTGAGCCTTCCTAGGGGGTCACATCCCTCTGGAGGAGTCACGTCCATCCCTCCCAGGGGGGTCACATCCCATCTCATGCCGGCTGGAAGAGCCACACGGCTGCGAGGGAGAGCCGAGGGCAGCCTCGTCAGGATGAGCCCCCTCCTGCAGACCTTGAGGAATGTCTAAGCCACTTGGCTGGGAAGCCAGGGATACACCAGGCTCCCGCTGGGAGGGAGACCCTTCCCACGGCTGCTGAGCAATGCCGGGCACCCGGCGTCCCCGCCGGGATGTGCCGTGAGGATGGCGGTGGGATTGGAAGGGCTGGGGCAGAGCTGAGGAAGTGTTTGCAACGAGGAGCAAAAAAAAAAAAAAAAACCAAACAAAACCAAAACAAACAAAAAAACAACCCAAAAACTCATCAAAACCTATCTGAGGAGCTCTGAGGAGCAAGGTCCGGGCAGCGGAGCGGTGCCCGCTCACTGGGCAGCCGGGCTGGGCAGGCGCCGGCACAGCCCCTGCGTGAAGTTCCCCAGCTCCGGCAAGAAGTTGCGCAGGTAGATCTCGTTCTCATCGCTCAGGGAGCAGGTCTGCGGAAGGAAAGGGGGACGTTCGTTTGAATTTTTGAAGGGTAACTACATTTAGATGAGACATTAGGAAGAAGTTCTTTCCTCTGAGGGTGGTGAGACCCTGGAAGGGGTTGCCCAGAGAAGCTGTGGAGTCTCATCCCTGGAAGCGTTGAAGCCCAGGCTGGATGAGGCTCTGAGCAACCTGCTCTGGTGGGAGGTGTCCCTGCCCATGGCAGGGGCGTTGGAACTGGATGATCTTGAAGGTCCCTTCCAACTCAAGCCATTCTAGGATTCTATGATTCTATAATTCTGTAATTCTATGAGTATATGAATCTATGCCTCTCTGATTCCGCGGCGCCGTGATTCTATAATTCTATGAATCTCTGTTTCTCTGATTCCAAGATTCTCTGATTCCAAGATTCTATAATTCTCTGATTCCAAGATATATTAGAGGTGAGAGCAGGATTTAGCGGCTCAGCCAGGGGCTAGCCAGGTTCCCACCACGAGCAGATGGTTTGTTTCCATCACCTCTGTCTCCATATAAATAATTCAGCAATTTATTCACTGAAGACTCGTGCGGATGCTGCCCAGGAGGCTGGGAATTTGTCCTTTGCTCAGGACAAGCCCCCAGCCCCTGTGCCCAGCAGTGTGACCCTCCCCCATGGGGGGGCTGGGCTTAGCAGGGACATCTCCTGTTTTTCCGCAGACACAAATCACCGGCAGTGCCCAGGCCTGGCCCCGTGCAAGATGCCAAATCCCAACTTCATCCATCCTCTGAGGGGCCAGAATGGAACCTCTGTGGGTTCCAGGGGGTACCTCTCGGGGGTCAGCACCAAACTGGGGCTCAGTGAAGATGGTTTTGGCAGGGGGGCATGGCCGGGGAGCGGGGAGGCTGCACCTCTTGCTTACCGTCCCGCCCTGCAGGCTCTGCAGGTTGGTGATAATTGGCTCGTAGTCCTTCTTGCACTTGGTGACTTTGGCCAGGGCCCTGGAAGCCTGGCACAGCAGCTCCTGCTCCGGCAGCTGGGAAATGTGGTGGGAGAGGGAGAGGGAGAGAGAGAGGGGGAGAAGAGAGGGGGGGTTATTAGAACCAGGTAGTTGATGCCGCTTCTCAAGGTGTAGACGGACTTCGCACCCACTTCCTCAGCTGCTTTCGTTTCAAGGCTGGAATCGCAGCCCTCGGGCGGTGACTCAGGCGCTGGGCCAGGGTCTGGGTCTGGGGGGGAGCTGGGGGGCAGGTCTGTGGGTTCAGCTGGCATCAAGCCGCGTCCTCGCCCCCACCCCAGCAATGGGAACTTGAGCAGCTCTCACTCCGTGACTAATCAAACCACCTCTGCGCCGTGGGCTGCGCGAGGGAGCCGGGAGGGAGCCGGCTACGGCTACGGCTCCGCTTGTTCTAAAGGCGTTTTTCCACCCTTCTCTCCATCCTCTTTTACCTTGCGATCCGTGAAGGGCACCTGGGCCACGCGGGTGTCATTGCAGGGAACCTGGAGAGGAGCCACAAGGGAGACCCATCACTATGAGACCATCGTTATGAGACCATCATTATGAGAGCATCACTACAAGACCGTCATTACAAAACCATCGTTATGAGACCATCCCGGAGGAGCCACCAGCTTCATCCTTCCCCAGGACAGGGCACCATGTCCCCGTTGCTTTTTCAGAAGGACACGATGTGGTTGCACGCCAGGTGCTGCCACCACCGAGACTCCTCTTTCAGCAAATTGTTTCTAAATAAGCTCCCGAGAAGATGGGTCTTCGGTTTGCACAGCACTTGTAAGTAGTTTGGGAAGGGATGGGAGGGTCCCCAGGTGCTATAGAACCAGAACTATAGAATTTTATGGACAAGAGCAGAGCAGGGACACCCCTGGGCAGCCCATACAGCTAAGCCAACCTGTCCCTGAGGACCCCTGGTCACCCCAACACAACTCTGCATGTTGGACAGGGAAGGTTGGAGGAGGTTGTTTAGCTCCTCAGCATTTTTTTTCTGCAATGTCCCCAATATTAGGTGGAAAACTTCACCCTGTCCGACCCCAGCAGCCTCTTGTAACACCACCAAGTCAAGTACTGAACACCCAAAACCTAGACTGAAATGGACTGGGGGTGCTCAAAGCACCAAGGAACATCATCATCATCATCAATCATCATCAATAATGTTCCTCTTGTCTGTAAACAAAGACAAACCAGGAGGTACAGCAGCATTTACCTGCACTCCCGAGTTGAGCTGGTGGATGAGGTGGATGATCTCTAACAGCTCTAGTTTGGGAGAGGTCGTCTTCAGGGGTTTGGAAGAAATGAGCTGGAGCAGGGAGAGGAGAGCGAGAGCCGCCTTCAGCGAGGGGAGCATCCTGTGGCCGCCGTTCGAGCGCGTCTCGTGCCGGCTGGGCTGGCTGGCCAGGGCCTCTCTGCCTCGCTGCCTGGCACAGCACCATATTTATAGGGCCGAGAAGGACCGGCGGCTCCGTTGACTACCAAATATAGGTGTCTTCCTGTGCTGCTCAGGGAGACGGTGGGAAGTGCCAAGCGCCCCAAAGAAGGGCGTTATGTAATGACGGGGAAGACTTCTCGCCCGTAACCAACCTTATCTGCTCTTCAGCCACCCTGCAGATTTTAATCACCTAATTGATAGATGAAGCGATACTGGGATGAGAAGTTGAGAATTTCTCTTTGATGTTTGAGGATCTATTTACTATCGAGCGTGTTTGTCACACGCCGCCTGTGGAAAACCATGACCGTGCACACGACTGAACCGACGCTCGAGTAGAATCAGAGACTCGTAGAATGGTGGGGGTTGGAAGGGACCTCTAGAGAGCCTCTAGTCCAAAACCCAACCCACCCCCAAGCCATGATCTTATGCACAAACATCTCCTGAAGCTCTCCTTGTCTCCTCGATGGAGGAGACAGGTGTGCAGAAGGACCAGCTCCGGGATGTGCGTGGTTGGGAATCTGCCAAGCTCCTGCCCTGGATGGTGATGTCTCACGATCCCGGGGACAATAGGACCCCAGCAAGTGGCCGGTTGAATTTGGAGGCCAGATCGGCCTTGCTCTGCAGGTGGGTCTGTGCTCAGGGATTTACCGTCACCTACAGGTCAGAAATACAGGAGCCAAAGTGACATGAAAGCAGATTTTTGCACTGGCACTCGACCTTGCACCTCTGTTCCCCACGCAGGGCCCACCAGCCCTGGGACCAGCACCATCCTGGGCTTTCCAGGTCATCCTGACCTCTTGCTGATGTGAAGAACCTCTCTTTCCACGTGGTTCCTTCTCCCCAGTGGTGGCCCTGGGGACGTGCTGAGACCACAGCGCCCTGTGCCGCAGCTTGGTCATCACCGGTGGAAAGGGCATCACAGGCGATGGCAGCTTTGGAGAAGGAAAGGGCACAAGGCTGCTGTTGGAGGGGAACAGCTGAACCCCGTGTCAGAAAAGACCTCACATCGTTTGGCCGTCATGGCAGCAGCTCCAGCAAGCTCGAGTAGCCAAAGTTGGCTTGGAAAGAAAAGAAAAACCTCAGAAGTTTTATCAAGATGTTGAACATTTGCAAAGAATCAAAAAAAATGCTCTTGCATGTAAAGGAAGAAGTGGCTGAGGGCGTCTTCTGGCGTGTGGGTGGTTGGGGTTTAACTGGGACTTACTCAGCTCTGTAGCACCGATCCCGGCCTGCGAGGACGGCTCCTGCAGCGCGAGGCTTGGTGTGGTGCCTTCCAGCCCCATGCTGTGCCGTGCCCATGGGCCATGACGTTCCATACCATCCCATGCCATCTCACATCATCCCACACCATCCTGTGCCATTTCACGACATCCCAATCCCATCCCATCCCATCCCATCCCACACCATCCCACACCATCCCACACCATCCCATACCATCCCACACCATCCAAAAACCATCCCAAGCCTTCCCAGCACCATCCCCTGGTGTCCCAACACCATCTCACACCATCCCAGAGGACACCAGATAACCAACAGCGACTCGGGGATCCAAACCACCTCGTCCTCAAGCAGAAGAGCAGATGAGAACCCACCGTTACGTCCCACCACAGCTGAATTGTGTTGGCAGTGGGAATTCTGCGGGGAAAAAAAGTCGACTTGCTCAAAAAGCTCGAGTCTTCCCCAAATTCTTGAATGCCTTTTTTTATTTTCCCAAGCACTGCCACAAGCCCGGGTGAAGCAGCTCCTCGTGGCCCTGCTCACACCACCACCTCACGGTGCTCCTGCCCTGTCCGGGGGAGCCCCAGCCTTCCCCTTACACCTGTTAGCTGTAAACTGTTAAGTCAGAAAATGTAGAAATGTTTAAGTTTAAATCTCTTTTTTTTTCTGTTGTGGGTTTTTTTTTTAAAGTCAAAGTGTCGCATAACCCGAGGAAGCACCAAACTTCACATTCCAAACCAACCCTCTGCCCATTTCACTGTGTTCTTTGCATCCTGGAAGATCTAACCTTACAATGGGCAGACTGGGCTGGAGCACTCCGGTTCCATTGCTTTTATTAGCCTGAAAAAATACAGTTTTCCACCAAAAAAAGACAGTGACAATTCCCAATTATCCAATTTCCTGCGAAACTGGAAGAGAGTGGGATGCTGGAGAGAGATGGTGGAGAGGGATGGTGGCCCCAGGGAAGACGTCTGCAGACCCACCGCAGGGGGTTGGTCCCAGAGGGACTGTGAATCCAAGGAGGGCTGTGGGAGGTGGAAGCCCCTTGGCCAGGAACACTTCGAGCCTGCAAACCCTGTGGGGAGAGGGTGCTTGACCTCCCCCAAAGGCAGATAAAAATCATTGCCCCAAACCATCGATACGGTAACGTGAAGGTGGTGATGGGAAACGCTGACACGCATCGATTGGGCTCGTGTGGGTGGGAAACGAGAGCTAGAAAGTGGAGTCTGGTTCTGAGAAACGGTGTCACGACGGGGGCTTGGACCAGAGGTGGTGCAGGAGTCGGGATCATGCCCTTTGGGAGCGTCGCTGACTCAAAGGGAAGGAAAAGAGCTCCTTCAGAGCAACCTCGGCTGAGCTCAGCGTCAAACCCAACGGTGACTGCAAATTGATCAGGGAAATTCCTGCCTGTGCTTCACCCCAGTGCTGGCCCTGAGCCAGGTGCGGCTGCTTGAGCTGCTCTTCCCTAAAGGGTGCCCAGCACCAGGACAAGGGGCACCGGGCACCAACTGGAACCCAGGAGGTTCCCTGGGAGCAGGAGGAGAAACTTCTGTGGTGGGAGGGGGTTGGAGCCTGGCCCAGGCTGCCCAGAGAGCTTGGGGAGTCTCCTTCTCTGGAGAGATTCCAAAGGCGCCTGGACCCTGCGCTGCTGGGCCCCCTGCTCTGGGTGACCCTGCTGGAGCAGGGGGGTGGCACCAGAGGAGCTCCAGAGGGACCTTCCAACCCCTACCCTGCTGGGATTCTGGGGTGGGTAAGTCAGATTTACAGAGGCTACATCTCCCTGTTGCAATGTCCCCTTGTAGTGGTTTAAGAGTTAACAAATTGAGAGGGGGGACGAACACCTGGTAAGTCCCCCTCCCTCTCGGGGCTCTGTAGGAAACAGAGAAGCAATTTATAATTTTGGATGGGCTGAATTTGTCCCTTTTCCCTTAAAACAGGCAGCTGAGCCGAGCTGACCCTACGGCAGCGGCAGCTGCACTGAGGAGCAGGTTTTGGGGAGGGTTGGGATGGGATCCCATCGTTAAGAACCGTGTCAGAACTCAAAGTCCAGCTGGTGTTTTACTTGAGGTGATAGTAACACCTTCAGCTCTGGTTTTTGAGGGTCTGCTTTTGGGCAACTCCACTAATCCTTTCGTTGTTCCCAAGCCTCTTCCAGTTGGCTCCTCTTCCAACCAACTCTTTGCCTTTCACGAACCCATGGAGAAGTCCCAACCTTCTTTCCAGGCCCTCCACCGGTGCGTGCACCTCAATACTTTCAGGAGATGGTGGAAAAGTTCAATAAAACCTTTTATATCATGAAAAAAAACCCAACAAACTAAAAAACCAGCCACCCGAAATATGGGTCACGCTGAAACGTCTCAGTATCAGCAGATGCAGTATCTCTTGAATCAAGGGCTGAGTTTACAAACCATGAGCATTTTGGCCTCGGTGCTGGGACCGTGCTGGAGCTGAACAGCCTCCTCCGGCCCGCCCAGCGGGAGGGAGCGCTGCTCCAGCTCCAGTCCTTCCTCTGCTCTGCAGAAATCCAGCCACAGGGAGGAGGATGAAGGTGAATTTTGCACGGCCCGAGCGGTGTCATCTCGCAAGTAGGCAGAGGAGACGCGCCGGCTCCCGGCGGCCCAGCCCGGGGAGGTAGTAAACGAACCGTCATCCTGAAATAGATGAGAAGCGATAGGGAGGGTGACATTTAAATGCTACCAAAGATGCTTGGGAGACATGAAATGATGAGGCTTTTGAAAGCACCATCTCTATTTATTGGTTTGTGGTGTGTGTTTGTAGATAATCGCAGCTCTTGGCGGGTTTTATCGATTCCTTTTAACTTTTTAGGGCATGCAAAAGGTTTTGGCCTGCACGGTGGCAGTGGAGGAGGGAGCTAGAGCCCCCCCAAAGACACTTGGTGAAGAAGGTGCTCCTGGAAGAGGCAAGTTCTGTGTTCTCTAAGTTGCTTTTTAAAACTCGCAGCAGGTCAGAAAGCAGGTTTGGCTGCACAAAAAAAAAAAATTTAAAATTGAAAAATTCATCTTGAGTTTTAAGCACCCAAAGTACTCTGAGCCAGGCCCGTGTCGCCACAGCCAGGGCCGTGGGGTACCACGTAACAGTGACCATCAGAAAATCAAAGTGTGGAGGTTTTGTTTTCCCACTGCTCGTATCAATTCCACTCAGAAACAAGACTCTCCAGACAGCTATGTCTTTAAAACCTTTTCTTTCTTTTTATCTTCCCCCCCCCGCCACAGTGAAAGTAGTTGCCACCTTGCTTACTAAGTGCAGATAAACTGAAAACAAGCAACACTACCGAGGAGGTCCGTGATGTGGCACAGAGGTGGGAGGGAAGTCATCTGCTTGAGCAGCGGGTGCTGAGCCCTCGGCCTTCTGCAGAGTCCTGAAAGGGTTGCCCGGGGCGGAAGCTGCGCTTGGATCCAAAGGGATTTACACCCAGGGAGCCTTTCCGGGGCCACCATTTGCCTGTAGGGGCGCGGGAGGTGTTTGGTGCTCTGGGAGGGGGGCTGGGGGCCAGCTTGGCCACCACACCAGGTGACCAGGGCATGGATCTTGGCTCCTGATCCCACTGGGATCACAGTGAGAGGACTGTGAAAGCTTTTTATTATCGTTTCTGGCTTTTAAATTGTGACATATCCGAGCAAGCATCTGCCTGAGGCTGTGTCATCCCTGGGAAGGTGGGTGGGGGCATTGAGGTGAGGGAGGATGGAGGCTGCGGAGCCACTCATCGGTGCTGGGGTTCCCCTGCTGGAAACCTACCTCAGTTCCAAGCGTAACAGCAAGTGGAGAGCCGGCTTCTGCACCCCTTTGTTACCTGCCCAGAGAGTTACTGCAAGGAGTCTGTGCCTAGCTTAGAACCACAGCCTGGTTTGAGTGGGTTGGAAGGGACCTTTCAAGTTCACCGAGTCCAACGCCCCTGCAGGGAGAAGCAGGGACATCTGCAACTAGAGAAAGTTGCTCAGAGCCCCATCCAACCTGCTCCCAATGGGGCAGCGACCACCTCTCAGGGTAACCTGCACCAGGCTCTCACCACCCTCAGCAGCAAAAATTCCTTCCTTCTCCCCAGTCTAAATTTCCTTCTTAGTTTAAACCCATCCAGCCTTGTCCTGTCCCAACGGGCCCTGCTCCAAAGTCTGTCCCCATCTTTCTGACAGGCCCCTTCAAGCCCCAAAAGGCCCCCAGAAGGTCTCCCTGGAGCCTTCTCTTCTCTAGGCTGCACAAGCCCAACTCTCCCAGCCTGGCCTCCCAGCAGAGGGTTCCAGCCCTCCCAGCATCGCTGGGGCTCCTCTGGCCCCGCTCCACCAGCTCCCTGTCTCTCCTGGGCTGAGGACTCCCGAGCTGGAGCCAGCCCTGCAGGGGGGGTCTCCCCAGAGCCCTGGGAGCAGAGGGGCAGGATCCCCCCCTGGCCCTGCTGCCCACGCTGCGGGGGATACAGCCCAAACTTGCCTTTAAATGCCTTTGCTTGGTTCTGCTCTACAGATGGCACTGAACTTTGTGTGGCATCACATCAGGATGATGCGTTCCCCTGATCGCTCACCCTCACCGCACGGCTGGAGGGCTGGAGGCGAGGGTGAACGATGAGGGGAAAGCCACAGCATATGGCTGGAGACAAGGCTGAGCCTGACGGAGCTCACCAGGACCAGAGGCATCAGCTCATCCCCAGCCCATCCCCAGCTCACCGTTGCCGTCGGCGGCCCGCACACGGAGGCAGGAAGCCGCAGCGGAGCAGGGATCCCCTTGACGTGGCGCTGGGGGTGGCCGACGGCGCCCGGCCCCGGCCGCCCCGTTTCCTGTGGGTGCAGCAGGAGAGGCGGCAGCGAAGCTCCACGGCCGGTCACAGCGGGGAGCCCTGGTCCTGTCCTCGCTCTCTCTGAGGTGTCCACGAGCAGCAGATGATCACGGACATCTCAGAAGTTTCTCCTAAACTTGATTCACGTGGGTTTTGTTTCCCGGTCCAAAGGCACGGGGCTGGTGGAGTCTCTTTTCCAGGCCATCAGCTACAGAGGAGCCTACGGATTATTAAAACAAAAAGATGTGGGGAAAAAAAAATAAATTGTGACATGCATTAATTTTTTTTGTCATTTTAATACTGACACTTGATATAGGAGAGAATTAGTTTCCGCCACGTTCTGTAGTTTTTCCACGTTCTAGCAAAAAGTTCAATCCCCAAAGTGCAAGCGTGAGGATAAAGGTTGCAGCTGGGGAACAGAAAAGGGCTGATTTAGACAAAAATGTGCCCGAAGTACTTGATAGAGGAATTGCAAACCATGGGGGGAAACAAAGCCCAGAATTCACAAGGGCCGGGGAGCCGCTTCTGAAGAGAACGTAATTCTTCCCGAGCTGGGATCTATGTGTCATGCGACAATAAACAGGCAGCACAGGAAAAACTGAAAATTCAAAGCCTTTTTTTTTTTTTTTTCAGTTGATTATTATCTTGAAGAAAATTCCCCTTCAGGAAGTAGCAGTAGAGTCAGTGAAGCTTCTTATTGAAAAGTGCAAACGTAATGCAAGGTTAGCAGCATTTTCCTTTGCCTTCTTTTCCTCCCCTCCCTCCCCAGTTGGGCTTAAATTGCTTTTTTTCGGGGGCTCGGTGAAAGAACGTCATTGCTCGGAAGTCTCATTCACTCGCTTATCTTTGAGCGGTTTCCCGACTGGTGACTGGGGCCACCCTCCCTCCAGTGACTCGGCAGTTTCAGAAAATTCAGCTGGAAATAATCTTGAGATCAAACATTCTGCATCTGGCATTACCTTCTGAGGCACCTCCTGCCAAGTCCACTTCCGTCTGGCCGCGTGGAAGGCTGAAGATCATCAGCTGTCGAGCTGAAGAATCGCACCTGGGCAACGGTTGGGTTTGATCCTTTTCGGTGCAGATCTGCAGGTGCTGTCAGCAGTGTTAGGACTCAACCTGAGGAGAGCCAAGGAAGGAGGCCTGGCAGAGCCCCCTGGGCATGGGCTCCTGGGGCCACCTCTGTCCGTGGTGCTTAGAGAGTCCACACCCTGCCTGATCCCGCAAGGCCTGCCCACGCTTCTGGCCATCCTTGTTCACTTCATCCACGGAAAATCCCTGAAAAAGGGGGTTCCTGACCCTGAGGAAGGCAGCACGCAGCGTTCTCAGGCTCATCTCCATATTTGCCAAAGATAAATGGAGCCGATGGTGCAGAGATCAACTTACTTTCTCACAGTGGTTGAAAGAGTCTTCTGAAATCGAGCTCTGGTCACACGTGGCCTGCCAGGGAGGTTCAGCTGGGCACTGCTGGCTGCAGGGGCTGTAACTCCAGCTTCTTTCTGCTTGTGGACTTGTCTCCAGTACCCCGAGTTTAAGGTAGAAGAGGTGGTGACAATGAGGGTGGTGGTTTCATGGAACTTGTGTCTCATGAAGAATCAGAATGTGATGTAACTCTCAGAAATGTCCTAAGCAGCAGAGGTGTAAATCATAGAGTTCTGGGTTCAAAGGGACCCAAATGAGATGACTTTCAAGGTCACATTGTCCAACCCTCCTGCAAGGAGCAGGGACATCTGCAACTCGAGCAGGTTGCTCAGAGCCCCATCCAGCCTCCCCTGCAATGGGGCCAGGGATGGGGCAGCCACCACCTCTCGGGGCAACCTGGGCCAGGCTCTCACCACCCTCAGCAGCAATTTCTCCCTTCTCTCCAGTTTCAACCTCCCTCTTTGAGTTTAAACCCATCCCCCCTTGTCCTGTCCCAACAGGCCCTGCTCCAAAGTCTGTCCCCATCTTTCTGCCAGGCCCCTGGAAGCCCTGAAAGGCCCCCAGAAAGTCTCCCCGGAGCCTTCTCTTCTCCAGGCTGCACAAGCCCAACTCTCCCAGCCCTCGGCTCATTTTGCAGCCCTTATTAATGACTCAAAACCAACAATAAAAATTATGCTTAAATCTTTGGCAAACGAGACCCATCTGGGAGGAACCCTGAGCACGCTGGAGGCCAAGTCAAAATGCCTCTGACAAATGGAAAGGGGCTGCTCCAAGCACTAGCTAAGGGAATAGGTTAAAACGGGCTTCTGTCCTCCATCCATTCAACCCGTCGGAGAGGGGAAAGCAGGATAAGTTCTCTCTGAGGCACACGGATTTTGTGCAGAGCGGGTGGGTCGCTACCAACACGACAGAAACCGATCTTGAATTTGCGATGAGGTGGCGGCGGCGAAGAGCGAGCCCCAGGCAGCTGTCCCAGAGCACCTGCATCTCCTCACCTGGACATACACAAAGAGCAGCACCAACTTTATTGTCGCTTTTAAAGAGTAAAATACATCTCAGAGTTAACTGGGTTGATATAAATTCTTTCCACTTACGGCGATTCTTAAAACCCAGGCACCGAAAAGATGTAGAAAGATAGGAAGGTTAAGAGTCTGATGGTTTCAAGCTTTAGCTAAAATCGTCACAAACTGACTTGAAGGAGCTGTATTTTCCGATGCCTTGAGTTGAGCTGTGTCCATTCAGGCAGCTCAGCCAGTCTCTATCATGCACAGTTGGAAACTCTAATGAACATAAGAGCCCAGGGAGCTGACACTGCATTTCATGATCTCGGAGCACTGCTCCGTGTTCTTCTTGATCCTGTAGAAAGTTTCTACGTATTCCGAGCGGCCCAGAAGTTCGACGAAATCCTCATCGTGAGTTATCACCAGGAGCTGGAAGTTACGCTGTTGCGAGCGGCTTTTTATTATCCTGCGGAGAGATGTTCAGTGTGTGTTTAATCTGGATCACAGCCACTTTTTACAGCACTTGTAAATACCTAGCACTGAAATATTTCACTCTTGGTAAGGAATGATACGAACTGTCAAGGGATCCAGTGGAAATGAGCGACTCTCTACTCACATGAAAAAAATCCCAAGTTACTTAAGAAATATTTTCCCTCTTCCAGGTCAAAGACAGGGAATCTAAAGCTACTGCTTTGCCTGCAGCTTAAAATAGAATTAATTTCTTCCAACTACTGTTAACATTTGAAAAATAACCCATTTTTCTCCTTCACAAGAGGAGATCACTTACTCCACCAGGGCATGTGCGAGAGACTCTATGTTTTCTCGGTCCAGGTTGGTGGTAGGCTCGTCCAGCGCCAATATGCCACAGTTGAGACAGAATGTTTCTGCCAGAGCAAGGCGAATTATAAGAGAAGCGAGGACCTAAAGGGGGGGAAAAAAAAAAAACCAAACAATACCAAACTGTCATCAAAATCCTACTCTTCAAAATGTTTCTAGAGAAACTACACATAACACGCTCTTTCTAACGCCGTAACAAACCATGACTCAAGTCTGCGTAACAAACGTGCTGAAATGACAGGAACTCCCTAGGTACTGAAAGCCATTAAACCTTCAAGCCTGAATTGAAAGGTCTGTGGGAAAAAAATATCAGAGAAGTCAAATACTCCAAATTCAGGAGATATTGGAAATGAAGGATTCCAACCAGAGGTCAAGACGCTATGACGTTGTCATCTGCGTTGCCCCAGCCCTCGGGCAGCAGGGATGGTGGAAATTCGTACGTGTTACTGAACTGCCAACGACTTCCCAAAAGCGAAGACAGCAGGATTTACCACCTCAAGTCTTTCATTTGGTGTTACTGTGCCTAATCATATTATTACGAGATCTCCTGAAGCAGTGAAAATGACACAACACTCGATGGAAACTGTGTTGCCAAAAATACTTTCCAATTATCACGACTGCCGGCATCACGGCTCACGATCAAAGAAGAATTCTCAGAATATAAGCTAAGAAACTGAACGAGTTTCACTCTCATTTACATAGGACGCTAACGTAACATCCTAGACTACTTCAGGAGAGGACACTTTTTTTGCCTATATGGCTGTTTTATAAGAAGATGTGGATTTCCCCCCTAATTAGCATGGAATTTTCAAAACCAAATAAGCATCTACACTCAGGTGGGAACTAATTTGACAGCATTTTCGTATTCGAGCACCAATAGGGTATCAATCTTCTCATCAAATATCCACTCACGATTCTATTGCTCTAGGGCACTTAAAAACAGGGGGTATCGTTTTGCTGCTTTCCTTGGCTTCATTTTCTACGACTTGCCTGCACCACCTGGTTGTGGAAAAGGCCTGGCTGCCAAGGAAACTCTGCTGGAGAAAGCAGCATGGTGGGAATCGCCACTCTGGAGGTAAGGAAGTAGGAAGTTTGTTGCTATGGAGAAGGGTAACTCTTCCTCAGCATCAGAGAGGTCTCAATCTGCTGCCATCGTAGTCCTTTCAGCTGCTGCAGAGGAAAGGGGGGCCAGAAAGCTCCAGCTCCTGCTGCAGAAGAGGAAGGAGAATGTGTCTCCCTCACACAAATGTTGGGTCCTCAGGTTGTCACTGGCACCTTGGACAGATTTACCTCCGGGTCTGCCAGTTACAGGGCAGCAGGCACAAAGGGTGGGCAGAGAGGGTTCCAGCAGGGAATAAAGAGCAGCTCGGGCTGTATTTTCATCCCTTTCTATCGTCTCTACATTTAGGAAGATCACTTGTTCTGGTGGAAACGGTTCCTCTAAGGAAGAGGCAGTTTCCTGCGGTAACAGTGCCGGCAGCTTCGGCTGCCCAGGCTGCAGAGCCAAAATGCCAAGTGTCAAATGGCTCCTGGTGTTACTCAGGGCTTCAAGGGCCTGGCAGAAAGATGGGGACAGACTTTGGAGCAGGGCCTGTTGGGACAGGACAAGGGGGGATGGTTTAAACTAAAAGAGGGAGGTTGAAACTGGAGAGAAGGGAGAAATTGCTGCTGAGGGTGGTGAGAACCTGGCCCAGGTTGCCCCGAGAGGTGGTGGCTGCCCCATCCCTGGCCCCATTGCAGGGGAGGTTGGATGGGGCTCTGAGCAACCTGCTCGAGTTGCAGATGGCCCTGCTCCTTGCAGGAGGGTTGGACTACGTGACCTTGAAAGGTCCCTTCCAACCTGGTCTATGATGATGAGGTTTTTTTCCATATGTCACCTCTTCAAAAAAAAAAAAAAAGTGCAGGTGATGATTTTGGAGGCAGATGAACAAGGCCGGCTCTTTTCTCTGGCTTAGGAATATTTTAGATGCTCTGACCTAAAAGTGGTGTGGCGAAGCCCTGAGGGTGGAACTGTCCTTTCAAGCTAGAGCCCCTTGTTCTTCAGGGTCTCTTCAGAACATGTTATTCTCTTGCCTTCACCTCAGTCAGGTTTCTGAATCCTGTTTGCTGTGGACTAAAAAATAAAATGCCATTACCTTTTGCCCAGCACTGCATCTTCCTCGCATATCCAGGGCTGTGTCTCCCTTCACCATTACTACTCTGTAATTGTAACTTCTTCTCTTATCAGAGGCTGAGACGTTCTCATCAGCATCAGAACGAATTTCTATATATTCAATATCTGAGAAACGGGAAAGAAACAGTTCCTCCACGATCAAAAATATTTACAAACATCTCAGGATTAACAGGAGTTGTGGTATAACATGCAGCCATCACAAGAATTCTATCCAAAACTCCCACTAAAAGACAGATCTTTGAAATAATTTTTTCCAAACTGGAAAGAATAAAACTTGTGCAGTTCCCTTGCCTCAAGGAAGCTTTTCATTTGGAAACGGGAAAATTAACTCTATATAGTGAGTTACACGATAAATAATGTGCAATAAAAAGATTATAGTGGTGAACAACAGCTGTAGCCTTTAGAATGGAATCAGCTATTTTCAGATCCTGGATTTTCAGCATTTGGCACAAACCCTTTGCCATATGCAGTGCTCAGCAGCAAATGGATCCACATGGGGCCAAGCTACAAAACCAATTTTACCTACCTTGTCCTCTGTAGGTGCTTCGCCAAAGGTCACGAATTATTTTGTTGATTTCTTCCATCTTCATGCTGTGAAATGTCATTATTGCTCTGAAGAAGAACAGAAAATGTACAGTTACAGGACTGCTACGGACTGCAAGAGCATCGAGAAAGGCAGCAGCTCCTTTTCCATTCCTTAACAATTTCTACAAAAAAAATCTAGTAAATATTAGTTCATTTTGAGTAAGTCTCTAAAGACTAACCACACTTCACTGCGTAAATAATTCTACTTTCACAACCAGCTCGGTCTCAAGAAGTAGGAGTAATGAAGACAGAAAGATTTGCCGTCACTCACTCGATGGAGAGTAAGTTTACCTGTTTTTTTTAGAGTAGGTAATTTATTTAAGAGATGTGTAATTGATGTGTGAGGTGTATTTTCAGTCTGACTCCCCCAGGAGTGCCAATACCTGGGTCTCAGCAGGAAAGGAGAGCTTGTGAAGTCTCCTCAGAGCAGAGAATTCTGTGTTGAGAATGTAACTTATAACTACCCAAAAAGACACGATGACTGGAGCTCCCTTTCTCTTCAGCAGCAAAAGTAACACAGAATGGCACAAATAATTTTCAATTTAATTTCCCTGGTTAATATATCAGCATGGCTTCAGTTCAGTAACAGATGACTCCTTATGAAAAAAATTCAAGAAAGGACAGGATGCTTAATTTCTAACTTGGCTTTTTAAAGAAAAAATACTCTAATAAAAAACAAACAAACAAACAACTTGCTCCATTTAAGCCAATGTCTTTTTTTCCAAAAATATGATGGAAATAAAATACACTTCTGAAATGGATTTTCACATATATCCTTCCTATGTCCCCTCTTACAGGAATTATTTTCCCCTGTTCTGGGGAATACTGAAGTAGCAACTCTAATAGAATTTGTTAAGTCTGGAGAAAATGCGTTCAACTATACTTAATTCACCCCAAGAATGCATTCCTTACCAATATTTATCATAAACCTTTGAATATTAAGGCAATAAAGATGAAGTGATAGCAGAGAGCACCCAGAATGTTGGTTTTCCCAGCTACAGCAATCTCTGGCCACTAGAGCTAAGGTTTCGTCTCACCGATTTTTCAGACGATTACCAATAAGTGATGCTTATCTATTTTTCTTGAAATTACAAGACCGATTTCCTGTTTTGCCTTAAATAGAAACAATAGATGATTTGATACCGTACAAAAAGATTCTGAATTCTAAAAAGGGAAATTCTTGGAGTGCATTTCTATTTAAGCTGAACGGGAAGAATTATACATGCTCTGAACATTTCACAGCTTCACAAAAGAAATTCTGGATTACCTTACATTCTAATATTCATTTCAGTTTATCATTAAAACTGCTTAAAATCGGGCTCCTCTAGACTTTTCAACTTGCAAGGTTCTCATCTATTTAGTTGCTCTTCTTGACCGTTACACTGTCTCTCGATCACATTCTTGCTCTTCTGTGCTCTTTTTCCCCAGCACTACTTGACTCCTTTTAACACAGGAGACCAAAATCCAATCCTATATTAAAGACACGAGTACACTGGGAATTCAAAGGGGCCAAAATATTCCTCTTTCTAATTTTTTTTTCTTTTTTTTCTGTTGTTCCTAATATTCCATTGATCTTTCTGTTACTGAGCACCAGTTTTCTATTGCCTGAAATGCACCCACTGGTACCCAGATCCTTCCCTGTTGCCCATCAAGTTGTCGTAGCTCACGGCAAATCCATCATGACAGTTGACCATACTGGGGTTTTTAGGGAGCCATGTGTTTTAATTCGAGTTTCTTTACAAATTTTGAGATGCTATTTTTGGCCAGTCAGTCCAAGACTAGAAAACAAGCTTCCAGAGGAAGCAGAAACAAATCACCACCTTTGCTACACTTTCCATCAAATGCAAGACAAGTTTCTTTTGATCTTGACTTCTCTAATACAAGCACAAAACCACCCACACTGGAAAAGGAGAAAAACCACCTCTATAGTGTAATTTTCTTTTCTGAAAACACAATTGTTTACCTGAGCTGATCACAGGGGGGCAAGAGATGTGCCTGGCTTAGCTTATTCATGTTAAGATAGGACCAGAAGATGCTAAAAGACACTGCTATAGAAATGAAAGTGGTGTGAGAGACTATGCAAGAAAGACCTGGGTTAATCATGAAGGACTTGAACCCAGATTTCACCTTTTCTCATCTTGTACTGTGTTTATATTTTTTTGAGATAACGTGCGAGAGATTTTTAAGAAACATTCTCCCAATTCTCCCTTTTGTACCCTGTCATCTTTCCTCCACTTCCCCCAAAAACAACACCTACCAAAGTTACAAGAAAGGAAAACCATCAACAATTTGGGAAGATCTGCTTACAAAAGCTTCCTAAAAATGTCTTCAAGTGATTTATCTATGACTAGATTAAACTCCAATTACTACCATTAATTCCTTTACTGTATATTGCATACATTAACTTACAGATTTCCTACATTCGACCAATCCTGGGCAGTTTGTAGTCTATTTTCATGAATTTCCTTACAAAGGTGTAGCTTGTTATGCCATCTTAACATCTGAATACCTGATTTTGTAAAGAAAAACTCATTATATATCTCAAAGAATTCTATCAGTGTACTATTTCTAAGTTACCCCTGGAAGTCTGAAATGGAAAGCTGCTTTTATCAACAGTAACAAAGCCTAAAACATTTAGGAATTACCCTCACATGACAACACTTACTTATCAAGAGCCTTATAATAAAGGTCCAGATCTTTGTTGGCCAGCTCTGTTGTTCTCATAACAATCATCATCTCCCTGTATTTTTCCTCTGCATCTCTGAATTGGGACTCACGAAGTTCCTTTTTGAACCGAACAATCTCTTCCTCAAATCCACGCTGTCGGCCAAGCGCAACATGATGGTTCCTCTTCAAAGCCTCTATTCTCTCCTCTAGATGGCTTTTTTCACTGTGCAAACATAATCGATACGCAAGTTTTCTGTGTATCGTGGTACACAATTTTTTTAACTGGGGTTCTCATTCTGAATTTGTTAGTAGCTCATTATATTGTAACCATAAAGTCTGTGCCAGTTAAAATCATAGTACTAACTCCACTAAAATTAAGACACTAATGAAATAAAAATATTTTTAAGTTTAAGAACATATTCAAGTCACCATTCTGAATGGGAAAAGTAAGTTATCAAGTTTGAAAGCCAGAGGGCTATATGTACAAACACAGAAAAAAATTAATCTCAAAATAAGATGAATTAACTGGGTAACCTCTAGAAAGCTAAATAAATAGTTGACACACAAGAACCAGCACAGTTCTTTTAAAAAGTGTTTACTGTCTAAGCAATTAAACTACTGAAGTAAATATAAATTTTGCTGCTGAGACCTAAATGAGCAGACTGAAACAGAAACCTAAATATTCTTATCCAAAGACAGGAATTATTTTTTAAATGTGGATTTAGTAGTGGTAGTCATTAAAAAAAAAAGGATTAGATTGGACCAGAGAGGGGAACATGTGCACAGACATTTCTTTCTAGCTAGAAGCACTACATAATTTCACTGGGTCATTCATGTTGTTGTCCTGAGGATTTTACAAAACTTGAGTTTGAAGGATGAACTGATCTACGTGGATGGGGAGAAAGGCAGACCAGGGAACACACTAAACCAGTGTGTTTTACTCTTTATACTCAGATATTCAGTGAATTCTCATGCAAAACATGCTGTTCTGGTTTGAGGACACTCACTTTTTCATTTGTGGGACTTTCATTTCTCCCATCTCCTTCATAAGGTGTTTTATACTGTCTTCAACTTCTTTTAGCTCTTGATTCCGTCTCCTCAGAGTAAGATTATCCTGCAGCCACCTTTCCTGTACCTATCTCCAGAGAAAGCAACAAGTTGTATAATGTTTCCAGACACTGATTCTCAAAGTATGAGCTCTGCACAACTCCAGAACACGCTGCAAGCACAAAATAATTGACAACAACAAAAATGATCACAGAGAGAAATTCTCTTGTGCTGGAAATGGGGCATGATAGAAATCGGCAGGATTATTTCAGATTGACATAGGAAATAATACTTACAGTATTTACTGTCACATGCAAACACAAGAGTGATCCTGTGTGCAAATATTAACCAATGCTTCAAATGGGGCAAGTAATTTAGGATGAGATTTAACAAAGTCCCCCTTCTCAGTTCTAAAAGTAAGACAGTAAGTGGTGGGGTAGAATGGGAAAAGACACCTTCCCTATAAAGAACGTGAACAGTATTTGAAATACATACATGAGAATTTATAAAGTACATGCCAGAATCTGGAGTAACTACCAACTTTTGGTACCTTCCTTCAGGAGGCGGATATTGTGATCCCCACACAAAGGTACTTTTGAAAATGCTGGCTACTATCCCAATACTTAACCCTTTTGGAAATACCACAAAATTAAAGATGAAAGGGTTTTTAAAAATGCATCTGCTTCGCATAGACTAATTTTTCAGCTTAATTTTTCAGCTTAATGCACGTACAGCTGCTATTCCGACTAGGAGCTGATTAAATAAATCAGGAGGAGACAAACTTTGCACCACTAGGGACCTAGGCAGACTTAAAACAAACCCAGAAACTATTTCAACTCTGCAAAAAAATATTTTACTGTAAACCAACATATTTACCTTTTGAGTGTCAATATCTTGTCGAATCATTTCCATCTCTTTACTTATCTTTTCCTTCTGTTTCTCACAGGCAGCCAACAGAGAATTTACTTCAGCAAGTTCAGACTCCTTTTGCTAAAGAAACAGAACAGTATACGATTTAAAGACAGGAGTGCTTTTAACGTCATCTTTTATTGTCTGGTTTTCAGGTTACCTTTTTATAGTCGTCTTTTCTTTGTTGAATATAGTTTTCAATTTCTTTCACGTGCTTGTTTATATCCTTAACTTTCTCTTTTATGGCATTTATCTGCAGGGAAAACATTTCCAATTAAATGAGGTCTTACATCCAAGAGCAGACAGACTCTCTATGAAAGATTAGATGCTGGATAACACTATAGTCCAAGTACAATTCCTTAGCATAACTGCCTCTAATTTACTTTCACCTTTTGCAATCCAGATGCTCCTTCTTATCATGGAAATGTTTTCTAAAACTAATGGTCAATTTGTGCTTACACAAGAGTGGCTGGTGGCTTCACCTGAGAAAACCTGGTCTGTCCCTTGGCCAGGACAGGTTGCAGTCACCCCTGCTATTTCTCTTAGACCTGTTGGGAAGGGCTTTTAATACCACTGGTCACTGAATACCTCCAAATGTCCCTCTTGGGTATGTTCCTTTTCTTCCCTAAAAGTTGCACCAATCTAAACTGTCTGCTGAGGTCACTGGTGTTTTCTGAAAGCAAATTCATTACCATGGCTTCCAGCCTTGCCTGAAGGATGATATATAACCCTATCTCCCAGCTCTGCCAAAGCAAACTGACCTTCTCTTGTTCTTCTTTATTACTTGCAGTCCTTTTATTCACTAGATCCTCCTTCTCCTGCTGCAGTTTTTCTAAAGTTGCATCCAAAGGAAATACCTGTTCTTTCGCTTCCTGGAAAGCAGTTGAAGAAAGCCCTTTTTATTTTCTTGTTCTGTTAAAGATCAACAATTTTTCAAGTGGCAAAAAGAGTCATGTGGTTAGTTTTTTAAGTGTGTTAAAAAAGAAGATGTGAAAATATGTGTTAAAGTTCTGGAAATTCCCTGAGATATGAAACAGCAGAACAGGACAAACATTTTAAAATACATCTTATTTCCTAGGATTACAGACAGTGCTAAATAGGACAAGATTTTTTTTTTCCCCCCAGGACAATAAAGCAAAGGTTTAACAATCAAGAGTATTTCCTACCCTGATCTCACTGCATAGGGACTGAACCTCAGTGGTTAATTCCACGGTTTGTTCCTCCAGCTGCCGCCGCCGCTGCATGCTGCTGGAGAGCTGAAGTCTCTCTGCTTTAAGCTCATTAACTGTGCTCTTCAGCTGCTGAATCTGATTTTGCTGGTCTTGCTTGAGTTTTTGATTTAACTCAATTTTACCAGTAACTGCAGATGAAAACAAGTGCAGAGCAAAACCATCTGTTACCAAAAACATTTGGCATCTTCCTTATGACAATTTCACTCTAGATGAAGCTGATGTGATCCCCCACCAAAACCAAATCAAACTCCTAGAACATGGTTATTTCAGAATGTAAATGAAAATTTACATTTTTAATGGTAGCAAGTCAACACAAGCATGAAATAGCAGTTTGGTATCACCTACCTGTATCCCACTGGTGTTTTTTCTCTTGTTTTTCATGGCTTACTTGTAGAACAGTTCTACTCAAATCGACCCCTAGCAGCTTAGCCTCCTGCTGAGCAATTTTTCGTTCAACATCCCTAATGTCAGTCTGAAAGTATGAGGAGAGGTACTTTTTACTATTGTATATTAGTGTTTAACAACGTCTTTGTTATCTCTGGCACACAAGAATAAGCATGGGGCTCGAGGCACATATTTGAGACCTTCAAATTTACCCCCTCTGCTGGAGCAATGGTGAAAAACACTTTGGTGTGCCTGTGGTGCTCAAATTCTGAATTACACCCCTTTTCACAGTTCCTATAACGTGGAATTGAAACAGAACTCAAGGGACTCTGCGGTCCTCAAAAGAAAAAATCCTTACATAAAATTTGAAGTTTTCTTAGTACTTGAGATCACAGACGTTATGCTGCCTTTTCAAGTAGTTTTAATTTGCTTCAAAAGTCTTAACACCTCAAAGTTTTGTCATATTATAGAATAACTACATATCATTAAATGCTAGCAAGTGAGTATCATTTTATATATCAAAAGAAATTGCCAAAGCCTACCTGGTACCTTTCCATTAGTGTTATATCCTGTAAACACGCCTTGGCACCGTCCTCCTCGGACAAAGCCATCTGCAGAAGCGAGCCCTGCTCTTCTATCTCACCCTTCAGGGCTGTCAGATCCTTGTTTGCATTCTGTATCTTGTTCCTCAGGTTTGGTATGTCCCTCTCTTGGAGTTCAACTACAGTTTGCCTTCAATAAAACACAAATCCATCAAATTTCCTTTGTCCAAAACAGCAGCATGAGTTCAAGACACTCAAGATCACAAAACCTGTGATATGATTTAATAGTGGAAGGTTAAATTGAGCCAGAATAGTATCCCCTTCACCATGACCACATTCAATTAACCTGAAGTTGTGTACCCAACTACCGTAACACATCTCTCAACTTAATTCCAGCGAATGCTCACAACAGGCTCTAAATCCACAGCACAGGAGTGCCCTCTTGTGAAGGAAAGCTCTATCCTCTAACAGATACTCTCCAGATTCTCTCAGAACCTTGCTCTGCAAATTTCTTGTAGCTGAAGCCTCTTCACCTACTGGCAGGAAAGTTAATATTCTACTCTTAATTTAAAAGTTGTTCATACACTAAGGAAAAAAAAAGCAGGAGTGACAAAAACTCTTTAGGGCCAGTGTGTGTTTGTGTTTTGGAGGGAGGCAACAACCAACCAGCCTGTCTAGCATTGGCATAGCTTTCAAAATACAGAATAATTCAGCCTAGAAATTGGAAAATACCGTGGGCACCTTTTCTGAATTTGTTAATATTACCTACACTTTGTATTATCTTGCAAGCACCAAAAAAACCCCACAAAATTTCCATCAAAAACAACACTAAAAGGTTTTTTAAAATATCTAAAATAAAGCAATAAATTCAGCCCAGTCTAATGTGGTTGATCAGGATCAGGGATGCATTCCCAAGTGGTGGAATTGCACATGACAGAACCTCAAGGAAGCAAAAATGGTATTGGGAATCCACTCTAAAATCCAGAGAAGCCTTTTTAGAACATCATAACTCAGACGTGTCCATTTTAAATTACAATGATAAATAACAAAGAGGGGAACTGTGTCAATGATCAGTAGAACAGTTAAGTATATAACCACTTTCTCTGCCTCACTCTTATAAGAAGCCCCAAAGGACAAGAAAAACCAAAAATAGAAGATAATTTAATACCAAAGTCCAAACAAGCAGAGAACAAATGCTAGCAAAATATTTATCTCGATGAGATTGTTGAATGACCTAACCAGCCCCAAAATAAAGCCTCCTTGATGTCTGCTTCATTTTTAATAATCAAAACCACCAAGCCTTTGAAAGAAAAGAACTTGCAACAATATGGTTTGCAAAGTACTTTACCGAAGCGGTTTAAGACTCATCATTTCATCGCGTTTTTTCTCTTTCCTTTTAAGCTCGGACTCTGTTGACTTCAGTTTATCGGGAGCGAGACGCAGCTTCGACTGCAGGTCACTGATCACGTCTTGCAGCTCGGCCTCCGTCTGAAAAACTCTTTGGCAAACTGGACAACACGACTGGTTCTCCTCTGTCAGTTGTGTAATGAACTGGGAATAAACTGCGGTGGCTCCAGCAAGGACAGCTGGGTTAAAAACAAACAGAAGGCTTTATGTGGAATAAATACTGATAAGCAGATCTGAACGACGTATCCAGTCACCATACATGGAGACAAATTATAACCTACTAAGTCACAAAGGTAGGAAATCAAAATCCCAGAATCCCAGCAGGGTGGGGCTTGGAAGGCCTCTCTGAAGCTCATCTGGTGGCACCCCCCTGCTCCAGCAGGGTCACCCAGAGCAGGGGGCCCAGCAGCGCAGTCTCCAGGCGCCTTTGGAATCTCTCCAGAGAAGGAGACTCCCCAAGCTCTCTGGGCAGCCTGGGCCAGGCTCCAACACCCTCCCACCAAACAAGTTTCTCCTCCTGCTCCCAGGGAACCTCCTGGGTTGCAGTTGGTGCCCGATGCTCCTTGTCCTGGTGCTGGGCACCACTCAGCAGGGTCTGGCCCCAGCCTCTTGCCCCCCAGGGGCCCTTAAGCTCTTGCTCAGCCTTGCTCAGCTCCCCTCTGGGGCTGCTCTTCTCCAGCTGAACAGCCCCAGGGCTCTCAGCCTTTCCCAGCCACACAGATGCTCCAGGTCCCTCAGTGGCTTTGGAGCCTCCACTGGATTCTCTCCAGTAGTTCCCTGTCTCTCTTGAACTGGGGAGCCCAGCCTACAGATAGAGTGAGCCAAAACAGATACTTCATTTACACATAACAAGAAAATTACCAGAAAGAATTAAAGCCACTGATCCTGCTTAAGTGTCAAACAGAAATAAATAGGAATAAAGATCAGGAAAAATGGTTAAAAAATAATAAGATTCAGTAGTTCTCTCCCTTACATTTTTTTCTGCGCCTACCGTTTGTCTTGCACAAGCAACACTCTTAGTATCTGGGACTTATACTTAAAACAAGCCTTAAGGAAAAAAAGTAGAGCTATAGACGAACTTACCTCGCTGTTTGGAACTTTTTTCAATTTCATCCTGAAGCTTGTTCAGATCGGTATCAAAATCTTGGCTTCCACAAACATTAAAAAGTTCTGTTTCGTGAAGGGTCAGCTGAGCTTCTTTTCTTCTTAGCTCATTACTGGCATAAGTTTTATCATATTCTACTGATGCCAGTCGTTTGCTGAAACACCAAGGCACAGACTCTTTTATTACAAAAAAAACCCCAACAAACATATTTCAAGCTGTCTGAGAAAGAAAAAAAATCATGGGAAGTTTATCTGAAATGGGTATGAGAGCTGTTCCCCAGCTCTTTAATGATTTTTCGGGAGATTTATAGTATCAACTTATTAGTCTAAGTACAGCATAAAGCATTTCATTTTAATTCCCTTTTATTTTCTAGCTGCCTACTGATGAGGAATTCATTTCTATGACAAAACCATGCAAACTTTGATAGAATGATACAATATCAATCTTTTTCCCCTGCAGCTTATGAGGTATTACTGAAGGTCTTAAGTAAAGAACCTTCAGTGTCCCCATGCTCTGCACTTGTGAATTGTGCAATATTCTTCAAATCTTGGGGTTTTTGTTTTCTGGCAGTTTAATGTGTGTCATTGCGTAGTGTGTTGATGTCTCCTACTCTAACAAACTGTTTGATATAATCAAATAAAACCAGGCACAGGTCATCAATCCCATAGGAACTTGTGATATAGTCACTAATCACTCTGTGACTCACAAGACCAGCAATTTCCATCCCTTCAGCACATTCATTCAGCTGCGATTAGTGTAAATAATTAAGGATTTCCAAAGCAATATTTTGCTATCAGCTTTTAGGGCTGCCTTTGATGTACCACAGATGTTGTGATTTTATGAACTAGCATCAATTATATCACCTCTGCATTACATAAATTCCGCAGGATGCTTTGATTTTGCAGATAAACAATAATGAATTAAATCAGCAAGTATGTCAAGCAAATTAAACTTTTCAACAATTAAATTCAGAATTACATAAATACTTATGGAGGCCTAATAAATTAAATTAGTACCTACTTAAGGTCAGCAAGATTATCCCTTGTCTGATTAATCTTTCTATTTTTACTATAAAGCCAGTCTTCAAGTTGGTTTTTATTTGGAAAGTATCCCAACAGTGATGTCAGTTCATCAGAATGTCTTGATTTTACTTTTCTGATCTGGTCTTCTTTGTCTGCCTGGGGAAATGAAGCATTGAAATTATTTTTTTTGCTGTCTTCCAGCTTATGTCACTCAGTGCATTCAGGGACTCAATGACTTCTCTGAAGTCAGACAGAAGCTTTGCATACGATTTTTGATACACATCTGAAAAAAATACACAAATCTCGAAGGGATCGTATTAATTTCATGTCCCCCTCTCCTGAAATGATGATAGAAAAATTACTTTGTCTTTCTTTAGCATCTCCATCTGGGTAATTGTTGTGGTGTGAAGATTCAACTGTTCCATCTCTTGATCCAACTTCCTAAGAGCTTTGTCCAGGTTTATTTTCTCATTTTGCAGAGTCCGTACTTCCAGTTCGAGTGTTTCTACGTTGCTGTTCCTCTCAGCCTTCTCCAGCTCATGTTCCTAAAAAAAGCCCAGAAGACTTCAATAATTACACTGAAGTTCTAACTAAAGGAAACAAAAGCGAGAATACATGAGAGAGAACTCAGCAGACACCAAGATGAATGCAGAAGGAGGGGATGAGGTGCCCCAGGCACCAGAGCAGATTGCCCTGCAGCCCACGGTGAAGACCATGGTGAGGGGTAATGTTGTACCCCTTTGCACACGGAGGTCCATGGTGGAGATCTCCACCTGCAGCCCACGGAGGACCCCACGCTGGAGCAGGTGGACTTGCCCCAAGGAGGCTGTAAGGGAAGCCCGTGCTGGCTGCAGCAGGCTCCTTGAAGGACCTGTGGACCCGTGGAAAGAGAAGCCCACGCTGGAGCAGGTTTGCTGGCAGGATTGTGACCCCGTGGGGAGACCCTTGCTGGAGCAGCCTGTTCCCAAAGGACTACACTCCATGGAAAAGATCCATGCTGGAGCAGTTTGTGAAGAATTGCAGCCCATGGGGAGGATCCACACTGGGCAAGTTTGTGGAGAACTGTCTCCTGTGGGACGGACTCTACACTGGAGCACCAGAAGAGGAGTCCTCCCCTCTGAGGAGGAAGGAGAGGCAGAGACAACACGTGAGGAACTGACCACAACCCCCATTCCCCATCCCCCCTGTGTCACTGGAAGGGAGGAGGTGGAGAATTTGGGAGTGAAGCTGAGCCCAGGAATAAGGGAGGGCTGGGGGGAAGGTGCTTTAAGATTTAGTTTTTATTTTCTTATTATCCTACTCTGATTTGATTGGTAATAAATTAATTTTCCCAAGTCAAGTCTGTTTTGCCCATAACAGTAACTGCTGAGGGATCTCTCCCTGTCCTTATCTCGACCCACAAGCCTTTCAATATATTCTCCCTCTGCTGTCCAGCTAAGAAGGGGGGTGATAGAGCTGCTTTAGTGGGCACTTGGCATCCAGTCAGTGTCAACTCACCACACACATAGCTTGATTTTCTGTATTTTAGCATCTACTGCACATTAAATTTGGAATTCTCCCAGTGAGGAGGCCAGAAGGAACACTGTGAAACACTGAATTCACACACATACACAAAACAAACATAAAATACCTGGCTGCAAAGGCATAACCAGCTGTTCACTTGGGACATAAAACACTTGTAACTTTATAATACTTTATCAGATAAAACCCTTATACCCAACCAGCCCATCTTACAGACAGCTCATCTAGAAAAAATGTAGCATTTCAGGTCATATTTTTCTGCCAAAAGTTTTCACTTCAAACTTCTATAAAATTTTCAGTTACATCAACTTACGGTCTTGGCAATCTCCTGATCCAGCTCCAGAATTCTGCCTGAAAAGCCCTCCAGCTGCTGTAATTCACGTTTTACGTTCTTCAGCTCAACTTGTTTCTTAGTTTGAATGTCTGATTTCAGTTCAATGGTTCTTTCTAATCCAGTTTTCTTGTCTCTTATTTCCTCTATCTGTTTTTGTTTCATTGCTTCTTTTCGTGCATACTCTCTCTGAAAGAAGTCAGCAATAACATACTCATTTTTTTCCTAGGAAAACAACATTTTAAAACTCTTCTTCATACCAGCTCACAAGTATTACCCACTGTAATACAAGACATGGAAATACTGGGATAACTAGAACCTGTCAACAACATTCTGCTGAAGTGTCTTGATTGGAAAATGCTGATGAATCATACTGGTAGTGTTCTGGGAACGCAGCTCCATTTTGAAGATGACTTCAAGAAAGAGTTGCTTGTTTTTAAATCAGTTGCCCAGGCTTTTCAGCTTGTCAGTGATCCACCTGCATGAGATTCTGCCGGAAAAACCTACCTGAAGAACTGCCTGCTCAACAGCTTTGGCAATTCAGATCGCTCGATGACCACTCTTAGCTCCAAAATTTCAATGGAAAAATTCAGGCAACCCATAACAAAGAATTCTAGAAGACAAAAAATGGCCTCATTTCCATCCCTGCTCGAGCATTCTTCCTCTTCCTCCCAGCACCACGAGGACACCTATGGACCGACACCACACTACTAACCAGTATTACCTACACTACTAAGTCAGCAAAATTCTTACCATCAGCTGATCTGCAGCTTCTGCATCTCTGTCCTGTTTCTTCTTCAGCAACGTGTGAAAATTGGTAACGTGCCTCTCGTTAAAAGGTGCTCGCTCAAAACCATCAAATTCCAGCTGCGCGGCCAAGGACTGAATTAATGAATCCCTCAGAGTGATGTGCTCTTGGTGACGATCGGCTTGCAGCTGAAGGCGACCTTCGCAGAACAAAAACGCGACAGAAACACTCAAAACCTGAGGCAGAAGATGCACTTGGGATTCAAAGTCGGTTGCAATTTTCTTCAAGTCTTTGAAATGGAAGTATTTTTAAACAACACAAAAAGCTCCATAATAAAAACAAGCTGTAGCTTGAAAGACTGCTACTTCAGGTAACTAAATGTTTTATTAATTAAATAAATCAATAATTTAAAAGACGGCCTCTTAAAATATGAAAAATATTATTCTGGTAAAATATGTTTGTGCTTTGTAAACTTCTATTTTGTGACTCAACTACTACAGCTTTACTGGAAGTTGATCGAAAAGACAACAGATGATATGTGAAGGAGTATTATCCTAAAGGCTTCTGACTAGTCCCCAGCTGGCACCAGAGGCACTGAGCATGAGATTCATTCAGCTTTCAAGCTCTTGTTGTTTAAACCACACTCACATTGTCACATTTGGTCAGCAGGAATTTCATCACCTAAGGAAAGGACACACTCAGGCAGCAGAAGAAAGCTCAGATCCGTCCCCTTGCGCACGTCTCACACCACACTGTGCAGCTGACCCCAAAAATCGTACAGATTTTAGGGGGTTTGCCCGGTTGAAATCCCTCCAGTTCTTATCAGTAGTTCCATTTCAGATCTTAATTATATCAAAAACCAAGAACAAGGTTATAGAGGAAGCCTAAAATACCTCGTTCAATAAGTAGCTCCGATTTCTCGCTGTTAAATCTCTGGCATTCTTTAGTGGCTCTGTCTAATTCACGTTTACAGTCTGACAGCCTGTTCTCCTTCTCCTTCACTGTTCTCTGGTGGTTCTCGTATCTATCTTTTAGTTGTTCATCTGTTCCTTGAAAAACCTGTACAGCAAATACAACAGTTAACTTTTTAACTACATTTATGAGCCAATTAATGATATTTTAATAAAGCAGAGTTTTTACCATAACAGAATTCAAGTAGCAAGACAAACACTTCCCACGAAGAATTTCTATATTAAGGAAAACTAAATATGCTATAAGTAGAAGTGCAAAAAGAAAAATCTATGTTTCTTATCCTGGTAAAACAAATTAATCTAAATTTTAACCACTACAGAATTTCTTTCAGTTTTCTGAAATGGTTTTAAATGCCCTGTAACAACTGAAACAGAAGACTGACAATTATTTCCTATCTCAAGAGATTGAAATTAAGAATTGCCAGGTAGATGAATAATATCAATGTCAGGAGTCACCCTATACCGGTCAAAACAATTGCTCCCTATCCTCAACATACAGTGAGAGGTCGATATTTTGGTTATCACAGGGCATTGTTACCAGTAATTATCACGTTTATGAACATTTTTGTCAGTATTTGCCCTCCTGGTAAACTGCTCTACACAGAAACTGAAACAGCTTTATGGAGCCATATTTGCAATACCTGACACTACCAAGCAAGCTGCACAGGCTACAAAAATGTTCTTCACCAACATTTGATGCATAATAAAACATATACTTGGGTCACTGGGTAGCAAGAGACAGACTGGCTCTTCAGTGGAAATTAAAAGGAATTGCAAAGGGAACCTTTTCCATCTTCTGTTGCAAATCTTGATTATCTTTCTCCATCTGCTGCCTCCTGCTCTCCCGGGCTTTCACCTCATTGTCCAGCTTCATTACTTTCACGAGATTCTGTTCAACTGCTGCCAGAGAACTCTGCAAGGGAAAGAATACCGTAAGAAAAATATCTCACCAGCTTATGAAACCCATAATCAATTGTTCTGTACCATATTAGCTAGTCTCAGTGTAAAATCTCCAGCTTTATAAAGCGGGGAGTTTTTTTAAAATAGGGCAGTTTAAGGTCTAGCTTAGTTTTTGGTTTAGTTACAGTTTATAATAGTTTTAGTTATCAGCTAAATTCGAGAAAAAGAGATTTTAAATGAAGCTACAAAAAAAAAACAACAAACAACCCAGTGCTGCTCCACAAATTTCACAAACTGTTCTTAAACCTGCAATGATTGTTCCCAGATTAGAGCAGCAGCTGCCAGGTTGGCTGAGGGGTGTTTGATTCTGTTTCAGACCAAAGGATTAGATAACACAACACAACAGTGTGAGATTTTCATCAAGAAATCCATCCGGCTTTCTCATTGCCCTGTGTTCTTTAGGACTTACGTGGTGGTTTGTATTAAGGTCTTAAAATAATCGTCACACAAATTACCTTTAGAGGTTCAAGTTGAGTCTCAATAGATTTTACGTTCTCCTTAGAAGCAGCCAGTTGAGCTTCTCTGTTGCTCAGATGATCCTGGATTTCCTGTGCTTTTTCTTTATTCTGTTTTAGGTATTTCAGTTCTGTCTGACACTCCTTCACTTTCAAGCTTTGCTTCATTCGTACCTGACGGAGCGTTTCGAGTGCTTTGATATACCTTTAAAAAAGACAAAATGTCAGATTCTATCGGCGATGCAGCAACACCGACGTACGAAACAACACCTTAGACACTTTCATTAACCCCTATGCTATCAAAGAAGGCATTTCTTACTTAGTACTTAATTATAGAAAAGAGAAAAACCTTGTTGCTGAAAAGATCTCATCAAATTTTTGTTTCAGGGCCTTCCCTTCGCTTAAGGGCCAGTTGGACTCTTCTTGGTGGCAGAAAATGACGTTGTTGATCACCGACTTGGACACGCCGAGGGCGCTGATCATCTCGCGATCGATTTCTGCACACTTGGAGCTCAGACTGACCTTCTCGCCGTGCCTGCGTAGCACAGGTGAAAAAAACCCCCGAAGAAGTCACTAGCAAAGTCTTTTAAAAATAAATTGCATTTTTAACGGTATAATCTCATCGTAACGGAACGAGTAACAATTCTTACGCATTTAATTCCCACAGGCACCACACGCGTTTAGCACTGTCACTATTTGTAGTCAAGATCATTAGACATTTTAAAATTATGCAGAGCCACCAGAGGTAGTAAAAATAACCCTGACTACACTTCTTAAATAGTGGAGACTGGAGTTAACCGCAGGGCAACAATGATCTGAAACTGAAGATGGTGTTAAAGCAAGTAGAACCTACGTACCCCACACAATGCCACTTTCAAAACATACTGTTATTAATACCATTTTCAAATAAATGCCAGTTAACAGATAGAAGTAGTTCTTAAAAGTAGTTGCTATTGAATGTAAGATTTTTGAAACAGGTAATATAGTGATGAAACTACACAGTTTTAATCTAAGAGCACCAGCAGCTACCTCAAGAGATACATTATGAAGTTTTCTCGTCTTATTCATAAAAACACACAAAACCCAAACCCATCTTCATATCAAAGTAAGGAAAAAAAACCCCTTGACAACTTACTTTGTTCTAGTAATGACAGCTTCAAGCGTTTTAAATTCCGTTTTCTTGCCTTTCTGGGTACAGACCATGGATCGCTGGACAGCCACGAGCTCTCCGTTTACATCTCGAAACTGTAATCGAATCTGAGCTCTAACATCTGTTTCATTGGCAATCTTGAGTAGGAAAAAAAAAAAAACAACAAACCAACAAATGAGTAAAGGAAATTCTTCTCAACATCCAAATGAATATCTGCCTTCCCAGCAGGGGGTCACGTTCTCATCCCCCTCCTCCTCCCCTTCCCTGTTTTTTCTGAAACTATACGGTGAGCTCTGGCCCCTGTTTTCATCGTAACCCTGAGCGAAGTATTTTATTTCGGAGTAAATGCATGTTAGATCCAGTCACTACTTTTACCTTTGGATCGTGAACAAATGAGTTTCCTTTGGTGCCAGGAGGAAAATCACCAGTGGATATATATTTAAGACATTCAATGATAGTCTAAGAACAGAAATAAGTACATAGTTATAATGGTTATTCAGAGTAAACAAGACAGACTACAGACAAAACCACAGTAACAGCCCAAATATTTATCAATGAGTTAAACATATGAGGAGAGAGAAACAGCATTTTATTTCTTGAGCATCATGAGAAAACAGTACTTTGGGAAACTGGTTTTAGTCAGGATCTGCATCAATTTACTATGAAAAGTATCAACCAGTGCTCAACAAAATCCATGTGTGAAAGCAGATCTCTGATGCTGTTAAAACGTCGTAATATTTACAATGGCACAGTAAGATTTCTGCAACATTAATACCCTTCTGTAGAGCTCGTTACTCATCTTTTGAGGCCTTTCAAACTTATTTACAGCTCAAACCCACCCATATAGTAAGCCTCACCGTTTTCCCTGCACCGTTTGGGCCCACCAAAATAGTTAATGGATTAAAGAAAGTGATAATCTGCTTGTCTTTATCCTCTACTCCAAAACTCCTCACTCCGAGGATACTCATTTTCTCAATCTTCGACATTTCTGCAGAATTTCTTCTCTTCCAGAGTCAGAAGCGTAAACGTCATAAATCCTGCAGAACAAAGCTTTGTGAAAAATCTGGAAGGTAAAAATCACAGCGTGTCACTGAAAGCTGACAACTTATCTACAGAAGCACAAAATATTATGAACACCTTTAAAAACGCAGCTAAGGCTCTTTAGTTATGGCTCAAGGCACAGAATATACAAAGGGAAAACTCTCATTTATTTTAAACCATGAAGCTAATCAACTCCAAATTAAGGGAAGCGCCACACTATTTGTCATTAAATCAAAAGCAGCGGTAAAAAATAATCCAATAAATCAAAAAACAACTGGCAAAAACCCCACAGAACAAACCCCACACACATGCTTTTAGAAAGTCCCTACCACAACAAAGCCCTCAACGTTTCCCCCCCTTTAAAAATCAGCTGTTTTGATGCCATATGAGCTTTGCTATTGCCTCGGTTTCTCCCAGAGCTGCGTTCAAATTGGGCTGGGACACCCAGCATTACTTTTGTCCTGACATAAAGAGGAAAAAACAGAATCAGGAGACTTTACAGGCCCTGGCTGCGTGGGGAAGGCAGGGCCCGGGGGGCTGTGCAGGACTTTGGGGTAACTGAGGGAGGCAGCTCTTACCCCAAGGCTCAGTTACTGCCCCAGAAACATGTCTATTTTAAGCATTAATTCTGTTATTTCAGCCATGCTCCCTATGGCCGAAGGAGCTTTGCTCAGTAGCTCCCACTCTATCCTCAGGGCTCTCCCCGTATCCCCCCTACTCTCCCCGGGTCTCCCTCAGTCTCCTCGCAGGGCTCTCCCCGTAACACCCCCACTCTCCTCTCAGAGCTCTCCCCGTCCCCTCGTCGCCTTCCCCCGGACACAACGGAGCTCAGACACCCTCCCGGGCCGCCTCCGGGGAGAGGCCCTGCGAAGCTCGGCCCTCCTCGGCCATCGCTGCGGTCGGAGGCAGGCGGTAGCGCCGGGGGGCGGGGGGGCCGGGCAAGAAAGGGC
>VWZK01006664.1:66857-94099 GCA_013396935.1 Baryphthengus martii | reverse complement strand
CCGGCCCGGGCTGTGCTCGGTGCTGCCCCCACGCCGAGCCCGCCCGCAGCCGTCTCTTCCCCCGGTTCCCCGCCCGCTCTGCTTCGCTTCCCTGTTTCCTAGAATCACAGGATGTCTTGAGTTGGAAGGGACCTTAAAGATCACCCAGTTTCAACCCCCCTGCCATGGGCAGGGACACCTCCCACTAGAGCAGGTTGCTCACAGCCTCATCCAGCCTGGGCTTCGACACTTCCAGGGATGGAGCATCCACAGCTTCTCTGGGCAACCTGGGTCAGGGTCTCACCACTCTCAGAGTGAACAATTTCTGCCACAGGCCATGTGGGGTAAAAAGGAGTGATGATAAGGAAACCCTGCTCCAGCCCTTGCCCCTAGACACTCCTCTCATCCATTCATAGAATAGTTTGGGTCAGAAAAGGCCTTTAATATCGAGTCCAAGTGTTCCCCCATCCGTGCCAGGGCACCACTGACCCCTGTCCCTCAGCACCACATCTCCATGGCTTGGAAACCCCTCCAGAGATCATGGGGACTCCAGCCCTGCCCTGGGCAGCCTGGGACAGGGCTGGACAACCCTCCAGGGGAAGAAATTGTTCCTCAGCTCCAACCTAAACCTCCCCTGAGGCAACTTGAGGCCGTTTCCTCTTGTCCTATCGCTACAAACAGGTTGGGCGGTGACTGAGTGGTGGGGACCACAAGGCTGTACCGCCGAGCCCCATTTTAAGACAAATCTGCAGATCCCCGCAGCGATCCAGCTCGGTGCTTCTGTCTCAGAAACCACAATTCCGATGCCGGCTATCGATGTCCGCTTGTTCAGTCCGTTACATGCTGTTGAATCAGAGCCAGCAAGGGATCAATGACCGGCGTGCAAGAAGTTAGCAGAGCACCACTGGAGCTGCCTGGCCGGCCGGAGCGATGCCAGTGCCGTTGGTAACTGTGTGTGCTGGACTATTTCCAGCTGTAGCACGAGCCCTCGGGGCTGCAGTGAGCAGTGGTTCACCATGACGCTGTCGGTAGTGTAAGTGTGATGCACCCCTCTCTCGGAGCGACCGACGCGAGTCAGGAAATGGTTTACGAGTCTGAGGTGTTGTGTGGTCTGGTAATTCACCTTCCTCAGTGGGAAATCTAGAATACAAATGACAGAAATTCCACATCAATCTCGTTGCGCTCAGTGCAGGAGGAGAATGAAGTGTGGTCGTGTACCCGTGGGATTGCTCCATTTAGGTTTCATTTGAGGGGAACTTTCATCCAAATCCGTATGAAAAATAGGGAAAGAATGACCAGACTAAGTGGTATGAGGTGTTTTTGAAGTGGACATCTCAAGTAGGACTCAGAAAAATGTTGAGCATGCAGGGAGGTGCTGTTAGAGCAGATGAAACGTGTGGGGATCCTCCACCACGTCCTCCCGAGGAGAACAGCTTCTCTTGCACAGGGCAGCCAGTGCGAGGCACCAACCCTCAGATTTTTTTTTTTTGTTAGAAATTTAATACAGGTCACCATGATTGTTCAGATACTGTCCTGAAGCACCGAGGGTCAAACCCAGGCAGGTGGCCTCTCATGAAGTAGAAATGTTTTTTTCTTCTCCACATATTCCACCTGCCTACAAAAACTGTTGGAAATAGAATACAACCTTGTTTGTAAAGAAACAATTCTGCCTTCATCACCAAACCTACTTTTTATTTGCCCTAATTTTCTGAAAAGCTGTCCTGTGGACTGACAGTTGTCGTGTGCAAAGGTGAATTTTGTTGGACTTGCCAAAATGTGAAAATCTAATTGCGGCACCTTCAATGCAACCAGCTTCCCTTGTTCCATGGCAATGACCAAAACAACCTCGGGCTCCTAGGTGAGTGATTCCAGCAATTTCTATATCTAGAAAGAAACCCAAAGAAAAACTCCATTTCCTAATTAAATTACAACAAAATTTGCATTCAGAAATGCCACCTGTGTGTATCTGAAGGGAGGTTGCTCAATAACACAGTCAAAATTCCAGGTGTTTTTTTTGCCGATAGGTCCACCTCGTTTATATACTTTAATCTTAGCCACAGTGCTAAGTCTGAACTTTATTTTATTTTCAAAAAATAAGAGGAAACTAGAAAAAATGAAAACAGGCATAATACCTTTGGCAAGGGTGCGTGTTTTACACCACTCAGTAGGTCGTATAACACAGATCCTGCTCTCAACAGCAAAACAAGTAGCTACAAAACCGGCACGAAATAATACAACAGGAACAGGTAAAGGGGAAATTGATGAATAATAAAAATGGTTCATTATTATAATGACAGAAAACGCTGCAGGAGCCGTTGTTCCTATCAGTGTTCACCAGAATTGAAGTGGAAGTTCAAATCACTTTAAAATCTGTGTTATTTCTTACCCTGAAGAAAACAGAGAAAGGAGGAATAACCACTTGCCCTGCAACAGAAAAACTTCAGCTGCTTGTGGTTAAGTCCAACCATATCTGTCCTTTCCTGCGTACCTGTGACAACGTAACACTCCTAACATTGCTGATTTTCTGACATTTATCATCTTGGCAGAGCTTGTTAAATGCTTTCAACATTCTCGTCTGTCCAGGAAAAGAATCAGGAAAAATCCTGGACCTTAGAAAAGTCTGAAATTCTAAGCTAAATCTGGAGTTTTGAAGCAGAACTTTACTTCCATATTGAGAAAGTCAATCTCTCACCATTTTTTGATCCCCAGATAACATTGTTCATTACGATCACAGGCACAAAGCACGTGAAGAAGTCACCTCACAGAGCACTGTGAGGATAACACGGTGTGTCGAGAGCCGTGTATCGTCAGATCTAGAAGACGCGGTCTGTGGGCTCCAGCTGTTGCACAGCCAGTGCCATAAGGTAGTGTTTTAATCAGATTGTTCAGCTCTGTGTAGACGCTTTGGGGTCTACAAAGGGGTTGGAAAGGAGTTTTGGGGCCGTTCTGGGGACCGCAGGAAGGTTCTAGGTGGTTGGGCATAGGAAGAAGGATCACTGCCTTTGGCTGCTCAAGTTGATTTCTTTCTAGAACTCACAGACTTCCCCATCCCCTTGTACCAGTTTTCTCCCGCGTCCGTTGCCAGAAGCAAATCTTCCTGTTTGCTCCAGAGCCCCTGTTCATCTCCCAGTTAAAAAAAAAGTCCAACCAGAACAAAAAAAGTCAGAGCACTGCCCCGTCCTCCCATCTCTTGGATGTTCTTATCCTACTCCTAGGGACTAGGAGTCCCCCCAGGTCTAACTGCAGGGACAGGCTGCCTTCTGCAGATGCTGTGAACACCCTCACCGCTTCCCTGCAGCTCCCAGCCAGGCAGGAGCCACCTCAGGTTCACAGAATCATAGAACAGTTTGGGTTGGAAGGGATCTTAAAGATCATGTCATTCCAACCCCCCTGCCGTGGGCAGGGACACCTCCCACTAGAGCAGGTTGCTCAGAGCCCCGTCCTGATCGCCTGTAGGTAATCCAGTCTCGGGAGTCTAATTTGCCTACCTTTTCAGCCAGCTCCAAAACGGATTCCTAACTTTACCAGCACATTCCTGTGCTTCCTCTCGGCCAGTCTTGTGTCAGGTTAAGTTCATGGTTAGGTAACAGAGGCAAACTCTGGAAATCAGCCCTTTGTACTCCATCTCAGCATCGTCTCTAATCAAAACACGTAGCATATAAATGATAGGTGAAGTAAGCCTGGACATTATTGCAAGCCAGCAGCCAGCGGGTGGTTTTGTGGCAACAACTGAGGCTTTCTCTGTGGTCGGTCTGGTGATAATCCTACCTTTAAAAAAAAAGTGAGCTATGGCCACTACAGATCTTGAGCCAAGAAGAGGTTCACGTTCACTTTGCAGAGGCATTACTGGCACAGCAGGTTGTAAGAAGAGTGCCAAAGTCCAAGATAAAATTCACACTTATCTTTCAGAAGCAAATCTAACTCCTCTAGGTGGGACAAACCAGATTGTACTCCACTTGTGTGTTGTCTCCTGCTCCGTAGCTGCCTTGCTATCTCTCAGTTGCTCAGGAGCACAATGCCATCAGTCTCTCCTGTTGCAGCAGAGAAAGCAGCAACACTTTTCCATGTTGCTGTTGGATGATGCACTGACCATGTCCTGATTCTGCAACCGGCCTGACCTCTGGAATATTCTCCAAAAGTCATTCATTTGGAGACTTGGTTATCGGTGTTGTTACTGGGGTTTTCTGTTTCGCCCACACTGTCTTCCCACCAATACACAATCTGTTCTCGTAGTCATTGTTGGGTTGGTGGGAATGATTTCTTCGGTTGTCATCTATCTCCTGTGACACTGACACTCAGCAGTTATCGGCCTTTCAGAGCCTATAAATCTGTGAAAGGCTGAGGAGCAGAAGGGAGCAGACCTGAGTCACTGTTTCCAGCCTCCCGCAGCACTTACTATCGTGTCAGCCCTTCTAGAAATCTGTCAACGCTCCTTTATAAAAACTGGTTGGAACATTAAGTAAAAGAACAACTAGCAGTGACAAACTTTTATATTTCCAACCTAAATGTCTGGTGGCCAGAGTGTTCCTCATTTGAATTTGCCTGCACCTTGTCCTGTATCTAAGGTATCTTCTTCCTGCTCTTATCTCCCAGTCTGTTTATAAACTGCACATATTCTCAGCCTTCATTTTCCTAGATAATCAAGCCAAGCTCTTTCACTGTCCAAGTTCTTTTTTCAGCTGGTCAAATGCCGTTGTTAATGGCAGTAGGACAGAGACTACATCTTCAGGCCACTCATTAGTTACCTACTTCAGCTGAATAACTTTCCTTTTCAACATGACCCTTCCCATAGCCCAGTAAATTATTCATCCACCTTAACACTTGTACATCTTCTCCGGATTAACCAATATGTGACTGTTTGGCCCAGTGCTTTACTAAACCCCAGATACCTGGCATCCTTGTTTTCCTAGAGGATGAACTCTCCTATCAGACAAGAATATCTGGTCACTCTGACATGATGCATCTTCAGGAATAGATGTTACAGCATTTACTTTATGTCTTTAACACGTATTTCTTTCCAAACTTGTTCTAAAGGCCAAAGCAGAAGAGCTGTCCCTCGTCCAAATTGCCTTTCACGTGCAACTTAATGCACCACTGCAGAGAGAACTGGGGGGATGTAGATTTTATCATCCCCTGGTTTGAAAACTCAGTTCAGCTCCAAGCCAGGCCTGGAGGAATGTCACAGACACTTGACTCTCTCCCCAAGAGCTGCTGATCCAGCCAAATTATTTTGTCTCCATTGTCATTTGTTTGCCCACCCCATTACTTCCCGTGCTGCTCTTCGCTCACTCCACTGCCCGTCTCGCAATATTTTTCCTTTGACCGCCTATCCTTCCTTGCCACTTAACTGCTATGGTATCGCCATTTATCTGATTTTTTTAATTCCTCTGTCCTGTCAGTTCTGCTTTCACTCTACCCAACGGATGCAAAGTCTGACAACAAATTATTTGCGCTCCGCTGGGAAATGGAACCTTGCGCATCGACCTCATTTGTTTCTGCGGCAGCTGCAGCTGGGAGCACAGCATTTAATTGGGAGACACTTATCCTAGGTTGCCTTCATACACTTTTTTCCACTCTACTCCCACATACCTCCCACAATGTCACAACTCTTTATTCAAACTGAGCAAGACTCACTGATACCGAGAACGGCCATGGTTCAATCCATGGGTGATGGACACAAGTGTTCCGTTATTAAAAGTCATCTGCGTCTTGTTGCTCTCCCAAACCACACCTGGGCGGTGTGTCACCATGGCTGTGAGCAGGCTGGGGCAAAATTTGTCATTTTTTCAAAACCAGCTAAGACATTGTTGGTGATTTAGATGCTGGTGACAGCCCAAAAAGAATAGATTGTTGGCCAATAAAGCAAGAAGCATTTACTCCTTTAATTCTTGTGAAATACAACAAAATATAGACTCTACTAGTGTATCAGAGGATAGACATGCTAACATCTATAGCAACAGTTTTTAATAAAATGACCACTATTTGTCAAATCTAACAAAATGTTTGCTTTGTATCCACGCTGTGGGAAAGGGAAACTTTTCAGAGAACCTGCTTTTCTTCTGCCTAGTTTATCACAGATGCTTTTTCTCCCTCTCTCTCTAGGAAATCATGGCCATACCAGGTCAGGCAAAGGTCCACCTTCCTCAGAGTCCTGTCTCTGAGAGCAGTCAAATGCTGGTTTCTGTGGGGGAATGGGAGTCGAAGGTGTGTTATTCCCTGCCTGCTCTTCCAGGATCCAGACATTTTCAGCTGGGAGCTTCTTGTATTTCTTTGGAAGTGCTCCAATAATAGGATGCTCCATGATTCCAGTGCTAATCAGGAGCTTTCTCAGTTAGGATCAAAAGATCCTTACAAGAAGGGCTTTTTTAACCTCTAGTTATCACAGAATTGCCAGGGTTGGAAGGGACCTTGAAGATCATCCAGTTCCAACCCCCCTGCCATGAGCAGTGCTCCCACTAGAGCAGGTTGCCCAGAGCCTCATCCAATCTGGCTTTAAAAACTTCCAGGGATGGGGCTTCCACCACCTCTCTACTTCTCTTGTTGAATTTTAGGAGAAGAATAGGTATATTAGTATTAAAAAATAAGTAAATTTTGGTTTAGCAATGTTTCCAACAAGACTTAAGCAGATCTTTATTACTTCTCAATGATGTCTTGAGAAATTAATCACTGGATGGGCACAAGGTGTTCTTTGTTTCTGCGGCTCTCACGCAGATAGCTGTGGAAAAACCGCATGACTCTTCGCACATTGAGTGATTTGTCCAGTTTTGCTGGGAAATTGTAACCTTTTAACGAGTGACTGTTACCCTCTCACAAGCCCTCGCCAGTCATCCGAAAGTCGCCGTTAGCCCGTTATAAGCCCTTCAGTATTTTTCAGTACATAGTGTTTTTTCCACTAACGCTGAAGGACAAGGTTTTCACGCGATGCTGGGGCTGCTAATTTCTGCCATTAAATTAAAATTAAATACCTACCCTGGCTGTTGTTAACTAAACCCATGCTCTTCCCAGCTATGCATTATTTGCTGAATTCCAACAGAACAGCACGGATGAAGGAGGAAGGCTAAAGAAGTCCAACTGGTTAAGTGGTGATAGGGTCCGTGGACGTCTTAAGAATTTGCTGTTATTTCTTACTGTGCCTAGAACTGCAGCTGATGTTAGAAAATCCTATTGAGCAAAGGATGTCACGGCACTGAGCGAAATGCGAGACCTACTTAGGTTTTCAGATCTCCATCTGATTACGTGATGCAAAAGTAAGAATAGAACCACATAAAGATGAGTTTTATACAAGGAATGCTCCTATTTCCTGTGATGAGTTCTTGATATCGGGTAAGAAAATGACATCTCTTATCTACCAAGGTATTTTCCCCTTATTTGATGTCAGAGGGAAGGAAACCCCCAACCTGTCCCCACTGAGGCATCCCACAGTGCCTATAATAATTCACACTACTTCTCGTGCCTTTTCCTATACCAGAAAACTTTCCCTTCGATTGAATATTCAAGGTGTGCATGAGTATATATAGGCAGCATGTGGCTAAAAAAAACGCCATAAATCAAACGTGGCTCTCCTGGAAGCAAAAATGCTGTTGCTTTATATCTTCTTCTTGAGTAGTTGCGTATGGGGCTCGATGGGCAGCGCGGCAGAAGAATTTCAAGCCACCTTCAAGGCGCTAGTCGATCGAGCAAGCGAGGAGGTGGGTCAGCATCTTTTCTTCTTCATTTTTGTGGCAGTCTACCAACGAAACCGGGCTGCCTTCAGCTCATTTGCCTGTGTCCTGTGCTTTGTTTGTTTGCTGAAGATTGCAGAAGCTGGCACTGCAATTGTTACCCCAAAGGAAGTTCAGAAATAGAAAACCCGATGAAGATGATACGTAGTTTGAGATGCTTAACAATGTGGTAGTGGCTTAGAAAAGAAATACCTTCTAACACTATTTTTTGCTTTCTTAAAATTTTAGATCTTTCTTCCTGTACCTGTTGGAAGATTTCAGGTAAGGCTTTTAAATCTTCTTTATTAATGCCGTTGTTAATCATTTGAAGAACGATGATGCTTTGTAGCAAATCTTGAGAAGGAGTTAGACTATTAAAAGAGATCGAATCGCACAAAGAGAGAATACACGTGCTACCAAGATGTTCATGAGCAGCTCTGTCAAATTCAGGGAAGTTCCTTGCGTACAAAAAAGTTACGGAAATAAAGAACCAATTCTGAGAGCGGGGTCTCTGCCTTCAGTAGGAGTATGACCAAGGCTCAAGCTCAGGAGCTTTTGCAGAGAGCTTAACGCTGAGGCCGTTCTCAAGATGACTACGTGAGGTGCAGACCCTGAGCGTGACCTGCTGTCGTTTAGAGCAGGACACGGTGAATACGGTGAGCCCTGGAAACGCTATAATAAATATTCTTACCTCGTGGCAGATGGATGAATTGAGTGTGATAAAGCACAATGAAGCTTGTCTCTGAAGGAAGTGATTTGCAGCCAGGACCAGTTACCTCACACGGCCTTGTTGATCGGTGGTTTTCAGCCTGTGGTCTGCAGGTTCCTCCAGCTCTGTGAACTGAGCAAAGGTTCATGAAAATTAACTAAGAAGAGGCAGCCTCTTCTTGGGAGGCCTTATCTTTAGACAAAAAAAAGATGTTTAGAGGTTGCAACTTTAAAAAAAAAAGGTGAAGAGCGGCACTGTAGAGATTTCGGGGCTTCTGTCCTGCACGGCGTCTGGGGCTGTGAAAGGCAATTGGCAGATCTAATCTCCTCGGGCTACTCAGCATGATTTTGATAAAATTGCAACCCCAATGGACTTTAATCCTCTTTTACAGCTCTTTTCCCTTTATAATTTTTTTTTTTTTAGTGTTTTATGGGTTTTTTTTAACCGCTGCTATAGATTTTATCAAATCCCAGAAAACAGGACAGTCCCCTTTCCCTAATGGTACAGAAACAGAGCAGAAAATGGGGAATTTCTGTTTCTGCTCTGCATGCAGTAAGTTATTGAACTCAATGAAAGATAAAATGAACTAATTCAGCAGAATATAATTTTGTTGTTGTTGTTTGATATCTTTTTTTTCTTTTTTTTTTTTTAGTGCAGCCATGTTCCCTGTCACCTTGAAAGAACCGTGGAATGGCTGAAAGGTTACTTTGAGAACACTCAAATGAGAACACACACTTCTCTGATGGAGAAAAACATGCTCCGCATCATATCAACTTTAAATAAAACACGTGCAGTAAGTTCCTCATCACTTATTTACAATGATTAAACAGGTAAAGATTTGAAATTACTGTGAATGGACTCCCATTTGTTTTCATAATGTATGACGTGAAGCAACTCAGCATTCTGGTCAACCAAAGCAAAAGGTTGATGTCGCGCGCTCTTAATTTCGCGCTGTTGAGCGTTACGGATGCCGCTCAGAGATGGTGTTGTAGAAAATACTTACCCAAAATTCATAGAGTTTGGAGGGAAGTTACAGTTTCCTAAAAGATGCACCACCCTTCTATGAATCCTGTACTTGACATTAGCCAAGAGATCAATAAGAAAAGGCCATAGGAGGGCCGGGAGGAAGAATTCCTTATTCCCAACAGTCTTCTCTCCATTTATTCATGAAGATCTATCTTTCCTTCTGATTAAATCCTGCCTTGATCAACCACTGGCAACACCACAGCAATATACTCTGTATTTTCTCCCTTATTCACGCTATTAACTGTCATTATTGTTATTCTAGAGACCCGAGAAGGACGGTTCCTGCCGGACAGCTGAGATGTCCCCGCAGAGTGCCCTGAAATGCTACCAGAGGTTCTTTCAAAAGCTGCACGAGAGGTGCTAGAAACCCTGCTGATGGGTGCTGGCACCCAGCTCCTCCGAGACATCTTGTACCCAACACTAGAGCCTGTTTGTACTGCAAAGCTGCTGTGGGTAGACAGCACGACGAATGTTTTATATGTGTATTATTGCATATTTATCTCCTGTTGCAAGTATGATCATATTTATTTAATTTATAGACAGCTTTTGTATTTGTCTGGAATCCAAATGTTCAAAATAAAAGAATTTGAAATGATTCTTTCTATTGTGGGGTTTGTGCACTGTAAGAATTAGATGTCAAGGCTGGAAGAAAAGTACGTGAGTGAAATGAAAAGAACACAGATTAGAAGGCAGATCCATTAACGTGCTCTCTGCAGACATTCACAAAATTGGCAGAATCTTCATTTTCTGAAGGCAGGAGGAAAAAATAAAAAAGAAAAGGCTATCTTTTAAATATGTACATAATTAAGTTTGAAATCAGTGTGTTCCCATGAAATTCTACGAGATAATTGCAGGACAGTATACCTGCACGATACGCATGCTTTCTTTAACATACTTACTGCGACAATAGATCGTATTTATTTTAATATCACTCCAAATTTATTTTTCAACCCATGTTATCTTCAACCTTTGGAGCAAAGAGTGAGGAATTTGGGTTTGTGGGCTCAGTGGCAGGCCAAAAACAAGACCACGAGCAGGTCTCTCGGGTTATGGCCGTAGAAATACGGTAACGATAATTGTAACGACAAAACAACAGTAGGTAGCAGAGGATGTGTCTAATTTAGGCTGGATAAGGTGTTTTTTTTTTCCCTCAGGATTGCCTTAAGCTATATTTTTCATGAAGCGAAGGTCATATTTGTGTGTTACTTTTCCTAAATAAAAATATTGCCATTTTCTAGAAGCTGAAGTGTCAGAGGGAAATGACACTTTGGCTGACAGAGGGAAGCGTATGTTGGTTTCCACGTAAACCGCAGTGGATTCACTAAGCTGGCTTTGGGGCACGAAGTTGCTTGAGCACCTGCCCAGTTAGGCTCTGCCTAAGTTTTAAGTCAAAGGTACTTGACATAGACATATTTTGGGGAAGTCATAGACTCTCGCAACAAAGTCAACCGCACGAAGAAGTAATTGAGCGTAATACTGGCCAAGGAACCAGCAGGTTTGTGAAGATGGTAACGGACAAGACGTGACAAGCAAAGAACTGAAAGGGTGCACAGCAAAATGATTCCCATCTTGGGGACTGAGCAAAGCCAGGAGGAAACCAGACAGTGTTCTAAGCAGCGCGACAGCTGTTAATCCGTCGCGTTGTGAAACGATTAAATCTTTCCCGGAGTAAATAAACACAGCGGTGAAGAGGATACACAAAGAGCAACGCCCGTGCCGTTAGTCACTGCCGGAGCGTTAGCAAGAGCCAGCAACAGCCAAACATGGAATTTTGAAAGAACCGAACATGAGAAGGTACCTCTCTAAACTTCTGACGCAGCTCCCGAGGAAACGACGGCGCATCCGCGGTGATGCAAGAAGCCGGGAAAACTCACCCATACGAAGGGGTATTAGGTATTGATTGACAGCTCTCACAAGTAATTGTAAATGATGTGTGGCTGATAGAATTGATGCAAGGCTGCCAGAACATCAGCTTTCTATTTTACGGTTCGTTCCAGTTTTCTACTGAAAAATAGCAGCAAAGTCTCAGCATTTTATCACAAAGTTTGCAGAAACGATATCATCTTAACCAAAACAAACAAAAGAAATACCCCTTTTAACCAACTGTTGCCGAGTGACTGTGGAGTTACTGCAGGTCATGCTAAAAACTCACCTTTCCTTCCAAATTATGTTAAAATAGGTGAAAAGGGTCAGCTCTGAAGTGACGTGCCTCCAAGTGGGGACAATATTGCTCACTCACGCCAAGCTAAACCTCATGAGGAGAGCTCCTCGCTGCTTAAAAGACCATGCTGGAGCTTGCTTAATTAATTAATTAAGCAGAAGAGATCTCTAATTACAGCGTATTTTCATGCGACTTTGTGTAAGCTCAGCTCATACCTACAAGCGTATTCTTTCACTATTCCTCGTGGTGGGTCCGTCTGTACTGGGTGGAGCACAAGGAAATCTGTTTTCTTTCCATTTTGCTCTTCTGAAAGCATTTTTCTTCCTGTATCATCCCGGTTAACAGAGTTTGGGGCAACTTTCCGCTATCTGCCCTTCAGGAATACTAATGCCTGGGTTATAAGACAATGTAGAGCTCTTAGGAATCATAGAATCACTCAGGTTGGAAAGGACCTCCACGATCATCAAGTCCAACCGGAAGGACTTGGATGGACATGGACCCAATACCTCCACGACCATTAGACCATATCCTGAAGTGCCACATCCACTCATAAGGAGCATTTTAGAATAGTCTGAGCGGAAGAAATGGATTTTTGGTGTGCTGCCAACACGGCCCATCACCCAACTGCCGTCTGGCCAACCTATTGAAAAGTCATTTAGAGAAGAAGGGAAAGGGGCTGCTTCAAACCAGAGTTATCAAGGCACATGAATGAAGTTTTTTAGGAGTCCTAGAAGGGAAAGGCTGTACACACAAGGGCAGAGGAATCACGGAATCCTCGAATGCTTTGGGTTGGAAGGGATCTTAAAGATCATCCAGTTTTGACCCCCCCCCCAACCATGTGCAGAGACAACCTTCAAAGTGATGAAGTTAGGAAGTTACTGGCTGTGCAGCCTTTAAAATTCAACATACACAATGCTGATTTGTCCTGCAAGTGAAGAAGAAAAGCTCTAAGGCTTTCATTTTCAAGATTTATAGGCAAAATAAATAAATCAATCAACCAAATTTGGACAGAACCGGCTTTCAGGAAGGTCTCTGATTGAGCGCAGAGAGACTCCTTCCGCAGAGCGGGATGTGTGGGTATGGACACTGAAACCCAGCGTGATACTACCACAATAAAACCCAGAAAATAACAAAACTAAAAGCTAGAGACACGTAGACCAAGTTATTTAAGCTGAAAGAACTAGGATCACAGGTTTCTGAGCTCCTACCGGTTTCATTTTCCGGCTGGGGAAACCAGGCGCTTCTTGCTACAGGTCGCTTTGTGCAGAAAAAGGGAGGATCTGTGAGAATAAAATTAGCACTTAAATTAATTTATGAATTTAAATAAAATTGGCATTTAAAATGCCTTTGTGAAGTATCTAGTAATACGTACCTACTAAATTATGTACATGAAGTAATGAGTATGTACTTAATAAGCCTCACATAGTAAAACACCACCGTAAAACCCAGTCGGAGCATCGTTCAGAGTGTACCCCTGCCCCAGGCACCTCTGCATGGCAGGCTCCCATCTTCCCAGGCAGAGTTAAGACCTTTCTCCCCTGAAAAAAAAGGTCAGATATTGCACATTTCCAGAAAGCATCACTCCCACGGACCATCACAGCACTATAAACAACATTCCTTCTAACAGATTGTTTCTGAAAAAAACAAAATAAAACAAAACCAAAAAAAAAACCCTAAAAATTTTACTTCTATGTAATTTAGGTCAGGTCTTTACAAAATTTCTCAATTTCCCTGTCTTGGGGCTGGCCTCTGAACAAGCCCCAGGGCAGATCCCACGGCAGGAGGAGCTGCACCAGGAGCAAGCACAACATTGAGATGCTCTTCTCACTTTTTGCACTGATCTGGCCTTTCTCTGTTAGAGGGGAGGGTGTAACTAAAGGTTAAAGCAATCTCTACAACCCCAGGAGATGGGTCCGTTTGGGGTCGGAATAAGAGAAGGACGAGAGGAGATGAGAAAACCCCATTTCAGCCAGATTGCTTTAAACTAAGCCCCTCCCTCGCACAAGATGTTGAAGCTTAACCACCGTGAGAAAGGCCACGCTCTCCTCGAAAGGACAGCGGATGGCCAGGTGTCCTCCTGGCCCCACCAACTCACCGGCTCATCTCTGGGCACCGGGCCGGATCCGGTTCAGAAGGTGAACCCCGCGGTCCTGAGCGGCTCTGCTCTCCCAGGAGTGCAGAGAAGAGCTGGTCAGGAGGGGTTCCCTCAAACCACAACTGCAGCTTTTCACGTGGCCAAATAACGTGGCACTGGCTGCAGCTGAAATCCATACGGGGCCAGGGAACCTCTGCACAGGTGGGACGTCACAGCCCCTCCAAAGATGCCCAGAAAACCCTTATCTGTGACAAACGAGACAGATCGTTAATTGACAAGGTTAACTGATGAAGTGTAGTTTCCATCTGGGAGATCACATTTAGTCAAATCTGCCCGTTTATTAAGGAGAATTTAAAAACTAAGATAGGATCTCCAACGACCCATGATCTCCTCGCACATCTAGCTTGCTCATTCAGATAAAGGAGCAAAAGGACGCAGCATGACAGAATCGGTCACAAATGTCACTCTGTTCTAGGGCTCCATTTACCCCCCCCCCCCATTTTATCCTATTTACCACCAAAACGCCCACACACCCTTTTGTAGCACGTCCTCTCGACACTGTCCACGGGCTGCACACCACAGCCAGCAGCGCTGGGGCACCGGAGGTCACCCCTTGGACAATCTTTGGATCCTCCTTGCTCCTGACACCTCAGGAAAGGAGGGAAGAGGGGGGATAATCGCAGGGAGCTCCTCACTCTCACACAGCCCGAGCGTTACCTGCACCCTGCAGCGCTGCTCCCACCGAGTCCTCTGTCTCCTCCTGGACCTGCCCCGGCAGGTGGCTTCAAGCAGCCGTTGCCACCTTCAGGAGAAAGACGGTCTAGGAAATAAAGTCTGTTGCTTCATTTTCAGATATACCTGTTTTCTTGAGCTTGGCAGGCTGGAGAAGCACAAGCTGCTGCACCATATCCCTGCTCTGTTACATACTCACCTCAGGAAAGAAACCTTATCTGAACATCGTAGCTTCGTGCTTATCTAGATGAAGGAGCAATACCAGCTACTGTGGGTTTGCAGTTGCAGCTTCCAGTTAATGTTGCCAGCAAAAAGATGCTACTGAAGGCGACGGTAGCAAACGATAGCTCGCTAGGTCCTGGGTGCCGCTTCGGGTCCACCTCGGCGGCAGGCGTTCCAAGCTGCCGTGGTTTCCACGGGGGGCTTCGTGGCACTGCTACAGCTGGAGGGGATCAACCCTGCACTGGGGACCAGGCAGCACATGCTGAGCAGCTCCCACAGCTGCTCAGGTGCTGGCAACGCCACCAAGCCACAGGCAGGTTCAGAAAAGCTCGTGCTTAAGCAAGCTGAGAGTTAACTTGCCCGGGCTGGGCTCGCTGAGCACGCTGCAGCGGCTGATGGACTTACACGGTGCTCACCGACTCTGTCAAGCTGTTAATGCCGGGACGTATCCATGGGAATCGCCATTTCTCCACGTGGAGAAGCCTTTGCCCGGGGGGCTGATCCCAGTGTTGGCAGCTCTGGCAGCGGCAGCACTTTGCACAGCTTTTAGGCTGGCTCTGGTCACACATTCGTGGCATCATCTGGTTCGTTTTTCAATAATGTTCCTAAAGCAGCCCACACACCTCACTCCCACTGAAACACTCACTTTGTCGGTATCAGAATTCACTAATTAATGACGTTATTTATTCACTTCCATACTCCTGATCATTCCAAATTCAACCTGAGTCACCTTTGGATTAATTTGGATTAATTAAGTCTACTTGCTGTCGTCTTCTCCAGCCTCCAGAGTTTCTTCAGAAATATCTCCTTCGCTTACTCTTCTTCTTCTTACTCTTCCTTATTCCTACCAATTCTTTCAGTGTTTGTGGTGGCTGCTTGGGGTTGGAATTAAATGACTTTTAAGGTCCCTTCCAACGCAAACCATCCTATGGTTCTATGATTCTCTGCCCACACTCACAGATCAGACAAATTCCAGAGCTATAGGGATCAAAGCTTTACAGCACCGAGGGCAAGACTTGTTGCTTATGTTGCCCTGTTTTGTTCTTGCATCATCCTGCATTCACATTAAACAAAAACTCAAACCATCTGAAAAATAACAAACCTGAGGCTGGAAGATGTGACTAGAGTTTCATAAAATACCATGTTGGAAGGAACCTCATGGATTATCTGGTCCAACCTCTCTTGGGAAAATCAAGGTCAAAGCCAGTTTAGAGAGAAAAACTCACACTTAAGCAGTTCTATTATCTCAAGAAGAGTAAAAAAAAAGTAAAGAGGGGAAAGAAGGGGTTTTTCTTTTCCTGCATTTCCAAGTCTAATGATTTTGAAGTACGTCACAAGAAGACAGAGAGATCATACAACGGTGAAGACCCGATCTTGTTCCTTTGGGAGGCAGCCAAAGCCCTGCAGAAAGGTCAGCTCATGCTACTGGTACATCCAGCAAAAATACCTTGTAATTCTTGAGAACAGGGAATTATGAAACCAAAATTTGCCCACAGAAAAAAAAAAAAATTAAAAAAAATCATACAGGTCATACAAGGTTCTGGGACAGCGCTAGAATTCTGCAGCAGGGGTCAGAAATTCCATAAGTGAGAGACAGAGGAAAAGGAAAGGCCTGAGACATACAATCTGTTGGTCCTTGTGCTGGCCAGGAACAGAAGCGGAGCCAGATGTGCTCTCTGCGATGAGTGATCCCGGTGTGGGGAGGCTGGAGGCGGGGGAGCCGCGGCAGCGTGGGCGATCCCTCCCGGCAGCGATGGGAACCGTTGCCGTACGGGGTGGACCGACCAACCCTCAGCTGTGGAAAAGGTGAAAAAGAGAGATTTTCTTTGCCACTCTTGAGGTCCCACAGCAATGCAAACCCAAGTTGTCTCTGGAGGTCTCCAGCGGTGGGGTTAAACCTCAGCCTGGCTGGCAGGTACAGCCTAGGTGCCGGCCAATGGGGAGAGCAGGTTTTGCCCCACAAAAAATCATTATGAGTTCGTGGGAGACCAAAAGAAACAAGCTGGAAAAACACCAAAACCACAGCAGACTGAGAATGGGCCTTCACATTTTCAGCTGCCTGACTTACAAATTCAGGCTGAGGTCGACTGGTAGTGCCAGGCAGGTTCTCCACAGATCTCCTAGTGATGAGCTGGTGCAGAGTCCACGTTCCTGCAAGGACATGATCTTCGGAGCCGTGTGATGAGAAAGCTCTACAGAGAAACACGCATCATGAAAAAAAAAAAACAACCCTATTCCTGTTAGAGATGACAAATTGGGTCTGCTGGAGTGGGCAGCCATCAGATTGCAGGTCAGTTTGAGCTAAGCCACACGACCAATAAATACTGACTTATGACTTTCCCACTTCAAAGGATTGAGATGTGGAGGCGCTTACTCATAACTGCTGCAGCATCAGGCTCTGGGCCATGGACAGTGGAGTCAGCAGACCTGCTCCTGCCCAGCAGAAATGGAGCTGGACCATCTGCCGGTGTGGCTGCTGCTCTTGCAGGAACCCACAAGGAGAAAGCAATGACAGCACATTCAGAAAAATGACACCGTTCTTTTGGAAAATGAATTGAAAAGGGCTTTTACCAGCTTCCAGGAAAGAGGGAAACACTAGTCACCGAGTTGGGTAATTTGGCCAAATAACAAGTTGTAACGTCTTCATTGAACTGAAGTACAATGAATGGAGCGCTGTGCCCAGCTCTGGAGTCCTCAGCACAAGAAGGACGTGACTCTCCGAGAGCGGAGCCAGAGGAAGCCACAAAAACGATCTGAGGGCTGGAACCCTCTGCTGGGAGGTCAAGCTGAGAGAGCTGGGCTTATTCAGCCTGGAGAAGAGAAGGCTCCAGGGAGACCTTCTTACAATCATGGGAACATTTAGGTTGGAAAAGACCTTTAAGATCATTGAGTCCAACCATTAACCCTGTTCTACCAAGTACAGCACCAAGTCATATCCCCAAGCACCACATCTGCACGGCTTCCAAACACATCCAGGGACGGTGGCTCAACCGCTTCCCTGGGCAGCCTGGTCCAATGCCTCACAACCCTTTCAGTCAAAAAATTTTTTCCTAATGGCCAGACTATACTTCTCCTGGTACAGTTGNGTGGGTGGGTTTAAACTAAAAGAGGGAGATTTAGACAGGAGAGAAGGAGGAGATTTTTGACACTGGTAAGAGCCTGGCCCAGGTTGCCCCGAGAGGTGGTGGCTGCCCCAGCCCTGGCCCCATTGCAGGGGAGGTTGGATGGGGCTCTGAGCAACCTGCTCGAGTTGCAGATGGCCCTGCTCCCTGCAGGGGTGGGGGTTGAACTGCATGACCTTTCAAGGTCCCTTCCAACCCAACTGATGCTATGATTCTATGAATTAAGATCTAAGATACAACCCTTGCAAAGCTGGTTGGCTTCCCCTTTGCCAGCTCCTAGCTGGTGAGAGGGACAGTGAGGACACCACCGTCCCAGCACAAAATAAGATTCCTAGCCACACCCATGGGGTCCAGGTTGACACTTTTGGGGCATCCTGCATCCCTCCTTCCCCAAAAGGAGCCGCTTTACTGTGCCCATTCCCAGGGCCACCCTCCTCCTCCATCCAGCACATGCTCCACAGCAACGGATTCCTCTGTCGTAAATTAACTTTTACAAAATACCTGCATTTTGATAAAACTTTTCCGCGAGTGCTCCGTCATTTTCGCTTTCTAGGCAGTGGTCCTCATATTTTCTGTGGGGTTTTGGTCCTTTGGTTTTGTTTTTTTCTTTTCTTACGCCAAAGTCTTTTTCCTATCGCCTATCAGAAGATCACGCGCTTATCAGAGAAGTTTTGATTTCTAGATAAGTGCTGCAGTGGAGATGGCAACTGCTTGGTCATGCTTTGTGTCATTCTATATTTTACTACTTCTAACTTCAAAAGACCACATCCTTATGTATTTGTTACCTACTTCTCCGGAAATGCTGATTGGGTAAGGAGCATGCCCCAAGGTTAAACACCAAATTTACTGGAACCTTTTTCTTCCAGCACGTCTCAACAAATGACCTTTTTTTCCTATCAGTTTCAAAAATCAATCTAAACTGTTTTTTTTCCTTCCTAGAGAGCCCATAAAATGGTAGAGGACCGGTCCAGAAGCACTTACAGGTTCTCCGAGCACATCAGGAGGATGAAGATCCATCTCTACCTCCTGCTGCTGGCTGCAGGCATCTCGGCTGCTCCCCAGACGAGCAGCACGACCGAGTTACTGACCTTGCTACGGCAAATGTGTCGGACAGCGGCAAAGGACGTGCCGGTAAGTTCCATTTTCACTTTTCTAATCTAAAATTTGATATTCTGGAGCCTCTTGTCCTTGAGTATTTAACTTTTGAAAGACAAGCAGTCTACTTTTGTGCTATGCTATTATGAGTCTTAAAGAAGACGGTATTTGAAAGGCTTAATTAATTTATTATTCAGAATCTGAAAACTTTTTTGAAAGATGAGCAACCTATTTATGTGCTGTTAATTTCAGTCTTAGTGAAGATGACATACAAAAGGCTTAATTAATATATTTTTCAGAATCTGAAAACTGTTTTGGAAAGATGAATAATCTGTGATATGTTATTATTAGTCTTAATGAAAAAATATATTATTTTTCAGAATCTGAAAATTGTTTTTGAAAGATGAATAATCTATGATATGTTATTATTAGTCTTAATGAAAATAATATATTTTTCAGAATCTGAAAACTTTTTTTGAAAGATGAACAATTTGTGCTATATTATTAGTCTTAGTGAATATGAACTTTGAAAAGCTTAATACATGATTTTTCAGAATCTGAAAACTTTTTGAAAGACAAATGATCTCTTTGTGCTATGTTATTATTAATCTTAGTGAATATGATATAGGAAAGGCTTACATTTATTTTTCAGAATCTGAAAACTGGTTTTGAAAGAATCTATTTGTGCTATGTTATTAGTTTTAATGAAGATGATAGTTGAAAAGCTTAATTAATGTATTATTTTTCAGAATCTGAGGATTGAAACTCCAGACAATATAGATGTAAGTAAACCCCCACTTTTTTTTTAAACTATAAGCTAATTTTAATAAAATGAACTTTTTCATAAATTTAGTAATTGGAAATCGAGACAGTTTTAAAATTGTCATCTTCGAAAATACTCTGTATTCAAGAGCAAATTATTTCTTTCAATGTAGCTATTAAAAGATGGAATGTTAAAGGCAGGAAATGTTATTGTAAGATACAAAACGTTATTAAAAAGATCAAATGGTGAGTCAAAGAAAACTGTGCTGTGATACAAAGACAACCAGGGAGAGAATTATTCTTGTTCTACCTTGTTGTAAGCCTCCTGCGGGACACACACACAGGGAGATTTTCTGAAACAGCTTTTTGAAAGAACTGTTAGAAAAAGAAAAAAAAAAACCAAACCAAACTGGTTCACGTTGCTTGTCCATCTGCAAAAAAATACTACTTTTTAGGCTACTTCCTTCAGTCTACTTTTAGAAATGGCTTTTTAGACCTTTGCCACCAGGGAGAGGATTAAACAGCTGTTATTACCACACCTTGCCTGAAGGATGGTGTTCGTGCCCCAGAACAGGACACCAGTCACTGCCTGGCCACGAGCGACTCTCGTCTTAAAGATCCAATCCCCCTCCATGTATGTGCCGCCTTCTTTTGCATCTCCAGCAGCGTTCTCCCCTTTGCTCTCGGCTCTTTTCCTTCCGAGCTGACTCTAAATAGCTTCCTCTTGAGGCAAATGCTGCTCCTGAGTTTTGTCGTTTGGGTTTTTTGTTGGTTTTTTTTTTTTCTGCTGCACATCAGCTGGAAACTCGGTTTCCCAGTGAGCTCACAGCCCAGCACGGAGCTCTTTGGCTAGCGTCGCGGCCAGCTGGCTCGTTGTGGGAACGCAACCTGAGTCATTCATTTATTGAAGGAGCAGAATAATTCACATTTGTCCATAAGTTACTACAGGTGGGTGGGGGGATTTTGGTGACAAATCCAGCCCATTCCTTGTAAATGAGGTGTAGAGTTCCCAGCTCTGTCACTTCTCTCTAGATCCTGTCTGGAAGAGCTCGCTCTCTTCTCCCAGGCTGGGGCTCGGGGTGGGCTTAACCCCAAGGTTTTAATCATGAAAACAGACCCAGAATAAGCAGCTCATTCATCCCTTTCCCTGCTGGGGTCCCTGGTGGTGCCGTCACAGCCGTGCCCAGCTCTGCTCCAGGGAGAAGAGCAGCTTTGCTCTCCCCTGTGCTGCAGGTAGAGAGATGACAGGGAATTTCCCAGCGTCTCTGCATTTCTTGTTTGCCAGTGACAGAAGCAGCTTCTCAAGAAATGTCCGTGGGACAAACGATCTTCCTCAGCATCCAGGGCCTTGTGGGCGCGATGCTGGCCTTCGGTAGCTGGCTGCATCTCTTCCCGTCCTCGCCACTTGGGTTTTGCTTCGTTTTTCATCGCTCCTCCTTTTACACTTCAATCTGTTTGCGCCGCTGAGGGGCGCGTCCTTGCCTTCTTTCCTTCTCCATGAGTTCAGCTGATCGCTTCCAAAACAGCCCCGCGCTGGGGAGTGTGACCATCATCACTCTCCGCGCTGCTTCCATCCCGTGTCCCCTTTAACCCTTCTGGCCACCTTGCCTAGACCGCAAGTCCTCAGAGAAGAGTGCCAGCTACGGCTTTGGGGAGGCGGTGCATGGTCCTCCTCAAGACAGGGCAAGGCAACCAGGGCTGCGAGATGAGAGTGTGACCACAGTCCCCATCTCTCCCAGCACACAGACCTCGGCCATGGCAGAGGTTCATGTCTGGAGCAGTTTCAGGTTCAGTTCTGTTCTTTCTCTCATGCTCAGACAGCTCCAGCTTCTGGGGCAGAAAGCATCTCCCATCCAAACCAGAATTATCCTCTGACACGAGCAGATGTAAGAAATCAAACGGGCTTTCGGATGGCTGCAGAAGGGACGGGATTAAGTCCTTACAAAATTACATGATTCATCTGGATGTTACAAAAAAAAAAAACCAACAAACAAAACCAAAACACACACATACCCCAGCAGAAGGGACCATCTGCCGGGCTTCTGTCTGCAGGGTAAAGAAATGTGCACATCAGTTAAGCATCTTTGCCTGAGTCACTTGCAAATACCGGCCCAAAAGTCAATTTATTTGCCACCCAGGCAGCTGGATGCGGCTCAAAATGAATTTTATAAACTTCTCGTAGCTCGTGCTTACAAGTGATTGTACCTCAGTGGTGCTGTTTCTTCCACCTCAGGATGTGAACTGTGTCGGCACAATCTTGGACGGAACGGAACAGCTGAGAACTAATCCAGCTATGAAAAAATTCGGTGTTTTTTTCCAAAACTTTGAAATGCTGAAGCAATTGTTCACACCGCTCCCGGCTAAAAAGGTAGGAATTCTTTTGCTTGTCTACCAGAGATGGTGCAGCAGAGATTTAATAACATGTGATCCATAATTTTAACTGAGCTCTTATTTCTACAAAAGAGAGAATAATTTTTGTACTCACTTGTCTTAAGTACATGGAAGAAGAAATCCTGGCATTATTTCATATTTCTACTCTTCCCTTCTTCTAGTCTTCAGCCTGACCCACCTCTGAAACGTAATAATTCAGTGGCACGTTTAAGGAAAATCACACCATTTGTAAAATGACTTCAAAATGACAAAGCTCCACAGAATGGTTAAATATTACATAACCTCATTCTCTTGATTAATTTTTGCAGGGGAACTGTGCTACAGAAAGAAGGAACGCAGCAATATTTATAGAAAAGCTGATGACGTTCGTCCGACAAGCGCTGAAGAACGCAAGAGGGTAGAGTTCGAAGTTTCTAGAAATACTGCAAATTTACACAAGTAATATAAGATGTTTATTAGTTTTAAAAGCACTCTTCCTTTGTGTTAAAGCCTGGCAGGGCACATCTTCACTTCCAGTGGTACTCGACTGGTCTATGTTTGGCACATAAGCTCTGACAGCGCCGACGGCAACACGTAACTTGTCTTTCTAGATGACAAATATTTAATTTTATTTATTTTATCAAGTGCTTGATAAAGCAAATAGTGCAAGGGGGTTACAGAAGGAGCTGACTAGGCATAAAACTTGGGGGTTTCTCATGAAAAGGTCAAGTTAATTTCTGATCATCTCAGTGAGACTGAGCCCAGACGGACGCGAGCGAAAGCTGCCGGATCACACTACGCACCTTAGCCGCCCGTTGCCTGGCCCTGGGGGTTTCGCATAAATACTGACCAATATCTCAGGGTGGGAGAGAAATATCCTTCCCTCTGTCCTTCTTCAGGAGCAGGGTGGACCACTGATGAGGGTGGGGATGGCGTGCACTCTAGCAATACGGGCTGGAAAACTGTCATTTTTCAAGTTTAAGGTCAAATTTCTACCGGAAGGTTTTGCTGGTGTCCCATAACCTCGGGCGTTAATTGGTGATCACGTACCTGGAAGAGCGAGAACCCACGTACGGACCATCGAACCAGCACACAACCGAGGCTGCTGGAAGGGGCGGGTTAGCTCAGGGAACTGCTAGGGCTGTACTGGGAACATCTCAGCGCTCTCATACCCATCTACGGCGAAGAGGATTAGTCAATAGAACTACACAAGCAAAACCTTCCTTGGAGAACTGGCTTTGCCACTGGAGTTCATCCTCATCTGGCTTCCAAGGGAAATTCGTAGTCACACCATATTCCACCTCTTCAGCTCTGCCTGAGCCTCGCTAGGTATCTGTACATCCCTCACGTATCACACTCACACCTACAGGATCACCTCGATTTGGGAGGCTCAAAACACTGCCCAAAATTTTTCCCAAGCACTAAGAAACCCATCCTGAGATTCTCCTCTGCCTGCAGCTCTGGTAGCTCAGTGTAAATTCAGCAACTAAAGGCTGGTAACTTTGAGAATTAACGTGTCGTTTTCAAAAGTTAATGCTGGGAGTGTTGAGATCAGTATGAATGTATTTCTGTGGTGTTAACTAAATTATATTACATTTTATAGATATGTGTATTTTGAAGAAAATATTTATTCTGTATTTTTGCTGCTTTTAATAAGATGAATAAATGTTTGTCTCTGCCTGGTCTTTCACTACAAATTTCTTCCAAGTTATTTCCACACTTGAGCAAATCTAGTTATCGTAAACTCTCTGATGGCCAAGGGAATTAGACCCTTGAGAGGAGCGAGCAAGTGCAGTGCTAGAAGCTATTTCTAACCATGCACAAATTGAAAACCAGAGAAACCATTAAGATGCGCAGCTCTGTGACAGGGCTGAGCTTGCGTTTCCCTGGGCTGCATCAAAAGAAATGAGGCCTGGGGGATGAGGGAGGTGATTCTCCCCCTCTACCCCACTTTCATGAGACCACCCCCTGGAGTCCGGCAGCCAGCTCTAGAATCCCCAACACAAGAGGGACAGGGAGCTGGTGGAGCAGGGCCAGAGGAGCCCCAGCAATGCTGGGAGGGCTGGAACCCTCTGCTGGGAGGCCAGGCTGGGAGAGGTGGGCTTGTGCAGCCTGGAGAAGAGAAGGCTCCAGGGAGACCTTATTGCAGCTTTCCAGTATCTGCAAGAAAGCTGGGGAGGCACTTTTTACAAGGGCTTAAAATAATAGAATGAGGGGTGATGGCTTTAAACCAAAAAAGGGTAGATTTAGACTAGAAATTAGGAAGAAGTTCTTCACTCTGAGGGTGGTGAGACACTGGAACGGATTGTCAAGGGAAGCTGTGGATGCTCCATCCCTGGAAGTGTTTGAGACCAGGCTGGATGAAGCTCTGAGCAACCTGCTCTAGTGGGAGGTGTCCCTGCCCATGGCAGGGGGGTTAAAACCAGGTGTAAAGTCCCTTCCAAACCAATCTATGATTTGGTTGAAATGTAACAGAGCAGTTGAGGAGCCTCTGCCGAACATGCACTGATGGGCCATGGAGACCTCAGCGGCTGGTCACAAGAACGCTTACTGGTTTCCCTCTCCTTTTCAGCTCTTAAAATAGAAGGGGAGAGGATCCAAGGGACAGTCTAACTGCAGAACCTGCTCCAGGTGGTGGCAATGTCAGCGGCTCAAAGCTGACCAGTTTTTGTTGCTCATTCTGAGAGGCAGACACCTGCCAGCATCCCAACAACCATCCTACACAGTGATCGTCTCACTCAGCCCAAGTAACTCTAAGCAGTGAGGATAAACATGCTGCAAACAGAGGGGGGAAAAAACCCAAACAGTTGGTGAGGTTCCTAATGTAAAATAAATACCTTTTAAATAAATAAGCAAGTCCCTCCTCGGATCTGCTGCAGAAGTCTCAAATAAACGTGTGCAAAGAAAATGCCCTTGGTGGAAAATGCTTTCACCCTCCTCCTGGAAGCTGCCATAAGAACATCCCCAGAGCTGTCCTGATCCACACTTGCTCTAGTGGGAGGTCAGCAGAACCCCCACCAAGACAAGAATCCCACCCGATCTCCGACGCTTTCCTAGCTCAAAATGAAATTCCAATCTGCAGAGCCCCCGGGTGACAGCTCTGCAGGGTGCAGCCTGACCATTAGAAAGACTAGAACTAAGACGATATGATGACTAAAGCAGGGAATGCAGGAGCTGGGTGCTGGCCATAGGTTCCTCCTGTGCCACCCAGAACAAGGGCAGACCTTCCCAGCACTACAGGGGGTTTTAGACACCCAGCTACAATCCGCATTCCAAGTGGGCAGGAAAAATAATACCAATTAGAAATGTTCTGTGAGTAAAAAAACCACAAACAAATGAAAGACATTTCTCTGATAGAAAGCGTGTAGCTTGGAGAATCCTAAACATCACAATGGCCCTTTACAGAAAACCTGAAAATGAAGGAGTTTGGGGCACATTTCACCCTCCTTCAGCTTTTCAGACAGGGCAAAGCCACTCCAAAATTCCCAAAGCAGCTTTCTCAGGCAACAGCCCTGCAGGTTTGTGGCTGTAGGGTGGGACTGTCCTTAACAGCAGCCCCAAACCCCCCTCTTAGCTGGCACCTCAGAGGAGCAGAACCAGCAGTTTCAGCCCAGCAAGAGCAGCTACAAATCTGGTGAGCAGTTCCTACAGCCCTGGGCGATGCATCTCACCCCAGGAACTCCTCGTGTCAGGTGCCGCGAATGGACTGTGGTTGTTTCTGCTTCTCAGTCAGAATGAAACCAGATTGTATAATATGCTGAACAGCAGGAAAAACTTCTTTGCTGGGAGGGTGTTGGAGCCTGGCCCAGGCTGCCCAGAGAGCTTGGGGAGTCTCCTTCTCTGGAGAGATTCCAAAGGCGCCTGGACCCTGCGCTGCTGGGCCCCCTGCTCTGGGTGACCCTGCTGGAGCAGGGGGGTGGCACCAGAGGAGCTCCAGAGGGACCTTCCAACCCCCACCCTGCTGGGATTACATTTAGAGAAAATAAAATAACAACTTTCTGTGAATCTGAAACCTCATTTTCATTTTCATCTCTGTCATCCTTCTAATCACAGGAAAAGATTCTTGCAAAACTTACCAATTTTGAGAGCGTAAAAAAGAAAAAAAGAAGCCGAGCGAGGACGGCACTTGTAGCCACAGCGTTCCCAAGCGGTTGGTGACATTGGTTCTGAATTTCCTGGGTCTGACATGTCCCAAAACAAGGTGTCAGTGCTACTGCTCCGTTCCCAGGTGCATCCCCAGAGACCTTCACTGAAGTACGGGTGAGAATCCTGCGAAATCAGAACAAATATGCAGAAGCAAACCACGCTCTTGCCACATGAACACCGATTTTTGCATTGCTTTCAAGTGTTATCATCCAACTTTTACAGAAGAAAAATCAGTTTTTTCACAGCACAGGTGGGAAGAGCAGGTGCGGTTATTGGTGAAACAAGGATTAATTATTTATAGGCAAAGTTATTTATAAATTATTGGTGCAGACATTGATCTACAAGACTTTTTACTCTGCTTGCCTGCAACCCAGGGTCCAAAAAACCAGAGCGGGCTCCCGTAGGGGAGCAGAAATGTATCCGGGCGGCTGTCGGCAGGTGGCAGCCGGAGACCAGAAATGTAAAACCCGGGTAAAATAACTAACCAATCTGTCAGTAAAACAGAGCTGGGCTTTCAGCATCACGTCATTTCTGAAGAGCTGAATTCTCAGGAAAGCCCCAAAGGAGGCGGAGGAGGCAGCGCTGCTCCAGCTCCCGCCAGCAGACGGCGGTGGCCGAGCAGGTCCCGCTGCAGGGGCTGTACGAACAGCCCGGCGAAGCGTCAAGACAACCTCCAAAAGCAGCTCCTTATCACCCTGCCTCTTTTCATACAGGAGATTTGTTCATATTTGCATTCTTTCCTATATGATTTTTGTTGTTCTAACTACGAGCTCCGGTGGGGCTGCAGCGGAGCTCCAGCAGCGCAGGAGGTTGTTCTGCCCACGTTCTCACGCAGCTCCAGCGCGCTGCTTTTTCTTCCAGCCACCTCTTCTTTAACCGGCAGCTCCTGGGAGGCAGGGAAGCGCTGGTCCAGGGCTGCTCTGGCCGCAGGGAGCTCCAAGCAGAAGCCAACTTGGCTCGGGCCACCCATCTGCAGCCGCTGGAGCACTCCTGCCGCCGGGATCGAGCGTTTCCATCGGGCTGGGCTGGTCCGGGCCTCGGTGGGATGCTCGGGCGCGTCCCGAGGGCTCAGCCCAGCAGTTGGGTTTGTCAGAATTAGCAAAGGAAAAAAAAATAGAAAAAA
>VWZK01006664.1:24690-57615 GCA_013396935.1 Baryphthengus martii | reverse complement strand
AAGTTAATTAATAATAAACTTTTAAGAAGGCGACCGTGCAGTTGGCGGCTCTCAGTGGCCGCGGACGGGGGTCCCGCGGGGAGACCCGGGAATACCGCGGGGGGCTCCATCCCGGGGTCGGGCTCCCTCCCGGGCTGCTCCGAACCTCGAAAAGTTCCCCTCGGTGCCGAACATCTCTCGCTGCAATCTGTCTCCTTCCAGAATTCCAAACTTTGCGGTGTTCTGGGTGCTCCCCTGCTTTGCAGAAACAGGTGGGAGAAACGGGGAAAAAAAAAAAATAAAAAGAGTTAAAATCCTGGAGAAGTGGTTTTGGTTGCATCGGTGGCATTCACGGTACAGAGGGGCAGGGAGGGGTGACGCTGCAGAATGGTTAAAACACTGATGAGGGTTTTTTTTTGCTGACCTGTTACTTCTTTCATAGACAAGATGCCAGTGTCAAGAATGCGCATGAGGCCCTGGTTGGAAATGCAGATTAATTCAAATCAAATACCAGGACTGATATGGATTAACAAGGTGAGGGACATTTATTACTATTATTACTTCTGTATTATTAACTCTCCTGGTTCTTAGATAACACTAAATGTAAGTCAGGATCATAAAGAAGAGGAGGACATGGCGAGAACTTAGAATCATAGACTGCTTTGGGATGGAAGGGACCTTTAGAGGTCATCTAGTGCAGCCCCCCTGCAGTGAGCAGGGACACCTTTAAATGCAAGCATTAAGGTTAAAAAAAAAATTATTATTATTGTTTTCAGAAAAGATGGCTCTGGTTGGTACAGAATGTAGTAGTTTCCTGGGAATATTCCCAGGAGGGGAATGATAAATTAAAATAAAAGCAGCCTGAACATGATGGAGAACCGAGAAGACTCCCAAAACTTTTTAAGTCCTGCTGCCCACTTGAGTCAAGTCACCTCCTGTCCCAGTCGAGTAGCTACTGTTACACTCCCAGTTACTCCCAGTTTTAAGATTTAAGCCTTAAAGAAACACTGTATTTTGGGGTGCAGAAGGTGCCTTCTTGCACCTGTACCACAGGGTGAGATCGCTGGGCTTGTTGAACCAGGTCTCTTTGAAGTTTCCATATCCACCTCTGGGTAACAGTTAAACTGGGACATGTTTTCCTCAGGATTCCTGGAGGATCTTAAGGGCAGCTTTAAAAAAGGGACTCTCTTACCAAAGTGTACCTAGAAAATACACGGTAGTTTATGGCAACCTAATAGATTAGAGGTATTTACATGATTGTGGGGTAATATTGACACTATTGATTACTTATATTGTGCTGTACCACATGTGGGGTTTTCCCAGTTTCAGAAATCATAAAAAGCCTTAAGTGCCTTGAACAAAATAATTGGAACAGTGGCTCTTTACTTAAGATATGGAGCAGAGGGTTATAAACTTTCTAAGCTGCTACTGAGAATTCCTTTCATTAAACCAAACATTCCAAACCCGCATGAGATGCTTCTTTTTTTAATTCAAATCTCTATTGGTTGAACTTCAGGATAAGATGATGTTCCAAATCCCGTGGAAGCACGCAGCTAAGCATGGCTGGGACATGGAGAAGGACGCCTGCCTCTTCCGAAGCTGGGCCATTCATACAGGTGTGTGCTGGCTTCGCATTTCCATCAGGCAGAGGAATATCTCAAGGCAATTTGTTATCTTGACTTACACCTCTGCTAGTTATATTAACTACTAGTATGTATATCAGAGAAAATAGAATTGTTTTAATTTTATTTTTTTTTTGGTGGGAAGAATGAGAATTGACAAGCCTTAACACTCACCTCATCTCTTCTTTATAGGAAGATACAAAGTAGGGGAGAAAGATCCCGATCCGAAAACCTGGAAGGCGAATTTCCGCTGCGCTATGAATTCGCTGCCGGACATCGAAGAAGTGAAGGATAAAAGCATCAACAAAGGCTCCAGCGCCGTCAGGGTGTACAGGATGCTGCCACCCCTGACAAAAGATCAGAAGAAAGGTAAAGGGTTACTCAGCTTCCCCTCCTGAGCTCAAACACCGAGGAGACGTTCCTCTCGGCCTAGGCAGGGGTGTCACAGACCTGTGGATAGCACCAGTGCTACTGGGCTTAGGCGCTGGTTAATACCATTGGTAGCAAGTGGTTCCTTTTGTCCCCAAATCATTAAATGTCCTTAAAAGATGTCATCAGGAGGTGACTGGGACTGGGGTGCTGCTGTGGTGGCAGAGCTTGCTGAGCAGGACTCTGAGATGCAAGAGCTCGCGCTCAGCCACGCAGCCCTTTCTCACATTCAGCTTATTTTTTCCTCAGCAGAAAGGAAGTCAAAGTCTTCACGAGAAGCAAGAAATAGGAGCAAGAGAAAGGTGAGTGTAGAGGCAGCTGAAGAAGCTAGAGGTCTGAGTGGTTTTCATGCTTTTTGTTTGGTTGTTTTTTTTTTTTGTGTGTGGGAACTTGTACCTTCTTAGACAAGTCTTTCATGCTTTGCTTTTATTCTTGTAGTCATATGAAGACGTGAAGACAGAGGAGTCAACAGAAAGACTAACCAACACTCCTCTGCCGGATGACCACAGTGGCTACACCGTTCACGACTACACAGGGCAGGAAGTGGAGGTTGAGAGCACGTCCATCACCTTAGGTGAGAGTTTTGAGCTCTCTGAGCAGAGGGGGAAGTGCCATTCATGCTAAACCCCCCAGTCTCTGCTCCAAAAGACAAAGATGCCTCTTGGGGCCAGGCCTGGCTGTGCCATCAAATGGGCAGAGAGGAAGTAGAGGTGGTTGTGTCTCTCCTGCAAGTGCCAACTCCTGCTGGTTCATCCCGCAGATCTCGCCTCGTGCGAAGTGAGCGGCTCCCTGACCGACTGGAGGCCGTCGATGGAAATCACCATGGCTGACAGCACCAATGACCTCTACCAGCTCCAGGTGTCTCCCCTGGCTTCATCCTCAGAAGGTGGGTATATTTTGTTTTTTTCCCCTACTCTGGTCTTCTGTCAGTCTACTGGCAGCAGGTTGGAGGCAAGGCAGCGGGATGAAGTGCCTGGGGGATCGGGAGAAACAGGAGTTGTCTTGTAGGGAAGAACCCAACAACCTCTATCTGATGGATTTGGCTTCTGGAGCCACCAAGCCAGTCAGGTTACAGGTGGGCACGTGCCGCCTGCAGAAGTAGTTGCTCATGGGTGAAAGGCCCCATAGTGCCATTTTACTTCGCACATGTGGGCAAAGAGGCAGGTTTTGCCTTGCAGGCTCAAAGCGATGGCAGGGACAGGTCAGCCTGGGGAGAAGAGGAGAGATGGGACTGGGGGTTCTTGAGGTAGCTGAAAGGAGGTGATGCCAGAAGCAGGACAGAGTTGGGTATAATAGTGACAGCAGAGCTAACCACGTTTGTCACAGAGGGAAAAAAAAAATTAACATAGATGTAAGATTCAGGGTACAAATCATCTCCTTCCTGCATACCAAGCAGGCTCTGCTTTGGTCACTCTTGAGAAGGCTTCAGAGCTGGCTGGAGTCAGGCACTTGAAGGTGCAGTTGTTGAAGAGCACCTGAGATGCAGGGCTGTGGAGAATCTGGGGCACGGAGCTGCTGATGGGCCTCCCCACCTCAAACCCATGAGCCCCTCCTCAGAGTCACACGTAGGGAGGAAAGTAGCAACTAGTGGTGGTGTCTGAGAAGAGACTATGAAGTGAGTTGTTGTACGGTGAAGAAGCAGAAGTGTGAGGACTAATGTGCAAAGAGCTGACACCTATGTCTGTTTTCTTCTCTTTTTTTGTCATGTGCTCACAAAACAGTCACAGATGAAGATGAAGAGGAAATCAACTCGGACCTTCTCAAGGTAAAACCAGCTTTTCTACTCTGAGTAAAATTGGCCAAAGTTGCCATTTGCACCAGAAGAGGAAGGGAAGCAGCCCTCTGAGCCAAGCGTGTGCTCAGCTTGTACAGGCCTAGGTCACCCAAGACTCTTATTAAAGGAGGAAGCCTGAAAAATTTAATATAAAAAGGAGGCTACTCCACAAACATGAGCTGGACACATCCATGGAGACACTGACTCTTCATGTAGAAGTCAGAAGTTGAGGTTGCTCTGTTAGAGCCTATAGGGTTCTCTAGACTTTTAGAAATGTATTTGTTTTGCCTTTGCCTGCACCTCTGACATGTATAGCGCTTAATCTGTATTTCCAGACATGTCCCTCTCATCCCACTGATAAGATGAGGGTTTCAGCACCAGATGTGCTCCAGCCCTCCCTGTTTTGCATTAACTTTTTTTTCTGAACTGGGAGTAAACCAAGTTTTATATAACTTTGCATGAAAAAAAACCAACAACTCATTTAATCTTCCTCGCTTCCCTATCTAATTAAGGGAAAGGAATAAAACAATAAAGCAATTTTTTACCGTGTCCTTGTTCTCTTACAGCTGTTTGAACCGGCCCAGGACTGGCATGCCACCAGCATCGGGGGGAAAGGCTTTCTCCTCAACGAGCCGGGCGTGCCGAGCGTGGGCAGCACCTACGGCTACAGGGAGCAGGACGGGGAGATCGACACGACTTCGGGTACGATGCTGATGAGGGTTTCCACGCAAGGCACTGATTGGGAGGGAGCAAAGAGAAAGAGAGGAATTCACACGTCCCTGTGTCCCAAGATGTCCAAGTAGCCCATCAGAAGGGATTTGTTCGTAAAAGGAAAAGGCTTCCTGTAAAAGTATATGACAGATTTAGGGTTTAAGCCGTGCCAGCTTTCTGGAGCTCCTTGCAGTGTAACTGAAGAATTCCCACTAGCAGTAGCCTAAATGGGACAATTTAATAGCATTTAGAGTATTTTAGCTAAATATTAGTCTGCGCTATTTACTCACATCTTTCAGTTCTTTGATGTATTTACATAAACGCACAAATATATACAGGATTTTGCTCTCGCTGTGTGTAACTCAGTACTCATTCTTGGTTTATTTTGTCTAGGAGAGACAGAGTTCAGATTCTCCGACCAGAAAAACATCCTAGACTTCTCCTGGCTGGAGACAGTGAGACCTACCATGCAAGTCATCCCCTGTGGCTTGTAAACCCCTGGCTTCCTCCGACCACGAACTTGCTCTTAGGTAGAAACTTTGACGAGCCTGAAGAGAATGGAAGAAATCGATTGTTACTGACTGAACGAAGAAAGTAGCTTTATATTCCGTTTTAACTTTTAGGCCTGAAAAGGTTAGCAAGAAAAACTCCATGATAACTAGAAGAAAGGATCCCATCTCACCGCCAGGACGCCCGGCAGCCGCAGAACGCACTTTGTCATCGCTTCAGAGATGAAGCTTTCGCTGGAAGGTTGCGACGGGCCGTGGGGTCCGACCTGGCGGGGCTACCGCCGAATGGCATCGCGTTCTGGAGGTCCAGGGAGGAGGAGGATGGATCCTTTTTGTCCTCCCTTGTGAGATGTGATCAGCACTTTACCCACGGAGTGCTTGGAAGAGACGCCCCAAACGAGTGTCTTGCCTGTTAGGTTGGGTTGCTGCTTCCCTGTGCAACACTGGTGACATTGAGCTTAACCACTGTTCTTACACTTAGTCTGGAAAAAAAAAAAAAAAAAGATTGCACTAATTGGCCCTCTCCTCTTTGATTTACTCCAGCACTCAGTTGATCTTCCAGATCTTTCAACTTTAAACCCGTGTAAATAGTTTAGACCAATATAATGTGAAAAATCCAGTTTAGGCTTCGCTTCCACAATCGCATCTATCGCCGGATAATAATCAAAGAGCTGCTGCATGACACAATTTTTGCACTGAGAGGGGCAGAGCTCTCTATTTATACCATGCCTTTCTGAGACCCCCTCCTCAGCCTCTGCCTGGGCACCCCTAGTACTGTACCCACCGAGCTGTATCGCCCCGCAGCCCCCCCTGCCCGGGGCCAGCCTGTGGGGCAGAGTGGAGGGTGGCAGAGGTTCTAGTTCATGTCTAATAAGTAGGAATTGAATCACTAAGCTGTAATAGACTATTTTCTTGTACATTTTATTTTTGTATATAATGTGGTGTATATTTGTTTTAATAAAAGTGTTTTATATATGACATGTTTACTTTTTCTCATGGGAGAGCTCTCAGAATGCATTCCAGATTCCTTGAAAATACCCAAACAGATGTGCTGTTGACACAGACAGTTGGAGGGGTTGGGGTTTTTTTTGTTTTGTTTTTTTTTCATGAGTCATGAAAGCACAGGGAATTCAGCACAGTTGTCTCCTGTTTTTTCCACGCCCCCCTCCCCCTCCCTTCCCTGGGTGGAATCCTACTTGTAGCCCAGGTCCTGTGCACGTGAGGGGTAGTTGGTTTGTATCTGCCATCACCTGCAGGTCAGACCTACCTTAGGGCAGGGTTACAGGCTGTGCTATTAAAAACCCTACTCACCGCATCCCTGCTGCAGCCATCCCCATCAGCAACTCGGTCAGCTCCTGTCAGAGGACCACCAGTGAAGTCCCAGCTAAATCATTGCAGTTTGCCTAAGAAGAAAGCAGATGGACAACTGAGAAGGTGAGGGGAAAGCAAGCTGGTTTTCCCCTGTTTTATTTGCTGGCCATGTTTTCTGGCTGGAAAAGTCTGATGTTCCTGCTTCGTCTGGGGTGGGAGACCAGAGCCAAGCGTGGCTGACGCAACGTGTCTCCGGCTGCACCCACCGGCTGCTGGAAAACCCCTGCTCTGCACAAAGCTGTGCCCTGGTGGCCTTTGGGGAATAACTTTGTTCACTGAGCCAGAGCCAGGGTGGACGGAGGAGGATATTGGGCTGCGGAGGAGGAAGACCCAGCCCAAAGGGCCAGGACAAAGCGGATGTTTCCTACTGCTTTTGGCACAGACTCCAACTGCAGACACATGAGGACTGAGAGAAATGAGGGAAGAGGAGAAAGAAAGAAGTCCTGTAGTAAGCAGCTGGTGGTGGGTCTCAAATCCAGCAGAGCTGAAAGGTTTGGGCACAGCCCAGCAAGAAGGACGGGCAGCATGGGGAGGGAGAGGCTGGGCAGGGTTCCTGCAGCTCCTGTTAGTTATTAACTGGCCCTGTCTCCCAGACAACCCAAAGTGGCTGCAGGCAGCACCTTTCCAGGTGGCACCAAACAGCCTCATCCTGGCTCTGTGGGGGTGGCAATGACCCTGCTGTCCCCACACAGCCATCGCATTGCCTGGCAGGGTATCTGGCCTGAGAGTCCACGTCCCAGGAAGTTATCATAGAATAGTTCAGGTTGGGAGGGACTTTGATGTTATCTGGGCCAATNAGTGGGGTGGGGGGGTCACCCCAGAGCTCTGGGAGCAGCGGGGCAGGATCCCACTGGGTACCAGGGCTGTCAGAGCAGAGGCCACGGCTGCTCAGATCACCCTCATCTAAAATCCTGCACAACTCCTCAGTGAAGATCTAGATCAAGAATGGTTTTTTTTTTGTACAAGCAAATAAACCACCCAGCAGATCAGATCAGATCCGACCTGTGCTCTGGACACCAAGAGCCAGGGAATGAGCCTGAGGCTGCTGGATCCAGAGCTACCCCTGCACACCCAGGAGGGGACATCATCTCAGTGCCATCAACAGAACCAGAAGAAATGAGGTTTGTTTAGGAACTGCTGCAGGTTTGTCACACATGGGGGAGGGAGCAGGAGAGAGAAGGGAAACTTTCTATGATGCAAACAGTGCTAAAAATAAGGCAGAGATTAATTTGCCCATTCATGCATTAAAGGGAGCAAGTTTTTCACAGTTATGCTCAAATACAAAAAAACCCCAGCACTTATTTTTCACAGATAAAAGGTCTGACCAAGGTTTGAAGCAAACAGCAGCAAGTGCTTCACACCCCAGGAGCACAGACACACTCCAAGGGTGTTTTTCCTGGGACAGAGGAGATGCTTTCCTCCATCAGCCACCAAGGTACCCCACAACCAACCACACATGAGGTATTTTGCCAGTGGACAGTGGTGAAGCCCCACGATGGGGTGGAATTTATCCATCCAATTGCTTCACTGGGTCAATAACTGCCAAATTGAAAGCATTTTGTTGGTGGCTGTGTAGTTTTGAACACTTTGGGATTGGAAAGAAAAATAATAAAAAATAGGGTGGAACTCTCCAGGTCAGGAGGGGCATGACTTGCCAAAGCCCAGGGAAGGTGGCATCTCTGGAAGCAACATTTCTTCTCCCATTGCAAACTGAGGAGACCTTTAAGCTGCTTGTACCCAGAGGAGCACCACGACTTCTTCACAATAAACCTCCTGCGTCAGCTCTTGTGATGAGAACAGTTTTAAAACCCTGACATTGGACGCTTCTGAACTTGCCTATCCTACTTCAGCTCTTCTTAAACCCAGTAAACTTCAGCTGGCTTCCCTGTGTTGAAGGAAGAGTTGTTTTCACCTTTAAATGTGCACACAGCTACTCGGCTGAGAAGTCACTACATACCAGGAGAGCAGGTCACTGGAGAGAGCTCACCTCTGCCAAACCCAGACAAGGCAATAAAAGAAAGATTTTTATGGGCAGGGCTTGAAGGGCAAGCGGCTCGCTCTTGTGCTCTGAACCTTGCAAGACAGTGAGAAATACCAACAGGCAGTGCAACTGCTGTCAAAAAAAAATAAATTTGAAATGATCACCTCTTTGTGGTGGAAGGAAAAAGGAGGCTTTGTTTTGTCAGTGGTCATTTGGGAAAGGACTGGAGCTGATGCTGCAGGTTTGGCAGGCTGCTCGAGCAGAGCTCCCCATCCCTTACACCCCACTTAAACCATCGCTAGCTGACTACAGCTTACTAGCAAACCTTCAAACCATTTGAAAACAAATCCAAGATTCTCCTTATTTCATTTTAGAGCTCTAGGATGTCAACAAGACTAAAACTTCCTAAAAAGACAACAGAAATCTCAGAAACGCTCCCACCACCTGAACCTGGAAAGCCTCTCCGCGAGCTGGACACAGATTTTGCTGCTGAGGAATCCTGCATCAAGATAGCAGAAGACCAGAGTTCATGTCCATAGCCATTTGCAGTGCTGGAGAGGGGAGGGTATCACCCACTAGTTCACTGCAGCTTGTCCTGGGGAAAACCCTTGGCCTACAAAGGAAGAGCTGGTGCTTTTCTCCTGAGCTTTGTCCAAAGGAACTACTCCATAATTAGAAGGGAACGTAACTTCCTCCCCCATGGCCTGCTCAGCACTTTGCTCATAATTTAATTACTCATTAGGAGCAGCGTGCGAGCAGCTCGACACCGCGCTGCCTTTTGCTCTGGGTTGCCCACGATGGTGGCACCTTGCGTGAGCTTTGCCCGCCAGGCAGCAGAGCCTGCAATTAGTGTTTCACCTTTATTTGTCATGGGGATTGGATCCTGATAAACGGGACACGTTTCCAGGCAGTCACATGATTTATGGTATCACACCTCCCACGGACAACAGGGCTTCAGACCAAAGGTATGAATTTATAATGGCAAAAAAAACATTAAATAAACAAACTAGCCGAGCATTTGTTAGTGGTGCAAGGGCTACCTATTGCTTAGATAGCAACCAAACGTCTTGGGCTGCAAACAGTGTTCCTCTGCTGTGCTGGCTCCTCTCCAGTTCCCCAAGGGTTCTGCTTCCCAAAGGTTCATTTCCACCCCCTCCATGTTTGTAAGGACAACACGAGGAGGACAGAAACTTCTGCAGGACAGAAGCCTCTCCCAGAGGCTTGGGAGGACCAAGGGAAAAAGCATTTTCTGTAGAAAAGTCAGGTTTAGAGCTTAGATGGGGGAAAAGCTTCTCTAGAAAGGAAGGAAAGCCACATGTTCATGGACAAATTGTATCCGAGTTGGGTTTTCTCCTACACCAAGTGCTCCACTCCACTCCATACCCTCTTCCACTGTAACACCACGCTTCAGAGTTCCTTTGCCTTCCACATTTCTCCATCCCCTTCAATATTTCACTCACTGTCCCTCCCCAGCCTCCCCAGGCACAAAGAAAGCAGAGCAATAACAGAAGCAGGTTCGTGGGCAGCTCAAGCTACCTGCACGTTACCTCGCTCCCCACTAACCTTCGGTCGCATCTGGTCCAATAACATCAGGATGCAAATTCAACCAGCACAGTTCCCTGCCACATTGGGCTGCAGGTTGCCACCCCACCCCAGGAGCTGGGAAGGGTTGGAGAAAGCTTCCCATGGGCCTTTCCAGAGTCCAGACAAGAGCATGGCATGGACTGCCCCCGAGCCAAATGCTCACAGGTCACCTGAACCCAAGCCAGCAGAAGCCGTAAGTCACCTAAAACCCTGGAAAACCTGCTCATCCCACTGACAGACACCCTGGGTCAGCAGCTGGATGTAAGCAGAGGTGGCCCACCACAGCACGAAGGACTGGGAACTGCCAGGCATGGATAGTCAGATCCTCATTTCACTGACGGCCTTGCTGACCAGGTTGAAGAGCGATGTCAAACCACAGGCAGCATGATGGAGTAACAAGGAGGATGGAGTGGCCAGGAGGATCTGTAGCCACAGGGCCAGGAAAGGATGAGGGCCAGGGGATGGGTGTCCGGGACAGATCTCATCATCCACTTGTGCAAAACCATTGCAGGGTGGCTCCTGGGTGCTAGGAGTTACCAGGGTCTGCCTCTGCATGAGCACAAGGCAGCCAGTCAGCCCTTCTGGGGTGGGAGGCTGTTAGATGGAGTCAGGAAAAAAGTACAGATGGAACAGGCATGGGACAACAGTCATCAGGAGATTTCCAGGAATAAGGAATCCAGTCTGCAGGAAGAAAAGAGGACAGCAGACCCAGCCTTCCTCCCTGCCCTCTGACAGCAGACACAAGACTTCCTTCAGCCTCTTCATCTTCAGGATGATTCACTCCATTTCACTCATGATTCCTGGAATCATTTTGGTTGGAAAAGACCTATAAGATCAAGTCCAACTGTTCCCCTAGCACTGCCAGGACACCACTAACCCATGTCCCTCAGCACCACATCTCCAGGGCTTGGAAACCCCTCCAGGGATGGGGACCCCACCCCTGCTGCCCAGAGAGATGGTGGAGTCTCCTTCTCTGGAGACTTTCCAACCCCCCCTGCATCTGTTCCTGTGTGGCCTGCCCTGGGTGATCCTGCTCTGGCTCTCTCCAGAGGTCCCTACCAGTCTATGATGCCAAACAACATCTGCTGTCGGTGCTGGTGCAGAGGACGCTCAGCTGTTGCTGATGAACTCACAACCTATTTCAGTGTAGGAAACGTCCCCCTACAAACCAGTGCTCCTGCCCGTCGTGCATTGTTCCCCACTGCAAGGCCAGGACACGCTACGCTGCGGGCACGTGGCCCCAGCATCAGAGCTGAGGCTACTTCTGGGGACCTTCCAGGGGAATTCAACCTCGCCGGCTTCACACAACTGTCTGCCCGAGAAGAACCAGCAGCTTCCTCACCAGGCGCTGGGAAAGGGAAGGACTTTGTTTCCTCTGTTTGCACGGAGCAGTGGTGAAAGACACAAGCAAGGGAGCGGTCAGAAGGCAGGTTCCACTGGGAGGAGTGGGGTGTGTGGGGGGTAATGATCTGAGGAGCTCTAGGCAACCAGAAAGTAGATGGAGGCTTTGCTCCTTTCAAGGCCTGCGGTGGTTTCGCGGCCGTAGCGCGAGGAATGAAGGATCAGAGAGCAGCAGAAGGATGCTGGCCCTCGTTCAAAACAAAGCCAGCCGAAGCATTACACACAGCAGCTATCTGCAAGCAGGGCTATTAAATAACAAGACCCAGGCCAACCAGAGGCAGAAACACCGAGCGTGCCCAGCGTTAGTATCTGCACTGCAAGAACACATTGCACTGAGTCTGCTCTGTAAAGATCTCACCAGCAGTCTTCAGGGAGAAGAAATTTTGGAGCCAAGTCCAGACAGGTATAACTTTGTTTTCACCAACTTTATTGCTGAAGAAGGCAGAGGGAGCAGAGGGGGGGGACTGAGCTGAGCAGTTCTCAGCCTTGTGGCTGGTTTTTAGGATATTTTTAAAAAGCTTGACGGGATTCAGCATAGATTGCCAGTGGTATTGTTTAAAGTCAGCAAGTGAACCGTGTTAGCATGTCCACAATTCACACAGAAATAAATATTCAGTGTTCTACCCAACAGCTGCCGTTCCTGCCCAGAGCGATCCTTGGCCATCGGCTTTGGAAGAGCCTCACTAGAGCGTCTCCAGCTCCACGTGCCTCACCCCATGGAGTTTTCCTGAGGTTGTACCAGGGTGACCCACCTCAGGGCAAGCGATTCACATCAGTGTTTGCTCCACATGGTGAGGTCCCAGCTCACCCAGTGCAGGCTGGGTCCACAGCAAAGCTGTGCTTCATTTGCCTAATGTTCATGCCACATCTGCATCGTCTTGGGCCGCCTGCCAAAATCCCAGCGCAAGCTGCAGCACATCAAACATCTCACAGAGTTCATATCTGCTAATGCGTGGCATCCACCAAGCTCAAGCCAACTATCAACAACTGCATCTGAGCTGTACCAAAAGCATCGGCTTAGACTCTACAGAATGTTATCGGAACGTGGAGAGTGGCAAAAGTTTTAGGGAATGGTCCAAACCAGCACGGCTCGATGCTACACACACTGTTTCCGTGCGCCGGTGATCAGCCTGGCTCATTGAGGGGCTTTTTCTCCACGGGGAAGGAAGAGGAAAGCACTCATCAAGAAGAGGAAGGGGATTTTAAAAACCCACAGCAATTGAAAGGTATGTTCCTGCACCTATTTTTACTTTACATCTTGTGACTGACCAGATTTGAGACTGGTAGCATCTTTAATTAAGGCCCTATTACTAAAACTAACATTAAATCAGCTCAGAAAGGACATCTCCCCTTAAAGACAACTCAACTTTTTCCCATTGACTTAGGCCCACCTTAATTATTCCGTGACCCAGCTACACACATAGCTGACTCATTTTTGAGCCATAATTCCCAGATCCTGTTTGTTGCTGGGCTCAGCCCAACAGTTCAGAACCCAACATTGTCCTTGCAGCCAAACACCTCCTGCTCCTCCGCTCCAAAATGGGCAGTGGCAAAGCTTGAATGTAATTCCTAGCTTCAGGAAGATCTCTCCCTCAAAACAGGAATTTCTCAATGGAGAACCACAGAGAGCTTCACTGGAAGCATAGCCTGAGCCCTTCATCCCCATTCCTGATGAACAGCTCAGCAGGAGAAAGACCTCAGCTCACATTCCCCAGTAGATTTTTTTTTTTTTTCCAGAGTTATCAGGGCTCACCAAACCCCCACAAAAAGTATTTTAGAGATGAGAAGGTCTCTGCAACAGCAGAAGAGGTGGGAGAAGCTGTGCCATGGGGGCTCTGCTCCAACCTCCCCACGATCCTGGGCTGGAAGGAGCTGCTCCATCACTTCCACAGCCTTTTCATATGTAAAAGTGAGGAAGGAGATGCTGATGTTGCAGCTTTTTTGCTTTCAGCGCAGGAATTGGCACCTTGCGAGACAGAGGACCCAGGTGTTGTCCTTCCCATGGCACTCTGGAAGGGATGGGGTTGGACACCCACTGCTGCCCTCCCAGCTGTGGGATGGGCGCAGCACCCGCTCGGCACAGCCTTGCCCTCACCTCCTGATGACTCGGTGAGGGCCTGACTTCACTCTTGCTTTACAGAATAACAACCCAGGGGTGGCTGGAGCCGCCTCGGCGGCAGTTTCACAGCGGACTCGCTGCGGTTCAGCAACCCTCAGGCACCTCACCTCTGAGGAACAGGAACCTCAGCGACCGAGGGCTGCAGGACGCCAGCCCAGCCCTGCAGGAAAACGAACTCGCTACGGTGTCAAAAACCCGACAAAACACTTGAGAGCTCAGCATTTGGGACTTGCCCCTGCTGTGGGTGCCCTGAGCCTGCACGTGGCACCTGGGCTGCACCACTGCCCTCCGCGCGGAGCCCAGTGCGGCCTCCCGCTCTGGAAAACAACCTAGAAAACATAAAAATTGAGAAAACAACAACAACTATGAGAAAGGCTAATGTTGTACTTGATAACAACTCGCTGCCTCCTGCACCTCTGCTGAGCAAACCACCGTTTCCTGGATTGAGGTGTCAAGCATGAAATATTTCACAGGCTGGAGCAACCGTCACCATCCGCTAAGTGACAAACAGACCTTCAAGCCTTTCCTGGTATTTAGTGCATAAATCAGGGCGCGTCCTGTGCGGCTGTTTGTGAGTCTGTAGCTGCAAACTCCCCATCTCGCTTGGGGAGGTGGCGATAAAGACACCTTTAGGCAGCGTAGATTTAACCTAAACCACTTTCTTTCAAACTATTCTACATGGTGCCTGTCTGGAGCGTTCAGTCTCATGCTGGTGCACCAGGAGTGTTGCCCAAAGTGCTGGTGGGCACCAGGTAAGGCCGTACCCGAAGAACCAAGAACCTGCTTCCTTGGATATCTTCTTTTTTTCTGCAGCTGATACAGCTTTCTCCTTCCCTTCCACTCTACATCTCACCAGCCAGGTGAGAAGTGACTCAACCATGACTCATGACCCGAGGGGTCAGGTAGGCTGCTCCTTGCATAAGCAGTTTCACTCTTAGCCCTCCAGGATCTCAATTATCCAGCCACATCCACACCCAACAAGTGCCCAGCAAGCGGCACTGCCTGCGACAACCAGGCCCCGTGCAGCCAAGATGAGGAGACAGACCTCCACGCTTGGAAAGCCTTGGCTTTGCAGGAAAACCCCCTACCCACAGGGGCTCCTGGGAGGTCTCCTGTGCAAGAGCCACACCTTATCTGTCCAGATCTCCACACTGATACACGCACAGAGCAGCACACCCAGAAGATTGATAGAAGGGATCATCTCCTCTACCCAGCAGATCACTCCTAGAATACTGTGTCCACTTTTGAGTTCCCCCAGTACAAGAGGAGGAGGGGGATAAGCCTAAATAAGCAATAGGTTTATTTTGGAGCAATAAGCCCCCCAAAGCTTGAAGCCACCAGCACAAGCAGGGCACAGAGTCTTTGCTGTAAGGGGAGAGGGCAAGCGGAGCTTGTTCTGGTGGACAAGAAGATTTGGAGGGGGGCTCAAAGCACCCTCCTGATGGGGGCTTATTGAGAAAGCAGAGCCAGGATCTTCTCAGGGCACATGGTAGGAGCACAAGAGACAAGGGGGAAAAGCTGGAGTGAGAAATTCAACCTGGATCTCAGGGGATGTTTCTCCTGCAAGGACAGTCCAGCAGTGGGACAGGTCACCAGGGAGGTTTCCATCACCTTGCTGGAAACAGCCCTGGGCGACTCAGTCTAACCTCGTGGCTGGCCCTGCTTGAGCAGGTTGGGCTGGAGTCCTCCCAAGGTCCCTCCTCACATGAATTACTCTACAAGACTCCTTATGCTACGTTCTTCCAAGAGCAAGCGGATCATCGCAGGTGGTGCAGGTTCTCCTCCTGCTTAGTGCACTGATTTACTCCCTGCTTATCATCTTGATTCAATCAGCAGCTGCCTTCCAGAGGATGCTTTTGGAAGAGCTCTTGTCTTGCTCTCCTTTGATTCTGTTTCAGCTAAGGTCTGGTGGTACATCTCCTGTCCTTCCACACCTCACAGCCACACAAATACAGCCGGTGGTGGCCGCTCCCTCACTTGCCCTACAATGTTTCTCTGCAGCACAGAAGTGTAACAGCATAAAGCTCCCAGGTGAAGCCATCTCCATCAGCTTCCAAAGCAGAGATGAACCCCAACCAGGCATCACAGGACATTTCTACCAGAGTCTTTCACATCAACTATGGCATCCTGTGCACTGAGGTGCTGCTGGAATATTTGCTTGGGCAAACTCAAAAAAACCCCCCACACCATAAACCAACCCCAAAACTCTAAACTTAATAACTGAGGGAAGGTGAATCCTCAACAAGAACCCCTCACCCACCTGAGCCAAGGAATACCAAACCAAAATCTTTCACTGAATGGGAAGGGGGAGGAGGAATAACCTTTACAGGCCGCTGCTGCTGAAGACAGAGGTCCAGCCCTTCACTCCCGTTTCTATCTCCAGAAGGACACTGAGGAGAGCACAACCAGCTGTGCTCGAAGCCTGGAGAAATCCTGCCAGCAATTCAGCTGTGCTCACAAAGGCTTTTAATTTCTCAGGAAACCTCTCCACCAAAATAATCTAGATGCAGGAGAGATCCCTCACCCTCTACATGACGCAGGGCGCTTACTCCGAAGGCGCTTTGACCATGCGTTATTACTAGAATAAGCCACAGGAGACAGTTCCTCATTTCTTCCCGCAGTATGCAGGAGGGGAGGGCGATTGGCACAGACGGGTTAGAAAGAGACCGTCGGTGCCTTGAAGTTCTGGCTTTGTTTGTGCCGTGTTCCCGTTCCCACGGGGGCAGCCGCTGCCTGCCCGTGGGCTTGGCCCCATCCAGAACATTGCACCAGGAGAAATGGACCTGGTAGAAGTGCCCTGTCTGGTGCAAACAAAGAAAAGCACAGGTGCAGTGAGAGAAAGAGAGGGAAAGTCAGAAAGATTGAGGGAAGAAAAAAAAAATAGAAAAGGAAAGCCTGGAGCCAGTAGAGTTTGGCTTCTGCTACAAATGAATTTTAAAAAGCCTCTTTTTTTTTGTCTTGAAATGCAACACTCTTCATGTGCTAGAGATGTAGCTGCGTAGGCAGCTCCCCCAGTAACATTTTCCTTGTTTTCCTCTCCTTTCCAGGACACTCTTCAATCATTTTGATCCCTGCCATTCAGTGACAGCCCACAGCACCCACTACATGGAAATTATCTTTGTTCACTAATCTTCTGAGGGCAAAATGGAATCAAACCCAAGAATGACTGCAGCAGTTTTAAGTTCTGTGTAATCCAAACACCAAGATACAAGCTTCTTTAGATTGTATCTCGAAAACAGCCATGAGGAACCTCAGATCAAGAGTTATTAAACCACAGACCCTGGCGTTTACCTGCCCTCATTTTTCCAACCTGCTGTCCCAGTAAATTAGCTTGTGGTCTCCTCTCTAACCTCAGAACACCAGCAAACCAGTGCACCCCCACCTCAGGGCCGAGCTCCTAGTTTCTTTCAACCATTTCTGTCCTTAGGGGAGGAAAAAAAAAGAATAAAAAAAAAAAAAAAAAAGCACTAAAAATTCCAGCTTTTATCAGAGTACCTGGTGTGTGGAGGAGCTGATGGGATGGAGAGTCCCAGCTTGGCTCTGCTGCCCAGACAGACTCTGCTTAGCCCCCAGACTGAGCTTTATAGAGCTGGCCCTGCCCCTCCCCAGGTGCCCTGCTTCCAGCTTAATGGATCTGCTGGCTCCTTCCCTCCCCCTCGGGCTAAATCCCATCCTTGCAAAGGCCTTGCTGAGAGCAAGATGCACCAACTGAGCTGCGCCCTTGGCTCAGCTGCTCCCTGGAAAAGCCGGAGCGGGGCAGGGTGCTGAGCTGCAGCTGCTCGGCACAACATGCAAATGGCAACAAAAAGCACCCGTGAGATAAACAGCAGTGCTCTGGAGCACACTGTAACTCACTCCACAGTCTACAAAAATGTATTACAACAGCTCTACTTCCTATTTCCCTTTCCTTACAGCTCCAAAAATAATCGCTGCAAAGGTCAAGGGTTTTTTTGGGACTGTTGCTGCTGCAGGACCAGTTGAGCACACTCAGCAGCCACATCCCAAATCCTCACCGTTCCCAGCCTGACCTTTCCTACCCATTTCCTACCCGCTTTACCATCAGGGTGCAAAGTACCACGGTGCAGAAGCTGGTTTATGAGGGGAGATTTGGTGACAGCAGGACCTGGCTGTGGGGCACAGGGATGGCCAGGGTGGGAGAGACCAGCTCGTTGGGCTGTCAGAGCAAAAAGGCAGCTGGGGGTCTGAAAAATTTCTTTCCCTCCAGGGTTTCTCATGTCTGGCCCAGGCTGCCCAGGGCAGGGCTGGAGTTCCCATCCCTGGAGGGGTTTCCAAGGCGTGGAGATGTGGTGCTGAGGGACAGGGATTAGTGGTGCCCTGGCAGGGATGGGGGAACTGTTGGACTTGATGAGCTTAAAGGTCTTTTCCACCCAAAATGATTCTATGATTGGTCACGTTTGGTCTAACAGCCCAGGGGAGCGCCAGCACAGGCACCGTAGGAGCGAGAACTAACACCCAGGTGTCTGTCTGTGTGTTGCATCATCAGCAGAAGTGCTCTCCTCCCCCTCCCCACTGCTGTGCACTATGATGGCAGCACCATCCACAGTGGAAAATTCAGGTCTCTGGGCACTGTGATGGAATCAGCACTAATTAAACACCCCAAAAAGCGACAAACCTGCCGAAGCAGCAAGGTAGCCAGGAGATGATGGGAGCTTGACTGCAGCTGTTGCTCGGCCAACTCCAGCCTGACTTGCTGCAAGAATCCAAGCAATTTTCTAATGGTCTGAGACTCACAAACTTTACAGGGTATTTGAGATACAAGTTGGTGTCTGTTTAATATTAAAGAGCAGGGAAGCAGCAGGAAATCTGATAAAAGAGAGAGCTGGCAGGAGGGTCTGGCTGAAAGGGAGAGAAGGGAAAAGTCAGGTGTAGGCAAGAGGACAGAAGAACAGAGATTATTTCTGTGGCCAGAGCCCTGCAGATAGCATGGTATAAACACCTTACTCTAGTTTGTAGTCGTAAAAGAAGGGAAAATTCTGCAGAAAGGATGATAAATGCCCATTTGAAGACAAAACGCAACAGGAATATAAAAGACTTCATTTAAAATAGCTGATGTCTTGGTGAAAGGCTCAGAAATCCTTGGCCAGAAATGGGTGCAAAGGGCCTGATGCCAATGAAAGAGGCACTATTAGGAAATGGGAACTGAAGCAATATCTACTGATGGGAAAAGAGAAGTGGCCAGGATCTTTCTCAGCTGGTTTCACATCCAGGCACCTCCTTTCACGCACAGTCACTCCTGCTTTAGAACGAGCGGCAAAAGCGAGCGGTGCACGGCAGGCTCGGGATTGCCGAGGGGATCGGGGTGCTGACGGAAACACACCGTCGTGTGGGGACTGATTCATCAGGAGATTCTTGTTTAAGATCCCATTTTCCCTCTTGTGCAGAAACTGCGATAGGGAGAGTCATTTCTCAGCTGCAAAGTCTGGTCGACCGCTGCCAGGCTTGACTCCTTTCCTACCCAGGGGAGAAAATGCTGAAAACAAAAGGATCTGTTACTCGTGCTGGGCTCTAAGGACTATTTTGGTGTAGTAACGATAGAAAGAAGCTGCAGAGTGAAGAGTGTTGCAGGTCCAGGTGACACATTAGAGCTTGGTGCCCAATATCCAGGAAAAGTCACTGAAGTGCTGGTGCCAACGAGCACCGAACTCCCATCCAGCAGCTGAGGTACCCAGAATAATGTCACCCTCATACCCTTGGGGACAGCCCAGGCCAGAGCCACTTGCCCTCGTTATGGTTGTACCATCTACATTCCCTCCTTCCAAACAGGTGGTTGTGTGGGTTTATTTTAGAACAGATAAGTACATGGGAGGGTTTATGTTTCTGCTTTCTAATATTTACATACAAATAAACCACATGCAATACATCCCAGCGCTGCAACAACCAACCGCAGCAACAGGCCAGCAGACAACAGCCCTGGCTGTGCCCAGAGACCGGGCTGGGTTTGATTTCTAAGGTGACTCTGCCAAACAGGGAGTCCCCACTTCTTCCTCAAGGTGACTTGTGTTGTTTAAAGTGGTGTATGGAGAGGCTGGTTTATTGCAGAGCTTTCCTCAGCACTGATTTGTAACGCCTCTTCTCACCTATCAGCTGCCTCATCTCAATCCGCTTCAGATTTTGGCAACGGGGAGGTTAAAGTAAAAGATTAAGAAGGGGAAAGCTCTTTGTATTTTAGAAAGCAAGGGTTTTAAAGAGCAGCTGCACAGCTCAGGGCAGAGGCAGTGACCAAGTGAAGTGCTGTCCGAGGATGCCTCGGTTCAGAGCAGTCTCACACCACTTGAACCCCGGTAGCTGATGGGGGGGCCCTGTGCACAGCAGCTGGCCTCCACCAGGAGCAGCTTCTCATCTTCCATCAAAGACCAATCTGGGGTCTCCATGTTTATTTGATCATGCAGAATTCCTAGGGTAAAGGAGGAAAAGAGCCTGGCTGGAGGTGCCAGGGCTGGGTGGTGAACACCCAGCACAACACGGCCTGTGTGCACCCACCACGGGCTGAACGGCACCGGTGGCTGCTACAGGGCTGGAGGAGGAGGGCAAGGAATCACAGAATCATAGAATGCCAGGTTGGAAGGGACCTCAAGGATCATCTGGTCCAATCTTTCAAGTAAAAAAAAAATAAAAATTGATTGAAGTGAGCTGGCCCAGCACCATGTCACATTGAGTCTTAAAACTGCCCAGTGTAGGGGAGTCCACCACTTCCCCTGGGAGACTATTCCAATGTTTAATTAATTTTCTGCTGGACTCCAGCTGGAATCTCCCCTGGAGCAACTTGCAACCATTCCCCCTTGTTTTCTCCATGTGACTCCTTGTTAAAAGGGAGTCTCCTTCCTCTTGGGAGCCACCCTTCAAGTGCTGGGACATGGTCCTAAGGTCTCCCCTGAGCCTTCTCTTCTCAAGGCTGAACAAGTCCAGATGTCTCAGCCTGTCTTCACAGCGCAGCTCTTCCAGTCCCCTGATCATCCTCATGGCCCTTCTCTGGACCCTCTCCAGCCTGTCCGCATCTTTTTTGTACAGCAGAAACCAAAACTGAAGGCAGGACTCGAGGCGTGGCCTGACCAGCACCGAGTAGAGCAGCACAATGACTCCCTTGTCCCTGCTGCTGATGCCCCTGCTGATGCCCCCCAGCATTCTGCCGGCCTTCCAGCGCACTGCTCACTCACGGTGAGCCTTCTGTCCACCAAGACCCCCAGGTCCCTCTCCATAGGACTGCCCTCCAGCCAGGTGGAGCCCAAGCTGAGCTGCACTCCCAGGTGCAAGACTCTACACTTGTCCCCGTTGAACTTCCTAAGGTTCTTGCCAGCCCAAAGGAAGGACCGAGCGCGACCCAGACACCCGGCTTGCGTGGTGGCCCCATCTTAAAATGCATCGCGAGGGTGATGCAATTTACCACAGGTCCATTTTTGTCACAAGCTTTTATCGGAGTCATTTAGAAACCCCCGCCGAGGCCGGTGCAGCGGCGGCGCGATGACTGAACTCGCGCTCACCTCTAAGTAGCCTGGGAAATATTAACCACAAACTTGAAGTGAATATATCCAAAGCCGCAGGGTTCGTGCTTTTTTTTTTTTTCCTTTTATCTTCTTTTTCCTTTTCGGTTTTTAAGCTCATCAGCCATGTTACTTTATAAATGATACTTTATAAAGCTGTGATACTTTACAAAGGCATCTGTAATACTGCAGAGAAGAATTGAAAATTCCAGAGGTGCATTTTACGCAGTATGAAATGTGGTCTCCTCCAACTTTGGACCCTAAATCTGGCTTTTGCTGGATTCCAGTATAAAATTTATCTTGAAAGGTGCTGTATAACAGCACAGATGAACAAATAAGTTACGTGTACAAAGAAGCAATGAATCCAGCCAACATCTTTAAAAGAATATACATTTGCAATTTGAACTAAAATGAGTACCTTCAAATACTTTTTCCCCTCAAAGTCCATTTTCTTTAAACTCCTATTTAACACCTCTAATTTAATTTGCAGCGCAGCGGATGCAACTTACCAAATACTTTCTAAATAACACCTGTTTTGCATACATTACTAAACTTTAGGTTGACAAATCTGTAAGGAGTTGCACGGTTACTTGTGGACCCAATGCCTTCTGTGAGATAAAACTGGTCTCTGCTTCAAAACTCCTTCAAAAAGTCTGACAAGCCCAGAAGACTCAGTTACGAAGACACAATTTTCACATTCATTCCACCACGTTCCCACGTGCCTGTGGGAATATGAGCTCTACATCTCTAACACATTCCAAAGCCGATTTCTTATCATCCAGGTGGTTCCAGGGAAGCAGAGACCTCCTGAAGAGGGGGGCTGAAGCGGGATGAATTAGTTCAGCACAGGATGGTCTTCATTTTGCATCAGACAGAGGAAGCTCTTGCTGGAGGCTCCTGCTTTTGAGTGCTTGGCCACTGAAAACCAGAAACAGTCTGAGAATGATCTTGGTAGGGTTAGAGCCTGAATGTCAGGGCAGATCAATCAGGCAGTAGCAGATGTGTGAGCAAGCTCAAAACCTCCACCAGCGAGACGACGCGAGGCGGAAACCGTCCTTCATCCCCATCAGAAGACGGCTGGGTGCCGAGGCGGCCGGCCGCTTCCATCGAAACGAATCCACTTCTCTGGAAGTGACCTGAAATCACACAGTGGCACGCCAGCGTTCCCCAGGCTCCCACACAGAGCAGGCACCAGCCCTGTGCCGGCTGCGGAATGCGCAGGAAACGCCAACACCTTGATCTTTATCTTTGCTGGTTGCCAAGCACACGGCTGTGAAGATGAATTCGGCTTCAGGACCGACTCAACCATCTCCCTTCCACGTTTGCCTGCGGTGTCCTCTTGTCACGTCAGACACCCAACAGCCACCGGACGGTGACACCTTTCCCATGGCCATCGCCCAGAGCTGCTCCATGAGATCCTCATCTCTGCTTCCACGAGGGGAGGTTTCCCAGCCTTGGTTTCATCCCACTCCTCTTCTGGCCGTAAGCCACGTATCGAGCGCTGGAAGGAAGGGGATAATGTTAATACATTGAATATTACCATGTTTCTAAGTCAGCCGATAGTAAGTATTTCTTCTTTGCCACAGCGCGCTCATTTCTTTACAAATAGTCATTCTCCCTCCAGATGTTGTGTGTATGAATATAAATACACACACAAACACACACATATGTTTTTCCAACACTGGCATCCAGCCAGCATCTTACCTTGGGTAGAGTCTGTAAAGCTCTTCTCCAAACCCCGTCTGCCTACACCCTGCCAACCACCCACCCATCTCACAACCTTATTCTGGCTGTATTCCCTTACAGCAGGAAAGGGCCATCCTCTTCCTCACGCTAGAAACCATCCCATGGGAGGTGGACAGCAGGGTCTGCCCTGCAAGAGGCTTCAGCACAACAAAACGTGAAGATGGAGAACTGCAGTTTCCCAGCGCTCCTACCATCGAGTCATTTCAAAGCAAAAATTCTCTCCTTGCAGTCCAGATAAAAACTTTGGTCAGGGAGCCTGAAATTTTTGTAGCAGCAGGAATCACAGAATTGTTTTGACTGGAAAAGGCCTTTAAGATCCTGGAGTTCGAGTGTTGCCCCATCCCTGCCAGGGCACCACTGAGCCCTGTCCCTCAGCACCACATCTCCACGCCTTGGAAACCCCTCCAGGGATCGTGGGGACTCCAGCCCTGCCCTGGGCAGCCTGCTGTCCCGAGTCCTTGGCCCAGTCTCTGCTTCCTGAAAGTTTATCCCTCCCAGTCTACCCAGCTCACTGTGAAAAATAACTTCCCATATTCCTCATCTCCTGCACTGCCTTCAGGTGCTTTAATTGTCCAAGATCTGCTTTATCCATAACTCAAGATAATGTTTAAACGCCCGGACAGGACACACCTCACACGCCATCCAGCTTGTAATAAGAACCAGCTGGAGGTGTCTGACCATGCTGGGACTTGCAGGCTTCCCACTGCCCCGTCCTGCGCCTTGGAGCAGCACCAAGTGACTAATGCAGGGCTTGCTGCTGGCTTGAAATGGAGAGGGGAGGATCTGATGCTCTGGAATTTGTGGCTACCTAAGCGAAAAATCTCAAGGAAGTTGTATTTAATGAGAAATATGAACCGAGACGACGAGTTCTGTGCTGCTGAAGACCCCAGAGATGGCTCTGGAACAGGGATAAGCTCCAGCCTCTGGCTGGTTATTTCTCAGATACACCACTTAAGAGGGTGCAGCACCCAGATATCACAGAGTCACAGAATGATGGGGTTGGAAGGTCCCTCTGGAGCTCCTCTGGTGCCATCCCCCTGCTCCAGCAGGGTCACCCAGAGCAGGGGGCCCAGCAGCGCAGGGTCCAGGCACCTTTGGAATCTCTCCAGAGAAGGAGGCTCCCCAAGCTCTCTGGGCAGCCTGGGCCAGGCTCCAACACCCTCACAACAAAGATTTCCTCATGAAATCAAAGCAAGGGCCAGGGTGTCAGAAACAAAAAGCACAGAGATGGTGCCTCGCAAAGCCCAGGTCTGCTCCAGGAGCTGCATCTCCTCACGGCCAGACTCCCCAGTGGCATTGTCCAAGCTCAGGACCACACCTGAATCCTGCCTTTTGAGCTCTTGAAGCCTGAAACATCTACCTCCCTGTCAGCAGGCAGAGTAAGGCTGGAGCCACGTCTAGGGTGGAGAGACATGAGAAGAGAGGAGATCTAGAGAAGAGCCTGACATTTATCAGCAGGAGCCACCACTGCCTGCACAGCATCTGCAGAGAGAGGTCTTGGCCTCCAAACAACCCCTCCTAGTACAGTCATCGGACAGCTCTGGGCTGCATCAGATGGACTAATCTTCATGGCCACAGGATGAGATTAATCAAATTGGTCATCCTCTTGCAGCAGAAGATAGAGCTGTATTATTCAGAGCCCCCTTGCTGAGTGAACAAACCATCCTAATTCTCTGGAGAAAAATGAAACGGGCCCAGAAGGGTCCTGTTTTTTTTCCTCATGTAAGTGAGAATTAATTTAAGAGGTGTAATGAAGATTACATCAGTGCCAAGTGAGTAAAAAAATGACATCAGAATCCAAAAGTCTGTCCTGATTTTGTAACAAATACTGCAATGGCGGATGGCCTCTTGAAAATACCCCTTATTTGTGACAAACATCTAAATTCGGTTGTATGGAGCCATGAAGTTCAGCACCAGCATGACGGAAAACTCCTACTTTGAAGGACAGATGTATGAAGCAGAGGTTCAGAACCCACTACCGAGCTACAGCTAGAACCCTGAACAAACAAAACAATTGACTTAAAAGAAAAAATGACATATTACAGCCAGAAGTCACCCCAAGTCCTTATGCTCCCGTCATTGCGCACATTGACAAAGCCAATACAACTTTTGTGCTGCTCAGCGAAGTCTGCTGACACAGGACTTCGGAGGAGCAGACTGGAAACGGTCCAACAGCTGATGTATCCGTGGGGTTTACGTGAGAGCCAAACCCAACGTGCAAGGAGAGAGAACAGGGGTCATCGTGCAGATACTTGCCCCGCCACGTTGAAGACGGTTGAACATGAGTCTCTGAGCACCTGCACTGTTCATCTCCAGGAAGCAAATCTTTTCCTTTTTTTTTGTTTTTTTTCAGCACAGACCTTGATTTCAAGTGTTCTATTTGATGGAAGACAAGTCCATTTTCCTACCTGCATCCTCTCCAGATGGGACCATCGACACGATGGAGACACAAGCTGGTCCACACAGCCACACGCATCACCCAAAAGTCATTGCTTAGAGTTTGATGTCTTGAACCAGAGCCCTGGGGAGCCACCAGACCACGACCACTTCAAGAACTGGTTCCAGTGTTGGCTGCTCCCTGTGACACCGGCTGAGTGGATGAGCTCCCAGCTTCACCAGCAGCCGCCTCCCGGGGCAGATGTCTACAGATTGGAAATTCAATCTATAAATCCGCTGGGAATTCTACAAAGTAGCTCCTCTCCTTTATTTCCAGCATTTTCACTCTCTGGAGAAGGGAATATAAAAAACAAGCAGTAAGTCAGATTGTTCTGGTTCTCCAAAACTTTTGTATTTTGTACGTATTCTGGATTCTTTTCCCTAAAACAGGCGAAGGCACCGCCTGATGGTGTCCTGTCAACAGTCAGCTGGACCTTCCCCCTCTAACACAAAACACATTCTTTGAACGATGCAAAATTCCTTGGACAATATTCACAAGCAACAACCATCCAGAAAAACGCTGGAGAAAGAAAAGAACAAACTCTCACAAAGCCTCCAGTCAGCAGTGCTGGGATAATGGTTTTGGGGAGCAGAATAAACAGGTAACACCTTCTCTGAGGTCTCTTTTCTTAACCCACGTGGATGCACCCATCACCCATTTAAACAAGGTCTTTACATCCAAAGGGATGGTATCATTTTCAGGACACTTTCATAAGTATCTTCCGTGTAGGAACAGCGAGATCCTACAGCATACACGTGTGCCTTGGTTTCCTCAGCCCAGCTCCTCTTCCCGGTGTCCTCTACATCGGAATTACCCACATTCCTATTTCATAAGTTATTTACTGACACAAAATGTTAAGAGATGAGAGCCAATGTGCCTGCTACTTAAAGGACAACCTCCAAAACTTTGAGCTGTCTTACCTCAAGAGGCGGCTCATGACAGCAGATGGACTTTCCTCAGTCACAAGGTGAACAAAATATATATATAATTTATTTTTTTTTAATTATTATTTTCTGCTAGCTGAATTAGTTACTCTGCCAGTACCAAAATACACAGCCACTAAAAAGAAGGCTGGAAATCGTTGATGTGAACTCCAGGACAAGCCCTTGCAGAAGCTCGGTGACTTCTCAGCCGCTTAACGTTCGGTGGGGTTGACTCACGCATTGTCCTGGGAGGCAGCTGTGTTTGTATCCTGCATTTCCAGGGCTTCCGACCCTGCTCAGGCTGAATTTCCTCGTCCGACATCGGTGGATGAGGTTCTGCTTGTTTATGTAGCTGGTGGAAAGTCATAAACTGGCATCGCTCTGGCGGCGTCTGTCACCTGCACCTTGTACCCAGCCAGCGCCGGCTGCCAGCAATAAAACACACGTGGACATACCGGGATCGCTCGGTGACATCATGAAACAAGATGAAATCAAATCCTTTGATGTTCAGAGCATCCTTTGGCTCCAATAACTAAAACAAACATTGAAATCGGAGTTGTTTGGAGCTTGCTCATCACGCCGCTTTTGTCTCGGAAAACGCGGGTTTGGAGCCAAAGGGAATTTCCCGCAAGCGTGGGCCAGTTTGGATTAAATCACCCCATGAAATTATAAAATCAAAATAAAATGTTTCAGAGGTGTTTATACAAAAAAAAAACAACTCAAACAATCACCAAACACCAAGAACAGCTGTCTTCTTGAAACGAGCAGAAATACTTAGTTTTTGCTCAGCCTGTGACCTGTGACCACCTGAGCGGCCACCAAGCCGTGAAGTTTCTAAGTCATTTTTGCACCTCCTGACCCCACTTCTGCGCTCAGAGTCCTCACCCAGACGACATCGCTCATAACACCATCTATTTAACCTTTAATTACATCTTGGTGCTACCTCACGGACGTTGTTGACCACTCATGAGATCATTCCCCACTTCCCGATGCACCCTGCGCTGCTTCAGTGATGAGGAGCACCATGGTGGGTGATCGCTCCCAGACTGGTACTCAGTGGAGACCCTTCTTATGCTGCATTTGGAGAGGATGACTGAAAAATGTGAAAATTTGGATTTTCAGCTCCATACCTGACAAATTCTTTAACCTCCATCGACGCCCAGTAGCACGCTCACAAGACAAGAAGAAAGCGTCGAGAGCAAGAGTTACATAATACCGCTAATATTAATAAGTTGAGTCACAGTGATTATGTCAAAATTTCCTGTGTTTCACTTGCTCATGGTTTGTTTTTTTCCTCTCAAAGTTCATGCAAACACCTTTGGAGCCCTTCTAAAAATCAAGGCAGCAAACTCCAGTTGACCTTCAAACATGCAAGGTGCTAAACCCCGTGAATTGCCCAAGACAGAGCGAGCCCTCACCATGAGACGTGGCATCATCTTCCTCCTGTCACCCTCCGGCTCCTCACGCTTCAGCAGAAGCCACAGCTCTCCAAAGCTTTGCTCGCCGTGACGCAGCCTGCGTTGCGCAGCTATTTTCGGCACCGCCGCCGCTCAAGTTCAAGGCCAAGTTCACAGGCATTATTTGTGTGATTTTTCAGAACTTCCTCCAAGCAGGTTTTTCTTTTTTTTTTTTTGTTGTTTTTGTTGTTCTTTTTTTCCATACTGACCTCAACATTTTTTACTCTTCCTAGGTCACCCAGAAGGCATCTCACCTTGGCATGCTGCTTATCTGCCCGGCCCAGGAGCAGCGTTTCTTATGAACGGTGCCAGCTCCTGAGCGGGTGGAGCAGGCTGGGAGGGAGAAACCCGACTTATTTACTAAAAACCCATCGAAAACTATCTCTGTAGAGCAGACTCAACCCCTTCAGAGCTAAAAGAGCAAGGATTTGGGCGCTTCCCCACAGGAAAGCTGCTCCTGAGCGGCTTCCCGCTGGTTGGACAATTTGGAGACTAAATGCAATACTTTTTTTCCTTCCATTTTTACACCTGGTTGCTGAGCCTGGGTTGGGTTCTCCATCCAGCTGGGGACGTCACCGAGCACCTGGTATGTGCCAAAGCTTTGAGCTACAGCCCTGCTTGAAGGCAGAGGAAGTGCCACTGGTGGGGTGTTGGTGCAGAAGCACCTCGAGCAGACGCGCTCTCGGGATGCACGTTGACAACATCCTGCGGAGCGCAGAAAGCTCCGCTTGCCGACGGCCCTACAGACCCCACCTCGGACCCCGTGGGAATCCAAGGTCCACGCAAGAGTCTTGGATGCACATCAAGCGAGAGTAGATATTATTCTGACACATGCTGGTTGACTAGAGAGGTCAACCCTCTGCTCTCAGGTGTTAATGAAGCGCTAAGAGCAGGTTTGGAGCTGGTTGGAAGTGCCTGGTGCTCCTGGGAGCTCCAGCTGAACTCAGGCTCTGAAACAGCTCCAGATCCTGACAGCCATGGACGAGGAGCTGCTCCTGGGGCTTTTCCCACGTGTTAATTCAACCCCTGGGGTTCACAGCTGCCTTGAGCTCCTACCAGGGCTGCAGCTCCTCACCCTGGAGAGCTCACCGTGAAGTTAAAGTTCAGAGGTTAATAAAAGACACAAGGTGAAGGTGGAGGGTGAGTGCACTTGTGGGATGGAAGACCCAGGCTGAAACCTATCAAACATCAATGGACACTTGATGTACTCAAGTGTTTTTCTTCCCTTTGTCTTGCTGCTTTGATTCTTTGACTTTGTTGTTGTTCTTTTATTTTTTTTCTTGACATGTAGATGTTACTTCAAGCTCTTCCTGTTTCCGTGTCAGGTGTATGTGGTCAGCTTTCTCACAGCAAAATTGCCCAAAAGCTTTAAAACCTAAAAGACGAGGGTTTGCCAAGGAGGAGAACCTTCATATTCACCCTTGTCTGACACCCTGGTGGCTCCCAAACCAGCCCAGTGCAGCCAGCATCCCGAGAAGCGGATCGGGAGTTTGCCTTTGAGAAGAGACCACAAGAGCCTAATTCTCAGCTGATCTCCCAACACTCACTTCCTCACACGCACTAACCAGTTTGCCAGCGGTAAAAAAATAAAATCTGCTCTTCTTGGACTTATACACCACCGAGCCTTCACAAAACCATCTTTCCCGTTCAGTGACCCTGAAACCAGTGCCCAACCTTCCAGCCCCAGCTCCTCCAGACTGCTGTAGCCCCACGCACCCCCTGCAATGTGCAATCCCACCCATACATCCTTCCACGCAAAAAAACCCCAGCCATGAAGTCATCTGGGTATGAGCAGCACCGTTTGAACTTCATTGCAATGCTGCTGGCCATGCCATCTGGTCACCCTGCGACCAAAAATAAATGACCAAAACATGCACATGTGGATAATGGAGTCAAGGCTTGTGTAGCCCAGAGATACTCGGGGTATTTAGTAGATGGATCAAAAAGCTTGAGAATCACCAGCTTGGTAACAGCCCCACAGACCTGGGGCATCTCCAGCTTCCTAAGGGATGTGCTGGGAAAAGCTCTGGCAACCCCTGACGATGCCCTTCCAGACCTGGGCAGCTCAATCTCAATATTCAGTTCTATTATGGAATTTGGGCTCCTGGCACAGCCTGGGGTGAACTCAGGTTGTCCCCAGGCAGCACCCACCAGCAAGCACAAAAGCAGGGCAGGGCTGCAGGAGGGACGGGCACCGCCAGCAGCTACTGCAGCCTCACAGAAGAGCTGAGTCAGCCCGGCGCGTGATAAACTGTTGACTCATATTTTCAGTTTCTTTTGTTTTTAATCTGAACGCACCTGTAGCGAACTCAGGCAATGCCCTGCTCGCCCACAAACCTCCCTGAGATGGACTTGCATTGTTTGGAGTAAAATCCATCCCGTTCCCTTCTCACCTAATTACCTCCAAATGCTCATTGTGAAGTTTCTCGATAGCAAGTTCAAATCCTAAGGTTGTGTTTTCTAGAAGAGCCCAGATACCTGGGATAACGAGGGTGTTGATAAGGATGAGCTAAAGCCACAGCAGACAGAGCATCCCATGAGCAGGGAGACCTCAGCCCCATGGTTCTGAAGGTGCAGAAGAAATCAAGAGGTGATTCAAAGGATGAGAAGAATTCACCAGAAGTAGGAACCAGCACACATCGAGGGAGCTTACCATGGGAACATGCCTCCGGCACTACCCATCAGGATGACAAACATCCTTGCTGGAAGCCTCCACCAGCTTCATGGCATTTGCTTCTTTATCTCCAGTACTTTGCCACAGGGGCCTGATCCAACACACAAGGACAAGGTGTAAGATAGGACAAGGGGTTGTGGCTTTAAATTGAAAGAAGAGATTTAGATTAGGTATGAAGAAGTTCTTCACTCTGAGGGTGGCGAGACACTGGCACAGGTTGCCCGGAGAGGCTGTGGACGTCCTTTCCCTGGAAGTGTTCAAGACCAGGCTGGATGAGGCTCTGGGCAACCTGCTGTAGTGGGAGGTGTCCCTGCCCATGGCAGGGGGGTTGGAATGAGATGATCGTCAAGGTCCCTACCAACCCAAACCATTTTGTGATTCTCTGCTTTCCTGCTTCCCCAGCAGGTTTGTTTCTATTTTTTCAAGGCTGTGAAAAAGTCTCACAATCCCTGTGTGGGTCAATGTGGATGAAACTGCTGTCTCTGAAGAACCCCCTGTCTGGGTGTTTCCCACTTCTCCCTTCAACAAACTGCTATTAGAAATCTCCAGTAGCTCCCAGAAGCCGCCCAGTTCGTTGCCACTTCTGCAGTGGGCTCTGGGAGCCCGTTCCACGAGGCTGCCTGAGGAGCTGTCAGCGGTGCCCGCTCCTGGGTGCACGTCCGTGTCCGAATGCCCCAAAATTTCCAGCCCCCGTTTTTCCCCCGTGACGTACCGTTGATTTTCAACTGCCTGAGAATTTCCACAGGAATCGTGTTTCTTCTCAGGAACATCTGGATAGCTAATTAGCAACTTCACCAAGCCTTGAGTCATTCCAGCAATTAAATTAAAACAACATAGCAAAACCAAGAGTGTGGAAAGGCTGGGGCTGCCCGACTACCCAGCTAAGTAACTCCCTTAATTTAATTCACCAAAATCACGTGAATTGAGAGGCTAAAATGAAGGTCATCGGGGGAACCGCTCTGCAGCAACAGGAAGCGCGATGCAACACTCAAAGTAGAGGATTAGGATCAGGAAACCTGCCACTGCTGGCTTTTCCTCTCTATCCTGTGCTTTCACCACTTATAAACCAGGAATATCGACATTTTTTCCTGGCCTACAGATGAACATTCAACCACTTCATTAAGGGCGAAAAAGGGCTGAAGATACAAACCCACAAACGGCCGCGGGTGGCTCAGAAGGGCCGCTGGCCCGGGCGCAGCGTGGGCGGCAGGATTCCTCTGCGGGCCACGAGGAGGGCAAGATAAGCACCAACCCAGGGGAGCGAAATGCTTTGGAAACAGATGAGACAAGGCAAAAAGCTACAGCTAAGTACCTTGGAAGGTGTCCCAACTGAATATTCCTTGTCAACACGTGATTTTACAGTGCTGGTAGACAGACCTAACGGGAGGACTTTGTTTCCCCCTCGCTGCCTCAAAGCGACACTTACTTGGGCTATTTCTTCCTATCACCAGAGCCTGGGATAGGAAAATACGCTCCATAGGAAAGGGTAATGATAGGGTTAAAACTGTAAAACTAAATTATATAAGCAATCTAGGAAATACTGAGTGTAACAACTCCAAACCCAAAGCACTACCCAGATTTGTTCAATAGTCATCATTAAATTAAATACATCCCCATTAGCAACTTATTCTGCTGTAGAGCTGGATTAATTTAGCAAGAAGGTTCAAATTCTTTTTTTTTTTTTTTTTTTTTTGAGTGCATTTTATATTACCTGGACATCACCGCTCTGTGTACACAGCCCAGCAGCCAAAATTGCAATTGCTATCAGGCTGCAACTAACAGGGTACAAAGCTCTCCAGCTGCCTCATTGCGCAAGCACGAGGACGAGCCAACATTTTTTTGTCAACTTGTCTTTTTTTTTTTTTCTTTTTTAGCAGAAAACCGAGTATTTGATGAACCAGTTTGCTCGCAGCCATTATTTGCTTTCCGAGGAAGTTCAGTGGGTTAAATGCTGGGGCAGCGTTATCTGAGAGAAAAAAAACACCTGGTTGTGTTTTGCCAGTTTTCTGGCAAAGAGGAATGCGCTGGTACCCTGGGTTGGGTTTAGCTCCTTTCTTTAGCCAGCCCAGCCTAAAAAAGCCTCCACCAGCCCGTTTGCCGTGTGGAACCGCACGCCTCTGCTGCTTCACTCGGATTTACGGGAAGCAATATTTTACAGCTCGATGACTCAAGGTTCACGCAGCGCATCGTAACATCTTATTTCTGGCACGGTGACCCCTCTACCAGGCTCCAGTGGGATGTGGCACTACCTGCCCCAGCAGGCTGAAAGCCACGGTAGATGCTCCTCACCACAGTAACCATCGGCATCACGGTTGGGTTTGTCCCTTCAAACCCCCGGATTGACTCCCAAGGTGCCCAATTCCTTACTTCTCGCCACATCTCTGCCTCTTCCAAGTGAGACTGAAGCTGTGCAGGGTTTGATTACGGACTTCAAGGTGCACCATCAACGACGATCAGACCGTGGGAGGAGGAATGGATGACCCAGCAGCGGTATCCCCAGGTCCATCACCTCGCCTATCGCCTGCCAGCTCTTCATGTTTTAACATTAGAATTGCTGATCAGCTTCCAATCAACATTAAAGCCAACACAGAATACTGATTGAGACCTTTTTTCTATTTTTTATATCCCTTTTTTTTATTTCACTTCTCCCCCCCTTTTTTTTTCTCCTTTTTCCTCCCTTTTTCTTTTCCCCTCCCCCCCCCCCGCCCC
>VWZK01006664.1:11215-24666 GCA_013396935.1 Baryphthengus martii | reverse complement strand
TTCTTCCTTTTCCCCTCTCCTTTTCTCTCTTTACTCCCTTCTTTTAAAATTTTTTTTTTCTTTCCTTAGTAAGGTATTTTTTCCAAGACCATAACAGCAGCAAAGGAAAGCCTCTGTTGACCCAGACTTGGTCATCAGGGCTGTCTCTGCTTTGCAACGCAATCTCTTCTCAGAATCCGGCAGTGCCAAGAGGAAACCAGACACGCTCACAAATACGTGTCCAAATCAAACACGTCAACGTTACAAGCCCTAACAAACAAAAAAAAATCCCCCACTTGCAAGCTACAGTCCTTCCCCCTCAAGGCCATAACACAGTCATGTTCTTGGGCTCACCTTCATCGGGCTCCAAACGACCCGAGCGTCCCCAGCTCACTGACACCAGCACCAGCTCGGCTCTGTGGTGGGGCCACCCGGCGCATTGGGAAGGCAAAACTCATCCTGATGCTTGCACGAGGTCAGGAATGTGGCTGCAAGGTCTGCAGAGTCAGCCAGCCTTCCAGATGAGCTCATTTACAAGGTGGTTTGACACGCCTGGCTCCTTGTCCCCAGCTGTCTCTGTTCGGATGGGGACCTGGATGCTCCACTCCAGACCAAATCTCCTCTAATGGAAAGGGGGACATGAGGAGAAGGGGGATGGGTGAGGAGAAACGGTGCACATCTCTGCCTTGACATGAAGGAGCCCCAAGACCAGGACTCGTACAGTGAGCAGCACCTACCGACACAAGGCCAAATCCAAAAGCTTATCCCTATTCCAGCTCTATTATTTCAATTAAAAAAAAAAAAAAAAAAAAGTATTAGCCACCAGGGCTTCTTTTTGGAAACAGATGAGACAAGCCACCAGGGTTTTCTTTATCCTATCGTGTTTCCAAGGTGAAAGAACAGCCATTATCGAGCAGATTTGCTGACTCAAATAGTGAAAACTCTATTTTTGAACACTCACACTGGGTTTTTGCCCCTCGCTCCGTGTGTGCTCTGGGCTCTAAACAAAGAACAGACAGGATAAATTAGAGAGGAAGATGTACTTCACCAAAGAGACCTTTTTTTTTTTTTTTTTTTTCTAAAACTGTCTTGATTCTGTTTATCCTGGCCGGGAGACTGCACCCTCTGTTCTTCTCCAACATACCAAACAAAACTCCAGCTCATGACGCGATTCCTGCAACCAAGGTCACGGGCCTGGTTTTGCCGGAGCCCGCAGCTGAATCTTGCACCCGGAGAGGAACTCGAACCTCGCTTTAAAACGGGCTAAGTATCAAAAATGTAAATAATTTGCTTAACGGGAGGAAAAGCACTTCGGCAATGCTTTTCTCTGGGAAGAAAAGAGCAGAGTTGGAAAGCCCGTGGGTCCTCTCGAGCGCTTCACCCGGGGGAAGCCGCAGGGTAAGCGGTGACGCTGCCCAAGCCCTGGGTGAAACCGGGATTTTGCTCCATCTCCTCGGGGCTACACCCAACGAGGAAAGAGGGACGGGAGTTCAAAGAGACAAGGGATGGTTCATTGCTGAACGCCGCAAATAATAAAAAAAAGAAAAGTCACTTCCCAGCTGAGAAACTCACCTGGGGCACCAGTGCCTTAAAATAGCAGCAAAGCAGCGGCCGCTCCCTGCGCGCAAGAGACGTGCGGCGCACGGGCGACTTCTCCCCAAACAAGGAAATAACAGCCAAGGAGGAGCTGCAGATGGGGCTGTTGACACAAGCGAACCGGCTTTAGCTCACGCCTCTGTAGTTTGCTTGACGTGGAAGAACACAAACTGGATCGGAACGGAGCGGTGCTGGTGACAGGGCTGAGCCGGGACGGCTCAGGGCACAGACAGAGGGGAGCGCGGGGCCCAAGAAGGCTGTACCACGGCCGCTTGGACAACACGCAAGCACAAGTCCTCTCCTGCCAGCCCAACTCCACCGTGCTGCCATGTGTGCCAGCTGGAGAAGGATGCCCCGGGGCTGGCAGGAGCTCTTGGGGAGGGGAAGGGCTTTTCTGCGAGTGATTCCAGTTCAAAGTGCACGTGAAGCGCTCTCTCTTGACACCAAGCAGAGGTGGCTGGTTTTAGCCCAGGCGAGCCTGCATGAATCATACACGGAAACGCAACCGCACAAAACTGGCAAAGCTGAAGCTACTGCAGAGAGGGCAGTGGTTCACAGAATCAGAATCACAGGATTGTTGAGGCTGGAATAGACCTCCGAGATCATCAAGTCCAGCCTATGACCCAACACCACAACCCCCAGCTAGACCATGGCACTAAGCGCCACATCCAATCTTTCCTTAAACACCTCCAGGAATGACGACTCCACCACCTCCCTGGGCAGTCCATTCCAGCGCCTAATGACCCTTTCTGTGAGGAAGTGCTTCCCAACATCCAACCTAAACCTCCCCTGGCACAGATTCAGGTTGCGAAGGTGAGTCTCTGGTCTTCTGCTCCTAGACACACATTCGGGAGAGCAGCGGGATAGTCCACCCTGAGCACTCTGCAGAAGACCACGGAGAGATAATCCCACCCCGAGCACTCTGCAGAAGACCACGGAGGGATAGTCCCACCCTGCGCACCCTGCAGAAAACCACCGAGGCACTGGAGAGCTCATTGCCTCTGACCAGCAAGGCTGTGCTTGTTGAGATGATGAGCCTGCTACTGCTGACACTTCTCTTCAAGGCAAGAAGCAAGGGACAAGGGGCACTTGCTCTGCTCTCCCCAGCAGAGTAGTGAGGGAACACAGATGATCTGAGTCATCGCCACGGATCCACCATTCCGGGGAAAATCAGCTTTCTTTTTATCGTTTGCCGGAGTAGAGAAGCGAAGCAGAACAAAAAGAAAAGTCACAGGGAATCGCACGGAGCCTCTCTGAGCGCACTGTCCTTCATCTGTTGGGACTAACAAGCCCGGCTCCAGCTCCAGGGCACAGTCACAGCGGGATATAAAGCAACACGGCACGACCGGAACAGGCTGAGCTTTATCTTCAGCCTCTAGCCCTCCAAATAATCCAGATGGAACGTGCAGGAGCATCCCCTAAAGCAGGTCCCGTGGCCTGCCCAGCACCTGGGTGCCGGTGCTCCCTGTGCCAGCAGCGCTTTCCACGCAGCACCAGCCGGTTTGGTTTGCATTGTATATTTGATATAAATTAAATCTCTTCTAGAGGCAGCTCTTCCAGAGCACCTTCACGTGCTGAGGGACCTCCCGTATTTATCATTTCCTTGTCACACACACTACACTTTTAGGAACCACGACACTTGTGCAGAGGAAGATGATGCAAGGGCTGCATGGGAAGTGTCGGCTCTTTTGTCCAATGCTGGTTATTGTTTCAGAAAAGAGGCTTTTGACGGGGAACAGTCGCTGCCGTGTGTACTGACCTCCTCCAGAAGGTCTTTGGCTGTGCCTTGCCTCTCCTAAAGGGGAGGCAAAAATATCAGGATGCGACAATGAGTGCACGTTAATGACGTGACAAAGGCAAAGCAGCGCCGTCCCTGACCCGTGGTCGTCCTCCTCCTCTGCACCTGCTCCGGCTTTTCCTAGGGGCTGAACTCCAAGGGTTGAGTGGATAAGCCAATCCTTTTCCTCTAATCTCTTCCCAGCTGCGCTACCTCAGCACAAACCCTTGCTGGGTTCTCCACCACTCAGTTCAACTCTCTCAGTGGAAGCAGCAGCCATGGGGCTGCCCAGGGCTGGGGGAGCTGCTCCATCCTCCGCTCTACGCTGCGGCCAAGGAGCAGAGGTGGCATTGCTCTCCCCAGGAAAGATTCACACAGGATCACTTTGTCCCTTGGGAGAAGAGCTCGACCCCTCTGTGGCTCCAGCCTCCTGTCAGGGAGTTGTGGAGAGCCAGAAGGTCTCCCCTGAGCCTCCTCTTCTCCAGGCTGAACAACCCCAGGTCCTTCAGCCGCTCCTCACATGATCCTTCCCCAGCTCTGTTGCCCTTCTCTGGTCATGCTCTGGCCCCTCAATGTCCCTCTTGAAGTGAGGGGCCCAAAACTGAACCCAGTATTTGAAGTCCGTTCAGCTCCATCATCTCCAGCCACCTCCATCATCACTAACCTCGTAGGAGCTTGCTGTGACCAGGCATATCATATCACACATCAGCAAAGGAAGGATTTAAACCACAACATTACATATGGATAAAACCAAGTGTAGGTGATAAATAGTAACTTACGAATGCGCCTTAAAAGCAGGTGGGTAAGATGATAACTAATCAGAGAATCACCATAGAATCCTAGAATGGCCTGAGTTGGAAGGGACCTTAAAGATCATCCCGTTCCAATGCCCCTGCCATGGGCAGGGACACCTCCCACCAGAGCAGGTTGCTCACAGCCTCATCTAGCCTGGTCTCAAACACTTCCAGGGATGGAGCATCCACAACTTCTCTGGGCAACCCGTGTCAGTGTCTCACCACGCTCGGAGGAAAGAGCTTCTTGATGTCTAATCCGCATCTCCCCTGCTCTAGTTTCAAAGTAGAACCAAATACATTATTATTAAACAAGAAGGCAGGGCTGGTCCACCTGGCTCATATAGATGGTCAGTCAACCTGCTCTGCTCCACAAAGCCATCTCCTCGGTGGCAGAAACCGTTGTGTCAAGGCAAGCCGAGAGCTGAGAACGGCAGCCGCAGCGGCGTGCCAGGCACAGTGCCACCGTGTGAAGGAGCTGCCCATGGGCACCATGCCGGGCCACGGACATGAGGTCGTCGGTAACGTAACCTTTCCACCGCTTGGCCTGTCTGCCAGCCAGGAGCTTTTATTGCCCTCTGGAAATCATTAACTCCATATCCAAAAGTCTACACAGACAGAAGCAGGGTAAACCTTCTTGTGGCCTTGTAGTGTCTGAAGGGGGCCTACAAGAAAGCTGGGGAGGGGCTTTTTACAAGGGCTTGTAATGATAGGATGAGGGGTGACAGCTTCAAACTGGAAGATGGGAGATGCAGATTAGAAATCAGGAAGAAGTTCTTCACTCTGAGGGTGGTGAGACCCTGGAACAGGTTGCCCAGGGAAGCTGTGGATGCTCCATCCCTGGAAGTGTTCAAGACCAGGTTGGATGAGGCTCTGAGCAACCTGCTCTAGTGGGAGGTGTCCCTGCCCATGGCAGGGGGTTTAAAATGAGATGATCTTTAAGGTTCCTTCCAGCCTAAACCTTTCCATGATATGGGATTGATAAAACTCAACTTTCTCCAGTTTAAAACTAAATTCTGTTTTTCTAGATACTCTCACAAGTGAATTTGTGCGGTTGCTTCTCACCTAGCAACTGCTTAATAGCTCCTAGTATAGGTAAAAATCCCAATTAGCATGACCCAGCTGCAGGTGCCCACTGCCTGCAGGACCTGCTGGCAACCACAGTGGAATATGGGCTCTTGCAGACACAGATTCCTGCAGCATCTCACGGGGGTTTGGTCTATCCCCAGGAAGGACCAATGCTGGTTTGGATGCTCCCAGAGACACTGTGCCTGGCAGGATGGGGAGGTGACCACGTGTCAGTAATCCTACAGGTAAGTGCTTTAGGCAGGTGAAGCCCAACCAGTGCTTTTCAGCAGGTGTTCTGGGAAATGAGGAGAATAGAAAGCAGAGGCTCAACATTTGTCACTTCTGGATTTCCCCGTTTCACACCTTAGAACAGAATCATAGAATCAGTTTGATTGGAAAAGACCTTTCGGATCCTGGAGTCCAAGCGTTCCCCCATCCCTGACAGGGCACCACTGAGCCCTGTCCCTCAGCACCACATCCCCACGCCTTGGAAACCCCTCCAGGGATCGTGGGGACTCCAGCCCTGCCCTGGGCAGCCTGCACCAGGCCTGGACAGCCCTTCTGGGGAAGAACCTTCTTCACCAAACCAACGAGGAAGAACCTTCTGCCATCAGATGAGGCAAAGGCAAAAGCTGTTTCATCTGCAGAGCCCAGAGCAGACAAAGCTGCTGAGTCACGTCCAAGCGCCAGCAGACACCTCCTGGTCACACCACGCTGCCTTAGGAGAATCTCATACTTAAGACGATCCCTTTCCAGTAAATGAGCGGCAAAACTGGTTTTGTAGCCCTTCAGTCACATTAATTTGCTGATGGAAAACAAGGTGCTTGTAAAGGTGAGCAAGCCAGCCAGCTTCAGTCAGCTTAATCGCTGTGTTAATTAATTGTACACCAGCTGGACACCATTTAAGTTGTATAACTAGTGTAAAACATCCTTAAGTAGGGTTCTCCTTAAACAAGAGCCTCTCCTCCATGAAACCACAGTCTTCTCTCCAACAACTGGTGACTCTCACTCCCAGCAGCTGGGAGAGGTAAAGAAGAGAGGAGAAGCTGCCCGGAGGCTTCTCACCACCACCAGGAAGGTCACTAAAGTCACACGAGGTGTTCTCCTTTCTCCAGTGACACAGCCTCAGCTGGGAGAGACTTGTTTGGGCTCTTAAGCTGAACAGCACAAGGATAAATTGTGGACATATTTTGCCTCTGATACCAACGCAGCGAGAAGATACGGCAGAGGGTGATCCCTCCAAGGCTCTGCTCCGACGGATCTCCGTGAACCTTGGCAGCAGCGCCTGGCAGTGAGGGCCTGGCCCGGCCAGCCAGGACCCAGAGTAAACTGTATTAATTGACTGAAGAGCTACAGCACAGGGAGCGTATCTGAGCAAAAGAGGGAAGAATCTGCTCTTCCCTTCTTCAACCACAGCCTGCCCACGAGGGCGTACAGCTCTTGACATCTCTTCTTCAATCAAACCCATCCGACCTGACCCTCTTCTCCATCTATCTTCTGCAAATCCCTCTTCTGCAGATAAACCCCTTCCAGGTCCCCTCCTGCCTCCCCGAGGCAGAGCTCTGCCCGCAGCCGGCATCCAGCGATTTCTCCCGAAGGCTCCGTAGCAGCTACGCCAAAAAGCCCAGAGCGTTTTTCAAAATGACTCTATTTGCTTTCTTTAAGCTACCGTCGCCGAGCCGGCTCCGGGCCGGGGCTGCGTTTGGCAGAGGGCCACGGCTGCTGCGAAGCGATAAGTGCGGCTGCCGCGGCAGGTCGCCTTCCCCCGTGGCAGCCCCAGATGAGACAGGAAAGGGTGGGATGGGTGTCAGCTCGAGAACCAGCCGTGACAAACAGCAGGCAGGAGACCGAAACTCCTGATGTACCAGAGATGCTGAAAAGGCGACCGCAGACCTCCTGGACCGCAAAGGAAAGGAAGCCCCGCGGAGCTGCCCGGCACGCCTTATGGGTCCCGCGGTGGCACAGACCCAGAGCCAGTTGTGCTTCTCATAGAACCATTGAATGGGTTGGGTTGGGAGGGGCCTTAAAGATCAACCCGTTCCAACTCCCTTGCCATGGGTAGGGACACCTCCCACAGGCAGGGACATCTTCTATTAGTCCAAGGTGATCAACATCCCAGCCAACCTGGTCTTGAACACTTCCAGGGATGGGGCATCAGCCATCTCGCTGGGCAACCTGTTCCAGGGTCTCACCACCCTCGGAGTGAAGAATTTCTTCCTTGTATCCAGTCTAAATCTCCCCTCTTTCAGTTTAAAACCATCAGCCCTCCTCCTATCACTACATATTCTTGTAAAAAGTCCCTCTCTCTGTTTTTAGAACGTCTGTGTCTCTAGCGATGCTGCAGCCTACACAGAGTGAGAGCTCTTTGCTCTCACACCATAGACCTGCACTAGACCTCTAGCCCTGGGGATAAACTCAACAGGAGGATGAAGGCAACAGCGTCTGTTTAAGGGTCCCAGGACAACCAGGAGATGTGGTTCCCACCCTACAGCTCAAAGCCAGCACTGGAGGCTGACTTTGGCTTCCAGAGGATGAAAAACGGGCAGAAAGAAACTGGAACCGTGCCCAGGCTTTGTGAACTGGGGGATGACAACTGGAGATCTGGGCCCCAAGGGTAAGAAAGTCATTGTGGACACAAGCTTGGCACGGGCTTAGGGAGGCTGGCAGACGCTCCCTGGTGCTTGTCACAGCCCGGCTTTTGTGTGCAGCCATTGTTGGGATCAGATGAGAACAGAGAAACGTTCTGTCGAGGAAGTGACAACTGCAAGCTGAGCTTCCAGCAGGAGAGAGGAAAGGAGTAGGATGAAGTGCAGAGAAGGGCAAAGAGACTGGCAGCAAACACTCTTCCAAGGGCTCAAGGCAAAGCTCTGGCACAAGACTGGTAAAACTAAACTTTCCTCCTGCCAGCTTGGACAGAACCAGCAGCTATCTACCCTCAACCCAAGATGCTCCTCCAAAACCTCTCAGAGCTGCTGTTTTCTCCGAGGGCTCCTCAGGATCTGGAAGCTTTTCAGAGTGCCCAGGTCCTCCACAAGCAGCCTCCTAGCTTGGTGTCTCCTAGCTAAGCCCCTTCTTTGAACCCCTCCTTCCAGATGCACATGTGGAGGCTACTCTGAAGCGTCAGGTGACGGTGGGTGTCTCCAAGGTCTGAGACCACACGGATTGCATGACCATGGGGCCTCCCTGGTTGCACTTCAGCAGCTTCCAGCCTCTCTGCCTCTGAACCTCACCATAGAAATCTCCACGTGCTTGTGCACCACAGGTCCATGTCCTCACCCTCACCCCTGCCCAGGCAGAAGGTACCTGCTGCTCCCCTCGGTGCTTCTCCACGAGCAGCTGGCACCTGCAAAGAGCCTGGTAGTCACTTGTGCCTTGTCCTGAGTGGCTGTTCCTCACTGCCGTGGCTGGGAGGGATGGCAGCCCAGAGGCTGGGCCACCAGGACAGCCCCAGACAGCCACCAGTGAAGCACCAGCACATCCTATAATTTGCAGAGTTGCTCTGCAGAGCACAGCAACCCAAGCAGAACGACAGAGCCCAGTGAGAGCTGCATCAACCCACACTGTCACCCAGGAGCACCCCAAGGCTTCCACCCAGCTGTTCGGGGGCAGCTCCTCCAGCCAGCACCGGGGCCACCAGCACTTCTCGTGGGTGCCACTGCCCTCTGCAGTCCCCAGAGGAATACGCAGCCAGGACGTCCTGCTGGTATCTTCTCCTTCCAGCCTCACCTTTCATGGACTTCCCTACAAAGCCTCAGCCCAGGAGACAACTGATCCAAAGAAAAGCATTTATCCACAGTGGGAGCACAGGGGGTAGCCAAAGTCCCTGATGCCCCATCCTGTCATTATCCCAACTGGAAACTGCCCAACCGAGCTGTGGGTCTTGCAGAAGGTGCTGAGGAATGGTTGGAAAGCCTGAGCAGAGAGTGTGTGATCCCACACTCATCCCTCCACCCGCATCCTTTGGCAGGAAGGTGTTGCCCAGCAACAGGACAAGGAGTAACAGGCACCAACTGGAACCCAGGAGGTTCCCTGGGAGCAGGAGGAGAAACTTGTTTGGTGGGAGGGTGTTGGAACCTGGCCCAGGCTGCCCAGAGAGCTTGGGGAGTCTCCTTGTCTGGAGAGATTGCAAAGGCACCTGGACCCTGCGCTGCTGGGCCCCCTGCTCTGGGTGACCCTGCTGGAGCAGGGGGGTGGCACCAGAGGAGCTCCAGAGGGTTGCTCCACAGGTTCAAAAGCAGAGCCATGGCCACATATTGTCTTTGGTCCCACAGTTTGGGACTCACCTGACTCAGCACGGGTTTTTTGGTCTAACCTGGCTGCTCGAGGCCGTGTTTACAGCCAGCAAGGCCTCAGCCCGTGGGGTGGGTGTCACACGCTCGGCTGGAGCTGAAAGTGGAAGTAGAAGTAGCCGAGGTGAGGAGGCAAAGAGCAGCACTGGGAGGGGACACAACAGCTTTGGTGACTGGAGTAAAAGTCTTCCTTGAAGCTTTCTAGACCCCTGAGACCTGGATTTGTTGGGATCAGGGCAGGAGAGGAGGCAGGGCAGCGACAGCTCCAAGGGAGCCAGCACTTTTGCAGCCACCCATGGAGATGAACTGCTCCAGAAGCAGAGAATGGATGAGCCATTGGGACACCTCCAGAGGCCCTGCTCTTCTCCAGTCTGCATGGAGAGACCAGGAGACATCCTCAGGGAGTCTGGTGGCTGCGGAGAACTGGTTTTGGAGGTGTCTCAGGCAGTGTTCTCACTCCTGGAACTCCTGCCCAGCCACCTCGCAGGCTGCCTGCTGGCATGGACCTTGCTCTGAGCACCTTGGCCACACTGCTATGTGATTTTCAATAAAATTCCTCCTCTGAAGGCTTTTCTTAGTAACCCAGTCAGATTATTACCTATAAAACCTACACCTTAATGCAAAAAAAAAAAAAAAAAAAAGAAGCAGAAATAGAGCCTGTTATTTTCTGTATCAGCACAAGCGCTGAGCACTATTTGCTCTGAGCAACAAAGTCAGTGCTGAGAGCACGCTGGCCGGCAGCTCGCTTGCAAAATGGAAAGCAGAAGATAAGGAAGGGCACCTGTCCCGAGGGCTCTGGCACCAGGCAGCTTTCAACACGGTTTGAACTGAGACTGCCACCACCCACGGCTCCCGCGCGATGTCCCCCCTGCCACCCCTACCCCTGCGCCCCGAGAGGTACAGCCAAAGCTCTGACAGTCACTGCTGCTGTGAACACAGACAGGGGAAGAAAGACAGCGAGGCTGGGCTGGCTCCTGGGGGAGAAGTGGAAGGAGGATGTGCCCAGACAGAGCTGGAGATTCCGACATCCACCACAGCCCCCTGATCCCTGCACAGCGCAGAGCACTCTGCTCCCAGAACCATGAACTGGTGCCAGTTAGAGATCTGATAAGCTGAACAAGAATTTGTGGGGCAAATTCACCCAGTTCATAGAATCATAGACCGGCTTGGGTTGGAAGGGACCTTAAAGATCATCTCGTTCCAACCCCGCTGCCACGGGCAGGGACACCTCCCACTAGAGCGAGTTGCTCAGAGTCTTGTCCAATCTGGCCTTGAACACTTCCAGGGATGGGACATCCACAACTCCTGTGGACAACCTGTTCCAGGGTCTCACCACCCTCAGAGTAAAGAATTTCCTTCTAATAAGGACAGTTCAGACAGTTTTACCAGTGCTAAATTTGTATCTGTATGTACAGAATCGTAACGAGCTCGAGTGCTCTGGGAACGGTATTTCAGCGGGGAAACAACGGGACCATGGTCACAAAGTCAGACTCCAAACACTGAAATCCCCCAACTCGCCTCGTTACAAGACGCTCGGGCAACATAAAGGCATCTCCAGGGTCCCTGCCCCACGCCCTGCAGCAGGTGATTGGTGCTCGCTCCCTGTTTGCAGCTTCTCCTCACGGCCCCAGCCTGGTGTTCTCTCTGTGCTGGCCAAACCCCGCTCCGAGGACAAACCACATCGTCTCACCAGCTCTTACAGGGTACACAGAGCTTATTGTGTGATCCCAGGGCTTGGCCTTGTGGTCTCACTTCCCAGGCTGAGACAGAGCGGTGACAGTGACGCTGCCCCTCTAGTGATCCACCTCTGACGCCTAATTGTCAGGTGACACCAACAAGCATCCAAAAGCTCAGTGCTCTCTCAGCTCTGTGGCTGCTCTGAGCATCCCAAAGATGCTTCCCAAAGAGCATCTCCTCGGCTGCTGCTCCTGCCTGCACCGCCACCACCAACCACGCTGCCAGCAGGGCTCTGGAGACAGCCGCCTCCAACAGCTGCTGCTCCCAGAGCTCGCTCTATCCTGGCTCCTGGCCAGAGCTCCCTCCATCCCGGCGCCTGGCCTCAGATCCCAGAGCTCCCTCCATCCCGGCGCCTGGCCAGAGCTCCCTCCAGCCCAGCTCCTGGCCTCAGCTCCCAGAGCTCCCTCCAGCCCAGCTCCTGGCCTCAGCTCCCAGAGCTCCCTCCAGCCCAGCGCCTGGCCTCAGCTCCCAGAGCTCCCTCCAGCCCAGCCCCTGGCCACAACACACCGGCCTTGGAGAGCGATGCCGAGCCACGTTCACTCAGCCACAGCCCGAAGCACACAGTGGACCCTGTGGCCTTGGCTCCGGCCGTGTCAGTGCTCCAGGGTCCCTGGGGCCACCACGGTGGCCTCAGTTTAGGAATAAGCAAAGGTGAGCCCAGCCCGTGAGCACAGGGTGATGGGCAGGCCAGTGGTGTGACCCGGGGCCGAACACAGCCTGCCTTTCCAAATGCCTCCTCAGCTGGCTGCTGAACGGGACCTTCATCCCATTTTTTGCTTGCTCCAGCCCCCTTTGCAGGGGGAGCAGAAGGTGTTACCAGCTCTTCGCTCACCTAGAGCTGGGTGGAGGGACAGGCAAGTCCTGAGCGTGGCCTGAGCTGTTCGAGGTGCCAGGGGTTCTGCTCTCAACCAGAGAGCGAGCAGAGATCCTGGCTATTGCTAGAGCAACAAACCAAAGGCAGGGGGAAAGCCTGGGGGGGCACTTGGCTTTCACCTGTCCCCACTGGTCTCCATCCTCAGTCTAGTCTTAGTCTAACCTCAGCCTCATCCCCCGGTCCCAGCCCCTCAGTTCACACAGTCCCACCAGTCTCCTCTAAAACCACATTTACTTCTCATCCTTTTCATGTTCTTGACCTAATCTTCCTGCTGTGGCACCACTACCAGCTACAATTAACCCGATCTGACGTAGAACAGAAGGAAATAAAGCTTATTGCTTACTATAATTTGTGCAAATCAGCTTCTATTTGGGAGACAGACCTTTCCAAAATCTGCTCTCCCTCGCCAAATGTAAATTCCCTGCTGGGAGGGAGCAGCGAGGGAGGCTGGGCGGGCAGAGCTGCCCCCAGGAAAGGTCACCAGAGCTATGGCCAGTTAAGAGACAAGAGTCAGTCCTTCCCTCCCTCTTGGATGGAATATAATAAATAAACACAGAGATGGAAGCCAAGCCGAGGCAGACATCCAAGGACGGAACATTTTCAGCTCAAACAACGAAAGTTGGCAGAGCTATAAGTAACTGGAAACTCAAAAAACAGGAACTTGCAGTGGGATAAACTGAACACCTCGAGCGATGGGCAGCAACGCCCGGCTCATCCGCAGCCCACAGAAACCTCTTACCCCGGGAGCACACTCACGAAAGAAAACTCCCCAAATTATGCTTTAAAAGTCAGATTTTCACAGGTGCCGGTTTCATCAGGAGGTCCCAGCAGCCCAAACCCCAGGCCCTTGGGGTGCAGGGAGCCTGAGGGACCCCCAGCAGCAGCAGGACACAGGCAGCGGGGTAGGGGGGATAAGGAGACTTTATTCCCGATTTATCTGCCAAACGGGCACTTATTTCAGCCAAAGTCGCACCCGCCCACGGCAGAGGAGCAAAGCACCGAGGAGCCAAGAAGGGAACCGGAGCCAGCAGCTCAAAACCCGCCCTTATCCCGGCGCCCACCCCGCTGCGGGCAGCTACCTATAGATCCATACATGCTGCTCCCCACCGGCCCGGCTTCCCAGGCACAAGCAGCCCCTCTCCTGGAGCATCCCGCCCAGCCCTCAGCCCCCCCCGCCAGCTCCCTCCTCCTCTCAGCCCGCGGGGGATGCCAGGGGACCGGCGCCGCTTACCTCCCGCTGCCGAGGATGCTCCGGGAGGTGGGATGTTCCGGGAGGGGGGACGTTCCGAGGGGAGACGACGCTCCGAGGGGCAGACGTTCCAGGCGAGATGCTCCGGGAG
>VWZK01006664.1:0-11204 GCA_013396935.1 Baryphthengus martii | reverse complement strand
GCATGGGGAGGGGGGGGCAACACGCACACAGCTCGGGCCCCAGCCCGGCGGGGCTGGAGGAACCCGGGGCAGGGGAGCCCCGACTTGGAGCCCAGGGGGGGGAAGATGGGTGATCAAAGCGATTCCTCGCTCGCCGGCCACGAAGGGAGTTTCTTTGTGCCTAAATGGGATGCTTTCCGTGGCCTGCAGTGAGAAGGTCTCTCAGCTCTTCACCCAAGAGCCCAGAAATCGCTCTGGATGGGCCAGAGCTGGTCCCTACCAGGTGATTTTTTGTGCTTGGGACTTGAAGTAGAGGGGCTGGGGGTGCAGGGAGCAACCACCTTCCAGGGAAACAGCAGAGGTTTCTTTCCTAACAGAGGAGGGGTCCTTTTGACCAACTCTTCTCCCCAACTGTAAGCAAGAGCTACGTGAACTCTGGTAGTTTGGAAAAAGCCGTTACAGCCAGAACTTTTCTGATGGCTAAGAACAATTAATAAATAAATCAAAACCAAATTAACTTGGGTCACCCCAAGGTCAAAGAACCCTCCAGATGGTCACAATTAAGATGCCTTGAGAAGAAAGGGAGCCAAGGGAGAAGGAGCTTCCCCACATCCACATGGCCACGGCTGAGGGGAAAAGAACTGGGGCTTTGACGAGCAATTAGCACGAACAACAATCCTTCTCCTCCTCAGCTGTTCTGCTTCAGTCCTTCTGCCCTCTCTAAGAGGGCAAGCTGCTGCTCTGGGGAACACTCACCTAATGACTGCATGCTTTAAAGTGATTTTCTTTAGGGATATAAACAGTTACCCCACGTTCTTGGCCATTTTCTGCTTATTACTCTTACTATTTACCTTGCCTCCAGGGGAAGCTAATAGAGGAGCTGGCAGTAGGTGAACCTGCAGGCTCTGGAAGGCAAAGAGACAGGTGATGGAGGCAAAGTCTGCCAGCCTGAGGTCAAAGATTTATTAAGAGAGACTAGGACAAGTTTGAGAAGTGGGTCTGTGTGAACCTCATGAAGTTCAACAAGGCCAAGTACAAGTTCCTGACCCTGGGTTGGGGCAGCCCCTGGGATCAGCCTGGGCTGGGGATGAAGGGTTGGAGGTGAGTGTTCCTGGAGCAGCAGCTTGCCTCCTAGAGCAGGCACAAGGTCTGAAGCAGAACAGCTGAGGAGAAGGAGCAGGAGGAGATCCTGCCCCTCTGCTCCCAGGGCTCTGGGGAGGCCCCCTCTGCAGGGCTGGCTCCAGCTCGGGAGTCCTTGACCCAGGAGAGACAGGGAGCTGGTGGAGCGGGGCCAGAGGAGCCCCAGCGATGCTGGGAGGGCTGGAACCCTCTGCTGGGAGGCCAGGCTGGCAGAGTTGGGCTTGTGCAGCCTGGAGAAGAGAAGGCTCCAGGGAGACCTTCTGAGGGCCTTTCAGTGCTTGAAGGGGCCTGTCAGAAAGATGGGGACAGACTTTGGAGCAGGGCCTGTTGGGACAGGACAAGGGGGGATGGGTTTAAACTAGAAGAGGGAGATTTAGCCTGGAGAGAAGAAAAGTTTTCTACCATGAGGGTGGTGAGAGCCTGGCCCAGGTTGCCCCATCCCTGGCCCCATCCTAGGGGAGGTTGGATGGGGCTCTGAGCAACCTGCCCTAGTTGCAGATGTCCCTGCTCCCTGCAAGGGGGTTGGACTCAATGACCTTGAAAGGTCCCTTCCCACCTAAATCATTCTGTGATTCTGTGATGTACGGTGGAAGTGAGGCAGAAAATCTGTCTCCCTACAGCCATGGACATCCATTCCCAGGAACTGCGCTGTCTCTGCTGTCTCTGATTTTTGTAATTTTTTTTTCTTTCCCTTTTCTCAGCAGCATTTATTTCTGCCCAGGGGTTTGTAGAATGCTTCTCACAAGCCCCACAGAAAAGAATGACTCAAAATCTAAACACTCCAGTGCACAGGCTGCTAGAGGCACAAGGATTTTCCATTCTTACAAGGCTTTGTTTTGTAGGCTTTTTTTTTTGCAAGGGAGGGGAATACCGAGGGGAGGGCTTGGCCTTGGATCCCGGGCAGCAAGTCCTGGTTGCACAAGGGCTGCTGGCAGCTCCCCAGCTGGGCCGATGTGCATCCCAGGCCTTCAAGCCCTTCTACAGAAGGATCAGTATAAAAAGCCCAAGAGATACCAGACTGGCTGTCTCACATCAAACTCACATCAACAGTCCAGCTTTGAGGATTTATTTCCAAAATCTACCCCAGCTGGGTTAAATAAAGGCAGGAGGTTGGTATTTGCTGAAGCAGTGATACCTTGATCTTCTCAAATCTTTTATAAATTTCCAGAATCACAATCCTTGTATTTTGTAGGTAGAAAAATTGAGGCGTGGGAAGTGTGAGGAGCTTCCCAAGGAAATAGCGTCCCGAGGAAACAGTGTCCCATGGACCACACAGGCTTCTGAGAAGTGCTTCAGAAGTGCTCTGGGAATCCAGGGCAGTATTGCAAAGATGACTTGTTACCTGATTTCTAGCTTCTGGGGAGACTTACTGCCAAGCTTTATTTAAATTCTATTTGGAACGTGGGTCATGGGAAGCAGTCACTCAGTTCCTTAGGCTGCTGCCGGCCTCTGCAGCCCTGGGAGGTGCCCATCGTGGGGCTGGGTTTAGTCCCGGCACTGATGCTTAGAGCAGCCCCTCTTCTAAGTCTGTTCCTGGCTGCCCAAAGATCTCCTGGTGACACCTGGTGCACAGCTCAGCTTTCTGCACCTCTACAAGACTTTTATCCTTGAGAGAATTGAAGGGGAAAATAGAGAACTGGGGAAGCATCGTTTCGATTGATGGATGCAGAGAGAGGAAAGCGTGTCTTTCATGATGGATTTATAAACTCCTTAAAAAACCCTGGAGTTCTGCTTTATCCCAGTCATGGTTCTGGATTTCTGCAAAGGTAAGAGAGCAAAACATGCTCTTCCCTTTGCTGACAGAGCTGCTGGGGCCAAGCCTCTTCCTCACAGGAGACACAGAGCTGTGAACGTGAATCTCATCGCACAGAGACGGTTGTGACCCCTCTGAAAGAAATAAAAGTCTTCTACAGCGTAGGAGCGTTGTCTTAAAGGTGCCCATTTCTCTTCGCCTCTCAAGACTTCTGCACTGCTTCATCTTAAGAAAAAAAAACAACAAAACAACCCCCAAACCAAAACTAAACCCACCCCCACCAAGCTCTAATCTGTCGCCACAGGGGGAATCCCACGGCAAACCCCATGGCGTCTTGTGCCTGTCAGAGAGGAAGATCTGCCCTCACCTCCCAGCCTTGGTGGGCCTTGCAGGCAAGGATGGGGTTCTTGGAAGCAAACTGGGAAGCCACTGGATAAGGGTTTCTCCTTTCCTGCTGGCCTCCTCTCCTCTCCCAGCCCCAAAGGATTAAATTTAGCAATTTGGGCTACAGCCGACAGAGGTTTATTTGTAGACAGTCAGCCAAGTATTCAGTTCTGTAAACATCTTAAATAAGTTCCTGCTGCCCCACTATCTCATCTTCATACTTCCTTACTGGTTTACTGCATTTATTTACAAGGAAAGAAGAAAAAGTATTAGAAGAATAGAAGTGACCCAGGCTTTAAAGATTATATGTGGAAGTTGGTCCAAACTCCGAGGAGCTCTTTTTTCACAAGATGAGTGGAGTTCTACAGATAAACCAGACCTGTGTGTACTATGTACAAGATAAAGAAAAACTTATTTTGCTGGGAGGGTGTTGGAGCCTGGCCCAGGCTGCCCAGAGAGCTTGGGGAGTCTCCTTGTCTGGAGAGATTCCAAAGGCACCTGGAGACTGCGCTGCTGGGCCGCCTGCTCTGGGTGACCCTGCTGGAGCAGGGGGGTGGCACCAGAGGAGCTCCAGGGGGACCTTCCAACCCCCACCCTGCTGGGATTCTGTGAAGACAGGCCAACTGCTAATTATTGAGAAAGAAAACCCAAGCAATGATAGGCAGAGTCCCTAAATTGTCTCTTAAACCTCCTAGAGTAGACCAAACTTTGGTGACCTTGCCCCTGGTCCTTCTGCTTATCTACGAGCATACAGCTTAACGTAGCACGTGTGGGGGAACCCCACAAAACCCCAGAGACTGAATCTCCCCCTGGTGTTTGCACAGCTTGTTGCCTCAGGCCACGTGAAGACCTTAAGTAGCACCTTTGAGAGACTCCTCACAATTTTTCAATAACCTGCCCTTTCTAAATAAATGTTGAATTACTGGTTCTTTGTGTTGCTGACATTTGGAAAATGTTCCAGGAGAACGGGATTGTCCAGAACAGGACTCACCAGAAGACCTGCTCTAGTTGCAGATGTCCCTGCTCGGTGCAGGGGGGGGGGTCGGACTAGATGACCTTTAAAGGTCCCTTTCAACCCAAAGCAGTCTGTGATTCTACGATTCATCCTTTGATTCCAGACCTTTCAGCAGATGATCCTCTGCAGGGTGCCCCAGCACTCACCTCCCATTCACCTCTTTCAGGGACAGACAGTGGTCAAGTTACAAAGATGACCTTTTTGCTTAAAACAAATATATATAAAAAACCATATATATGGAAAAAAGTCATTATATATAATACAAGATGAAGGTAAAGACTATAAAGCCAACAAGACCACACACCAAGAAAAAAGTAGCTCTGTCACAAAAATATCACATGAAAATGTAAAGATGTAAAAAATTAGAGACTTCATTTTAAAGGTAATTCCAGGTATGATTTTATTCTGAATTTTACAAATAACAAGCATTTTTTTTTTCTATAAAAAACAACTAAGGTAAGAATCAATTCAGTTACAGCCAGGAATATTTACATTCTCAGAAGACATTTCTTTAACCTTCTTATATACAAGGCTGTGGCCATGACTAGTGTTGAGTACCCCCAAAGGCGCTGGTGAGTAAGGCACTGGGGTGCTTGAGCCTGTTCTGTGCTTGAAGAAAACCCTTTGCAACCGTCAAGATTAAGGTTCTATATTCTACAAACAGTGAAATGGGCTTTTATTTGCAGAGACGGACCCACCGCTTCCCTGACGTGGTTACTGGGCTGACGGGCGCAGCCCCTGGAGAGCGTTAAAAAGGAGGACCCCTCTGGGTGAGGCTGTAAAAAGGGAGCTGGTTGTAAAGCAGAGAGGGGTGGGTGTAACTCACATGGACCTCAAATCCCATGAGATGGGTGATGCAGGATGACCAGCATCACAGCTCAACCTGAAAGTCCTCTGGAAAGAGCGGTATTTTCACAGCGGCGTTGGGCGTGCGGTGGAAACGCTCAGTAAGCCCTGCGGGCAGCTTTGGGGAGAAGTAGGTAGGGGTTGGGTGATAAAAACACCATCGTTAAGCTTTCAACCCCCAAATCCTTACTGGCCTGACTGCAGTTGCCCAGTTCCCCAGGCAACACACCACCTCCTTGTGCTTTCTTCTTCCCAATGGTAACTTGGGAACCAGGGAGAAGAGGTAACCTGGGAACAGTCACACAAAAATAGTCACCCCAAGTTGCCTGCTCCTGGCAGGTGAAGGACTAAACAACGCCCACGTGAGCGATGCATTCGCTGTCGGGAGAGCTGAGCAGAGACTCTAACGAACGCGGACTGCGGAGCACGGACGTCACAAGAAACGACGGTGCCTTCTGAGTTAATGGCAATTCCCCTTGAAAGCAAAGGAACTGAAGTCACAGCAGGATGAGAGATGTCCCAGATGACAGAAGGCAGTCAAGAGCTGGAAAGGAAGGGAGCCGAGCTCCCAACTCGCGGCCACGTGCTGTCTGCTCGGGTAGAAGATAGGAAGCGCGCATTGCTCTTGGGCAACGGCGAATTTTGCCTCATCAACTACTCCTGTATAACCTGTATTGCTGCTGTTAACACAGGTTATGGGCACCAAAACCAGGTTATGGGCACCAAAATCACGCCCTATTTCTCAGGTTAAGGTCAGCCTGAAGGTCAAAGCCTAGATGTTCTTCCTCTGCAGTACAAGGAGCTCACAGGTTTATCGCAACTCCTCTTTCAAAGGCAAGTCCTGTCCCGTCTCCCTTACAAAATGTCACGACTCTGAGGGGAACAGGAGCAGGAGCAGCGGCTATCCCAGAGAGCAGCACAACAGGTCCTTCCTCATGAGCCAGCACTAGGGACAAGACTGGTGGGCAGGTACATTCAGCGACAGGACAAGGGGCACCGGGCACCAACTGGAACCCAGGAGGTTCCCTGGGAGCAGGAGGAGAAACTTGTTTGGTGGGAGGGGGTTGACTGCTCTGGGTGACCCTGCTGGAGCAGGGGGGTGGCACCAGAGGAGCTCCAGAGGGACCTTCCAACCCCTACCATGAATCCTGTGATTCAAACAGTAGTACTAAAAGCCATCGACTCTCTACAGAAGACAATCTCTGTGTGAGTTCTCCTTGTGATTCAAGAATGTCCAGCACATTCCTCATCCACCATGAGGCCAGGAGAAACTTCTCCCACACGGACCCTGACTCATCTCACTACATTTACACAACAACTCTGTGGGAGCGAGTGAAACACGTCTCAAAAATCTAAGCTACAAAGTGGTCTGTTTACAGCAGAAAGTTGGTCTCAGTCCTGCTTCCCGTCAGCATAACACAAAGTGAAGTGTCAAGACACCGTACCTTGCCTAGGAGTCCGTCGCATCTGATGCCTCTCTAAGATTTTCCAATGACTGGATCAGGTTCTTTCATCTTGCATCTCCCTTGTACAGATCAGACCACCTACCTATATTATCCCTGGAATATGCACCTCTCGATATACACATCTATACATCCCTGGAAGTGTTTAAGACCAGGCTGGATGGGGCTCTGAGCAACCTGCTCTAGTGGGAGGTGTCCCTGCCCATGGCAGGGGGTTGGGACTGGGTGATATTTAAGGTCCCTTCCGACCCAAACCATTCTGTGATTCTATGACTAAAAAATTCCCTCAAATTCTTTTGGAAATACCCATTGACTGGATTCCGCCTACCCAAGAGAACAAACTCCTTGCTTTAGAGATAAACTTGAAAGAGTAGGATAAAAAAAGTAAATAGAAAATAACCCAGCAGACTATATTACATATATTCTACAGGCCTGACTCATGGGGTTTTGTTTTTAAAAAGATAAGGAAGGAAAAAGGTTTTGTTGTTTGTTTTGCTTTTTGTTTGGCCCAGGGATTACCATCGTGTTTTGTAGTGTTAGTCAAAACCTGGAAACTCCCCCCTTTGTCTGGATTAAAATGAAAACAACAGTAACAAAAAAAACCCAAAACCCAACAAAAACACAACAAAACAAAACCAACAAAAAAACAAAACACTTTAGTAAACATCAGAATGAGATACTCAAGAACAAAAGTCTCGCTGTCGAGGCACGTACCTGGATAAAGCGGTGGGTAAGAAACTACAGCTCCATCGGCCGTTAGATGGACTCTGCACTTCAGGGCAGGAATTTCCATCCTCGAGCACGTATCTTACACTTCAGGATCTTTCCTACACCACTTGACAGGAAGAGGCTCATGGGACCCTGCTGTTTACATTGGCAAACTCATTACGAGGAAGCTGCAGCTAAAAGTGTTTTGCCTCAGATTCCTGCGGTTCTCAGATCGTTCTACAACGCACAGAAAAGAAGCTGCTTCCAGTCGTCCCAGTTCCTAGAAATAAGGCTCACAAAGAAAAAAAAAAAACACGACAACAAACCTGCAGAGTTTTGAAATAGATTCTTGTGTTTGCAATGAGTCTGACAAATCCTGTCGTGCCTTTGGGGCGAGGGAGACTGGTTGTTACGTGCACCCTCTTGACACGTGTTTGCTCATGTCAAGGCTGTTCTGTGATGTGCAGCGGGGCTTGCAAAAAAAAAATAAAAAAATCTCCATTTCTGCATCAGCTTCAAACCGCACACGGCATTTTAAACCCACATGTTGAACTCGCCTGCCAAGGGCCTGTCAACCGATTAAAGAGGAGTGACACTGAACCTCCCCAAGCGTTTGGATTTCTCTCCTCGGAAGAGCTGACGATACGACCAAACTACGTTTCTGGGTATCCCTCTCGGAGCTGGTAACACTGGCCAACTTCCTGCTGCATCCAGGAATTCAAATACTAACCAAAGAGGTGAGAAAATGCAGGGAAAAAAAGAGCAAACCCTAAAGGGCAGGACATGGGTAGGAAGAGCTTAAACAAAACAAACCTCTATAATTTAAACTAAACAGACCACTATAGTCTCTACAGTGTTGTCTATTTTCTTGTGTCTACACCAAGCAGCCTGGAGGGCACACACCAGTCCCACCACCGGTCACCAAGGTCAGAACACGGGGTATTGCTTAACGGAAGACCGGGATCAGCCGACATCACCTATTTAAATCCATCTGGAAAATGCAAAACATCCACCACCAGCTGCCCCAGCAGATCGAAGCCCCTACCAGCGTTGGCTGCAAAGGTTTAGGTTCCCTTTATCAAGCCTCTACAAGACAGAACAACACACAACAAGTGCCACCAGGAAAAAAACAAAACACCTTTCACTGCTCAGGCCACAATCAGCTGAGCACAAAGGAGACTGGCTGTACGTATATATTGTGTATATTTAAAGAAACACAGGGTGCTTCCATGACCCAAGGAGGAATTTCTTGGCAGGCCGTCAACAAGATTTGTCGGCTTGGGTTGTTTGGTTGGGTTTGGGTTTTTTTTAAACAATTTGAAAACAATACAGTGATTACAGGAGTTAAGCGAAATAACAGACCTCCCAGCAATCGTACAGTTGGCACTTGAGAATCGAGCAGCAGCGCCCAAGAAATATCCTCTGAATTTTGTTCTCCACCAGGAGGTCAATGCAGCAGCCCAGGTTAACACCAAACTTATCTCAAAATACATTGATTGTGTGTGAAAAAGCACAGAATGAAGAGAGGAGAATTGTTTCCGTCACCCAAAGTACACAGAAGACGCGAAAACGATTCCGACGTACAACTTCCACCACGCATCGGAAGGGAAGAAGCCCAAACCGCCTCCTCTCCCTCCACGCACACAGATGAAACCTTTTGCATTGTTTAAAAGAAATAAAGGCCTGGAAGCAGCCACATCCAGGGGCAGATGTAAACAACTTCTCCATATGGGTACGGTCGCAAACCAGCATGGGAATCAAGTGAATTTGGTGAGCAAAACTTCAGTGCTGCAAATACTTTGTGCAAGACAAACCCTTTCGAGCTACAGCACAGCAAGTCAGAATTCAATCTCAAAAAAAAAATAAATAAATAAAAAATCTTTCTTTGCACCTTTCTGAACTTAGTGACAAATTCAGGAGGTGCAAAGTCATTTGAGTACGATCGCAAAACCTTCGCTGTAATAAGTTTCCTGTCCAGAGACAGAAGTCAAGGAATCGAAACCAATCAGCAGCTTTTCCTGACATTTTTTACTTCTTGCTGTGCCTTAGGTCTGGGGAAGGTTTGCCGAGGAATCCAGGTGCCCTGTGCCAGCCCTTGAACTCGTTTTCAAGTATCTTTCAGCTGAACTGTACACTTAAAAGTCACAAAAGATTGATCAGATCCTGTTTCCACGGTGCTACTGCGCTGAAACGACGGCGGCTGAAAACTCTCATCGAAGGCTACACAGTGTTTACATTCATATAAAAAGAGAATGTACGGAACACAGCGTTTAAATTAATAAATAAGGTTAAAATTGTGCTGCCACTAGCCCTTTCTAGGATGAATTTGAGAAGAAAAGTCCATTTCACTTTCAGTCCACTAGGAAGCACACGGGAGTTCCGTCAAAAAGCTGTGCTTTTAAATATCTCTGGATTTTCTTCTTCCTCCTTGGAGTCCCTCGTGCTACTAGATGCAGGCCTGTATTCTAACCTGGGGGAAAGGAAAAAAAAAAGAAAACTTAAAAAAACAGATCAGAGACAAAAGAAGAAGAATCTTTGATATTCTGAGCCCTACTTGACATTACAACCTCCTGATTTTAATATCTTGTTGACTTCAGCTGGACAGATCTCTTTCTTACACCAGCTCTGTGCTTATGTGGCATCTTCAGTCAGAGACGGGGCAAAAGGCTAAAGGCTCTCAGTGCCTTTTTAAGTCAGCTGAACTAAAGTGGAGGAGTTTAGCCCTTCACCAGCACTGGTATGACTTCCAGAACCTGGAATGATGAGCATCTTTGCCTGGAGCATCTGTGTGGCCAGGAAAGGCTGAGAGCCCTGGGGCTGTTCAGCTGGAGAAGAGCAGCCCCAGAGGGGAGCTGAGCAAGGCTGAGCAAGAGCTCAAGGGCCCCCGGGGGGCAAGAGGCTGGGGCCAGACTCTGCTCAGGGGTGCCCAGCGCCAGGACAAGGGGCACCGGGCACCAACTCGAACCCAGGAGGTTCCCTGGGAGCAAGAGGTGAAACTTCTGTGGTGGGAGGGGGTTGGAGCCTGGCCCAGGCTGCCCAGAGAGCTTGGGGAGTCTCCTTCTCTGGAGAGATTCCTGCTCTGGGTGACCCTGCTGGAGCAGGGGGGTGGCACCAGAGGAGCTCCAGAGGGCCCTGCCAACCCCTACCCTGCTGTGAAATATTGTAACAGACAAACGTGTCTCTAAACCTTTCTCAGTACAAACACTTTCCTTGTATTTTTATTGGGATTCCCTGAGTAAAATGGTAAGTTTGGAGCTGAGAGATGTAGGTACAAACACACACATGTAGGAAGAGGGACCAGGATTCCAGGCAAGCTCTTGTATTTTCACCTGGGCAGTAACTCCACTACTGAAACCAGCCCCTCCCTCTGCAGTACCTGGGCAAGTCCACTCCTTTTTTCAGAACCGAGTGTGGATGCGATAACCTCAGAAGGTGACACTTACCCTTTCACCAACAGCATTTGCTCAATCGTGTCCGGCAGAGGCACACCGTAGCTTTCTGGCAGAAATAAAGTCAGGATTCCTGAGAGCACCGTCAGGCTCCCCATCAGGATGTAAGGCAGGAATCGGTCATAAGCACCTAGCAGAACACACATGCGAAAAAAAACCAAACAACAAAAACAAAACCCCAAAACCTTCTGGTGTCAGCTTCAAGTCTCCAAGAATGTTTGTAGGCTTCATCCAGGCAAGAATTACGGTTTCAGCTAAAACCCAACCAACCAACGCCCCTCACAGTCTGGCATTCAAAGGATATATTGTTATAAATGCGGTCTTAGGAACTGAAGAGATTGGGAAACACTAGCTGCCAGAGTGGTCCCTGTGGAGTCAGTAAGATTATGAATCTTCAGAGCATTCCTTCCACAAGGCACAAAATTTCTCTACGTTATGACCCTTCCTCAGAGACATGCTGGAAGGTG
>VWZK01006659.1:55342-77121 GCA_013396935.1 Baryphthengus martii | reverse complement strand
AAATACTTGTCAATGTCTTTTTCTGCTTTCAGATAAACTTCTGTGTTTGCAGAGCCCTCTGCAACGTCATGGGGTGAAGCACCTATACTAGAAATTCTTTTTCACTATCCAATTAAATTATGTTTAACTGTAACTGAGTTATACATTATTAAAAATCCCTAATTACACCTTTCCTCTCTTTCTTCTGGCAAAGTTCAGGAAACTACTCAAATCATAACTGAATATAAATATTCTAATGTCCTACATTAGAATTAACTAGTCCTACACATCCCCCAGATCAGCATCTGCAGCAACACAGTGCCCGAGAAATCAGCTGTAGTGTGAAGGGTGCTTGGGAGAGTGTAATGTGAGGATATGCTCTGAATGATGAATTTCACACTTTGTGCAGTCACACTATAGTTCAGTTTTAAGTCTTGTGCTGTTTTGCTAATATCCTGTGGATCCCTATCCCATTCCAGAAGACAGACTAGCAGAGCAGCAGGTAGAATTTAAGTTGCATAGGCATTTCCTAGCTTTGCATGCTTGACTTGAAAATGTAAATACCCCTCTTTGAACGGAGTTTTCCATTCATCCTTGTAGCTGAAAGACCACAGGTGATCAGGGCTCTTAGCAGGAAACGATGACTACAAAACTTCTCTTTCAGGAAGTTAAAGAGAGGTTCTCAAAGATTACTAAGTTGACTACACTGCTCATGGCCATGCAAAATGATCGTCCAATTTCTCATTCCCTATATTCTCTCCGCTTTAATTGTGCTGTCCTTCCCCATGTTTGCACCATCTCTAGTGCTTGTCTGATCCCCTCAGTGAATCCTGTCAGCTTGCTAAATCAGATAGATAGTGTCATATGCCTGTTTCTTTCTGCAGTTATTTTTCTTCCAGTATAGTGATCTGAGGCACTTCATCTAGAGGTCATCCAAGTTTGGGAGCGCCTACAAGAGGAGTGAGAGGAGTGCTTGGCTAGCAGAAGAAAAGCAGGACACGGGTTACCACAAGTCAGCTGCCTGCCAATAGCTGTCTGTGCTCAGCTCTTTCTCTTTATTACAAGCAAACCCTCCCAAATAAGCATTGTTTCCTGGTGGGTGACCACATGCTTCTGGGCTGTTCCCACATTGCTGCTGAGGAGGGGTAAAAGAAGAAGCTAATTTGTTGGTTCATGTCCTCCAAAACACATAAGCTTATGTGTTGTTTCTTCAGCTTTACCTCAGTATTGGAGCTCATAAACCTGCCTCTTTACAGGAACAACAAGTAAGACTTCAAAAGTTTGGGCTAGATAAGCTGAAGTACTTATCTAAATTTTTTCCAATCAATAAAGCTGAGCAGGAAATCCTGTGATGATAAAAGCTTGCTTAGGGCATTTTCAGTTCTTATGTTGGCTCTGGATTGAGTTAAGTTAGCAAAAGTGGCAATAAAACTAGAAACCTTGGCAGAAAAGTTAGTCCTACACATCAGATATGCACCTCCAACTTATCCTCAATCCCAAAGTCAGTTCTTTTACTGAAAAAGTGCTTTGGGCTTCCCATGTGTCACCCCCAGCTTATGAGGATGTGTGCAGTGGGAATGGGAAAAAACCACAATGATGCTTCAAGACTTATCTCTTTTTCTCTACTCGTGTGAACCCCAATTAGTTAAAAATCAGACACAGGATATAAAGAAATTGGGATTGTTAGATAAAATCAGACACGAGACTAGAAATGGACCTTGCACAAAGTAAGTTTGAGATGGTCTGAGCAGATATGTCACCAGAGAAATTCTAAACACCTATTTGCACTTTTGTGCACCTAAATATCTGTGTAAAGTTGAGCCTTGTCTATTCTTACCTAGATTCTTACAAGTACTGAGGAGCACAGCTACCAGAGAAACTACACTGGTGTCTAAACACTATTGCATATATGGTCTCTTAGAACTCAGGCTCCTTCTGTAACATTGGGATAATAGTACAGCAAAACCTTATAAGTGTTTCGTGACAAATGCAAGGAAGATGGGAAGGAAAAGCACAAAAAATATATCTTTTGTAATAGCACGTTTTAGTGCACCCTTGAAGTCAAAACTGTTTGGTAACTCCCTCAGTCCTGGTAGATGGAGGCCAGAATATTCTGCCATGATTCATGATGCTCTGCATTCTGCAGCCATTTCAGTTCTGCAATCCAAACACTGCTTTTATATTTCAGTACTAAACTGCTAGAATTCAGTATTTTCTTCATGTACTAGCTGGCTTTCCACCTTAATCTACACAAGCTTTTTTTAAAAAATTATTTTTATTTTTAGTGTAGGCTTTTGAAAAATGGCATCAATAATAGCAAGGCCTTCAGTAAGTAGAAGTGTTATTGAAAAGCTGGTGGGAATGGTGCCTAAGTTGTCCATGGGTTCATTACTTCAAAATGTGTTTTGATTTGAAAGCACATACGGTAAAAACAATGTAACAGAAACCATACAGTTCATATTAAGAGTTACAAAATAGAACACACAATGCAGAACTAAGCCCACCTACCATTTCATCAAGAATTAATTGAATTATACCTAGTCAATCAGTAAGAGGCACCTCCAGGATTAAAATTACCTTTGTTAAAAATGTTTTTTAAAAAATCACGTAACCATGCACATGAAAGAATTTTGTTTTAAAAGTAAGAAACTAACCTAAAATTTATTTTTCTGTTCAGAAGATTACTAGAAGATCCCCTACAGCTAAAGTTTCACTGACTTTCTTATATGGAAATAGAAATATATACTTTCCAAAACAGAACATTTGAATACGAGCTTTCAAAGTATTTAATCCAAAACTTTCTTGTTAAACACTGAGAAATTCTCCTGTGAGTTTGCACTTTCTTTACTGTATGTTTTCTTTAATTGTTATAAAAGTCTCCAATTTTTTATTTTTCCCCCTGTGTGTTACTCATCTAAACTGTAAATCAAACCATTCATCTGCTTGTTATTGATGAAGCTCTTGATTAAAAAAAAAATACTTGAAAGGGCTAAAATTCATTGCACGCATTCCCGTGAAATTAGGTAAAACATTGGACCTGAAGGTGCTGTAGGAAATGCAGTTCTTCAACCACGTGAATGCTAATGGGCACATGAATCTTCATACTCCAAAGAAATCCGAACCTAGGCTCTCACTGTATATGTGTGCTCCTAGGATGGTTGATACACATTTTTCTGTCTTCTTTCCTTTGTCGCCTGTTTGTTGACTTTCCAAAAGTGGCTGCACCAAGGAATTCACACCACATTACCTAGCCTGCTATGGTTTAAAGCGATGGTTTGCATACAAGCACTCCACCGTGCGTTCTTTGCATTGCAAGATATTGGTGCTGACACTGTCGTTCCAAAGAGATATTTGCACTCATGAGAAACAGATAATTGGAAAAGGATTTTATTCCACTTGACAAGCATCACACTGAGGGATCTGACTGAGGAGGGCCCAGTTCTACTCTCAATGAAGTGAGAAGTTACCTTGGTGGAAACCCTGTTACCACAGCAGTCAATGTTTTCAAAAGATTCTAGTTCATCCCAAGTAATTTGGATTCAAGAAAACTGCAGTCACTGAGATGTGTCTTACTCGTTCACACTAGGGAAGGTGGCTGCTCTTCACCCAGCCAACTCAGCATTTCAGAGCCTCAGCAAGGCTGCTGTCCTGCGTGGAAGGACTTTGATGGCAAATCTCAGCTGCCAAATGTAAGTTCCTGTCCATAAGTGTTGCTTCTTGATGGCAGAAGTACTGACAAGTTACTGCCCAAGATGTCAAAAGCATTACCAGGCAGCAGAAAGCTTTAGAGAAAAAAGAGCCCCCCTGAGAAAAGCTGCTCATTCCCAGGCACATTTGGCTTCCTTCTCCAGGGCTGCAGAAAAAGCATCCTCCAGTTTTGGTTTTAGCCCAGAGCTGGGGCAGATTCACAAGCAGGAATTCAAATCTAAGATGACTTTCCACAGCAGTGAAAATGACAATGGCCTTTAGATCTAAGAGGGATTTTAACTTCCTGTCCCCTGTCAATCTGGTCAAAATATCTAAAGCAGTCAAAATTCACCTCAGATTCCTGGAACTGGGCCACATGTCTTTGCTTTCTGAAACAGTGTGGTGGGTACATGCTTGGTTTGCCACATCATGAGCCAACAGGATGCATAAATCTCTCCATGGAGATCTGCTCATACCCCAGAAGGTAAAAATGCTTCTTGTAGCACTTCTACACTTCATTCTTATGAGAGCAAGGGCAGGCAGCTCTCCAGGTCACTCAGATTGTTGCTCTAACATTGTTTTTGTTGCAGTAGGATTGAATCCACAGTTATGGAGAACTCTGTTCTACAGGACTCCAACCTGAAAATTGCTCTCAGCTATAAGCAAGATATCTGGCCTAAGAAATGGCCTAAGGTTATGGTCCAGAAGAGCTGCTCCAGGGGATACTGGGAGAAGCAGAACTAAAAGCAGTCAACTGCAAGAACCACTTGCCACAAGAAAGGAAGGCAGCTTTCTCTGATCTATCATTTTCCTCCACTTGACCCATGATGGTCAGTCCCCCTGCTGATCTTGTGGCTTCTCTTCAAGTGTGAACTTCCCTAGCTAGAGCTGCCCTGATGACCAGAAATGCTCCTGAGAAATACTGGAAAGCCCCAGCTTCTCAGCCATTGGATCCCTCCTTCTTTTGATGTGGTTTCTGGGGCACAAAGAACATTCTTCAGTCAACGAGAAACTTGCATATTCAATATCTCCTAGCTATACGTGTCACATATCTTCAATAACATACTTTGGAGGACAGCAAGGGGAAGAGAAATCTTTCCCTGTCAGATTTCAGTTTATTTAGGTTGCTGAATCTGGAGGGTTATACTGAATTCTCCACCAAGGGGCCACAATCTCTAATTCTCAAACACATTTCTTAGCAGTCTCCAGCAGGTATGTTAGTTTTTTCCTTACCTTTAAAACTCAGTGATATTTTAAAGGAGTTCTGCTTTGGAGTAATTTGAGAAGTAATGAATCATTTTACTATTAAAAAAATATTTTCATGAACAGTAGTAAGAGTCCTATGAAAATACCCATTCCAGACTTTCTTTAGTGAATTTCTTTAAGCTGTAAGAGCCTGTGACTATTTGGGGTAAAAATGTGGCATTACTATTACCAGTTTCAGATGCCCAGACTAGATGGCTTCTCAGGAAGCAGTACTAAACAGGTAGAACAAATTAAACAGGTACCTCTGTGCATTTTAAATGTGTCATCCTGGAAAATAACATTTGGCTTGAATGAAAGAAACTGAGGTCTGTACTTTTGTCAAACTTTATCAAAAAGTATTATGAAGTGAGTCTACAGACAACTATTGAGGTTGTCAGAGCATATGGCACTATTGAAAGTGAAAAAAAGGGTGTAATAAAGGGAAGGGAACAGAGTTTGCAGTACAGTATGCACGTACAAAGACTATCCTCAGGCTTACTATCACCAACATCATGGTAGCCCTACTACAAAAGAACTTAGGAAAGTGGTCTTCCAAAAACAAAGTGCAAACATTTGTCCCAACAGTGATATAAAGATTCAGCTTTAAGATCTAATTTTGTAGAAAGCAGAGTTGTCATAATTTATCCACTGAACTCAACTTTGAGAAGAGATAAAATATAATCCACGATATTACAGGAGAAGAAAATCATTGCTTCGTGACAAGAAGATGGCACAGGGGTGCTGGTCACACTCATCATCACTGTGATTGCACCATAGTTTCCACTGCAACCTCCTATTTTCATATACCAGAAGCATTGCAAAATGCTGACCTTTGGGGCTCCATTTTTCCATTCTTGCTCCCTGCCCCAAAGGTGAATTCTTTCAGAAAGTCTGAGCAAAATCTTTCAGGGACCATGGCTATTACTTTTCGACTGTTGCTGGGACAGCTTGCCTGGGGTGGATTGTACAGCAACTGCTTTGTTCCTCTGAGCTATAATAAACTCTACCATCCATCATCTAAAGCAGAATTAAAAGCATGGAAAAGAAATCAGACCTCTCCTGATTTTAATGTCTGAAAAGACTGTTTAGACTTGCAAATGGCAGAAGGTAAAAAGAAGACATGTTTAACTGAATGATACTGAGCTGTGCAAGAGTCTCCTGTAACGACAATTGCCAACACCACGATACTCCTATCAGGAACTCTTGTGTTACAGGCACAACTATTGACAAGTGGTGTTAAATATGGTCTTTTAGATACAACAACACAACAAGCCACAAGACAGGAGACCGGATCTATTTTGTCCCTTTGAGTGTCTGTTAAATGGGATACTTGCTTTTCTCAAGCAGTTCACTAAAAAGTTTTACTTTTTAGGGTACACATACTCACCCATTGCCATAAGCTCTTTTGCTAAAACACTGGGTAAGTCAGTGCCAAGTACATTAGATGCTTTACATTTTTCAAAAGCAGGACGCTTGAAGGAGCCTTAAAACATGGATATAGATGGTGAACTACAGATGCTGATGTTTGAAAATGCTCTCCCAGGGCTTTAAAGACCACAGACTATACACTATGATAGAGATGATGAGCAGCACACAAAGCCAAAAAGAATCCCGAAGCAAAACCCACACTTCTACTATTAAGACACAGTATCCAGGTGGCCTCACATACCCCCACACATACACCTGATTTTATCATTCACGGAAAATATGTCTGAAAGATACTGTACAGACAGGAAAAGCCAGTCTCCCAACAGGCCACAATAAAGACTAGAGCTGTCCAAAGGTCTCTGGGAGTGCAAACGTATTTATTTTAGTAGATCTAGTTTATGAGGATGCTCACCCTCCAGATTACAGCTTCATTTGGTGTCAGGTTGCAGGCAGAGAAAATTTCGTTGTGATATGATGTTTAATATTTCTGAACACTTGATTAGTATTCAATTCTAAGTTCATATCCCATGGTTTGGGATGCATGTAAATCTGAAATAAGCTTTCTAGAAATAGATAGAATGGCTTCATTAAAACATCACAAAGGAGACCAAAGATAAATTATACTGAAGACTTAATTTATGCATGAAAAATTTTGCAAGCAACCATGAATGATCTCTTTAAATACCATCTTTCTCTGTATGTCCTAGGCTTTCAGCAGACACCAGCAACAGCACAGTGTTGCTCCTTGTCCCTGACCAGGGACTTGCTCCTCCACTGAATCCAGCTTGGCTACATCCCTGTGTAGGTGCCAGACCAACTCATTCAGTCTGTTTCTCATTGAACTGACCTTGGCTGCATTTGCATTACTATCTCTGGCATTGTGTTATCTGTTTGATTTCTGCAGAATTCCCATCATCACAATCTTTTCAGGTTCAGTCATTCCCATGCCTTGATTTCACCTTCTACTCTCCTTCCAGTTTCCTCGTTTGTCTTCAAATGATTGCACGTTATATCTGCTGTTGTTCCAACTTCAGTCTTTGAGTGCCTGATTATCTGCTTTCATTGACTACATTGCCCAGTCCAGAAAAACATACTCTTTGTGCACTGTCTTGGTACATTTGTATCTGGCATTAAATACAATACTTTAATACTTTTAATCTGAAACACAACAGAATGCCTAACAAAGATCAAGTTTACAAGGTGCACAAACCAATCTGCTTATTGTATAACTTCCTTCTCCTAGTCGCAACTCATTCATCTGCATGACTATTATTGTTAAATAATTCCTCCAGTTTTGTATGCTATCTAAGAATATGTCAGATATGCAATTACACCTGCATATGGATCATAACATCAGACCATCACTGTCTTTGCTCTGTGATACATCTCGTATTTGTAAGGCCTGATTAAAAGCAAAAAGAGTGATGGTGAATTTATACTATTATGTCATTTCCTAATTTTTCATATGAAGCAATTGCTTAACCCCCCACAGATCCTTATGGCACGGCTGTGTTGGAGTTGAAGCATAACTTTTATCAGCACATTTATGGAGCTTCCTATGTTTCTCCTGTTTCCCACAATATATCACAGCTGAATGCTATGAGGAATCCAGCAGAAACAGTGACAGTGGAGTCACATGGGAGTGCTCCACTCTCCATACTTTTCCATGTATTGCTGGAGTCCTCATACCTTGACCACTGCAACGTAGCCTGATTTAAAGTCACACTATCTCTTACCCCTACTCTGCAGCGAACTGCAGCCTGTTGACAATTGATTTCATCAGGACAATGAACTTACACCTTTGGATTGCTTGGAATGAAAGGAACTCTTTTCCTCAGGGTTCATTCAGCTATTTTCTTTATTCAGCTACCTTGAATCTCTACTTGCTTCAACATACCTTTTCAGATTTTTTACTGCTTTGGCAAAGTTTGTTCCTCCAGTCCCTAAAAGGCTGGCTGTGCTATTTAGCTCTTCTTGGAGACTATCTGCTTTTAACTTTCTGGGAGCAGAGTTTTCTGATTAAGGAACTGAGCCCATTCAAGCATTATTTACTGTGTTTGCGTTGCAGGGTGGACTGCAAACTTCTAAAGCTGACTAAGGTAGACTTCAAAATGTTTCCTTTGTATTTACTTAACCTTTGTAGTGTGTGGTTCACTGCTCTTTTTTTCCTCCCTAATAGTTGGTATGATTGGCCAAACTGCATTTCCACAGAAATTAACCTTCAGCACACTGCTCTTGCGCCTTGCTTTCTTGATCTTCCCTCAGATCTTTCCATGCTTGTCCAGTCTGTGTGATTTGCACAATTTTCTGCAAGATACTTTTACTTCTTTTGTTTCCCCTCAGCCTTGGCTTGTTTACATTTTCCCCATATTGCCTTGTTTTATTGCTCGTCTAGACTGTCATTAACTATGTGTACTTTTCAATAACTTCCTTAATTTCGTTTTTTTTTATCACTTCCTTGAATATATTCCAGCTGATCTGCAGTAAGATTTCTTCTTACTGACAGGCTAGTCAGTGGCCTGAAAAGTCACCAAAAAAACACTTTTTGGGACCTGCTTCCAAGTACTATCCTTGAATATAGTCCTGTACTTGGACGCAGGAGTTTTGAGGTGCTTTCCACAGGTGAACAGAAGCAGGAAAGCACTCTACCTTGACTAAAGCCATAAAATTTTCACTGAATAACATGGATAAGATGCTACTGAGCTAGATGTGTGTAGAGGACACAAACTCCAGGCAGTCAGCTCACAGAGATACACAGGCGAGTGTCTCGGCAGATAGCCCAAAGTTCCCACCTCAATGATGGATACCAGCTCACTTTGGACATCAAGAGGGAGACATCTGATCCAGGCCACAGAGTGGGTCCTGATGTGGCTCTTCTTCCTGCTGGACAAAATAGGCTGACCAAAAAGGCACCCACTCTCTCCAGGAGGATGCAGAGAGCCACACTGATTTTTTTCTTGAGCTTGGCCCTCAGGCCTAGGCCACGGAAAGGGCTCTAGATTTCCAATAAGTTGAACCTCCAGGAATCTGGAGCTATCAAAACTGAGTGAGACAATTTAATTCCAGTATTGGCAAGACAGTATTTGGATTCAACACATTACAAAGTGTCCTGCCAGTGCTGGCTTTGGGAGCACACTCCAAAGCAGGTGAATCTTTCCTTATTTTTGAGTTCCACAGCAAGCAAAATCTTTCACAGAGCTCTAGCAAAGATGAAACTAGCCGTCTGCTAGAAAGAGAGGGCTGAGAGTAGTCCACCTCAAAAGAGCTACTGCACCCATTGACAACAGTTTCTGAAATGATAGTGAATTAAATTAACATACTTGTAGTCTATATCTATCTGCACTAAGATATATACCTGCATGGAAATAAAACTTAAGTTTGTATGCACTAGATGGCATATGTGTTTTGTGTGCATGTGTGCACACATAAAGAAGTACTTTCTAGAGTGAATTTTTCAGGCTTTCCTTGCAGACCAGACCACCTCCACCTTCTGTAATCCCAGATATCATGGTGTTGGAGAAAGAAGAAATCTTTTGCTTTTCCTGGGTTTCTGAAACTACTTCACTTCAGAATCTTTCTCATTTTTATATCTCTGCCCCTGACACTTTAGCCAATCAAAGTACACCTCTATCTCCCTCACTGTCCTACTGTCATGATAAGAGTAGGCTGAATATTGTGGACTTTGGGAGCTGAGTCCTAAAAAATGAATCTCTAGAGCAAAAAAAAAGGTTGGGCTGAATGGTGTTGCCAAACTTTGAAAAGCTTCTGTGAAAATGTACATTTTCCTATAGCACTACAAAGATCATATTTACCTAATAGACTGTCAAGAGTCCAAAGGAGTTTCTACAAAATTTCTGGTAAATAGTATTTGTTTTAAAAATGTATATGTATGCCAAAAACAATGTACTGCATTTATCAGCTTGGAACTATTACAATCTTCTCAGTAAATAATATCCTTGTTTCTGAAAAAGCCTAAAATGTGTGTCTAATCCAATTGTGTCACCTCTCATTTCTTTCAAAGAGGAGGAAAAAGGCAAAGCTGTCTGAAATTCTGTTTTGAATTAACTGCTGCTTTATCTCTAAGTGACCTCTTTCTTCAAAGCTATTAATGCAAATACTGTTTCTGAGATCATTCAGTCATCTTTGACCCCTGTAATACAAACTACAATATAGTTAGTACTATCAACGCTATCATCTTGCATTTGTGCAAGGCTTCTCATCCAAAATGTTCTAGCTCCTTGCAGGGCAATCCTCTCATTGAGGGCCAAGCTGCACTCTTCAGGGATGGGCTGATACTGTGGTTGCTTTATTAAGTATTACAAGGGGTAAGGCAACTGGGAGTAGGTGGGAGGAAATACACACTTTAACTCCACTTCAGTGTGACACTGTTAAAGCAAATAACCCTCTCTAAAGTGAAAACCAGCAACAAGTACCCTGTAGTGCTACACAATCATTTCGAGAAGGAATGAAGACTATTCTGGGTATTATTCCCAGTTCCATTTAGTTCTTTTTACATTTCTCTGGCAGAATGGAGACACGAGTGTAAGAAAGGTTCAGATCTTCTAACAGAAAATGCAGAGCTAGAAAGGTTGCTTAAACAGAGACTTAGTTATTCAAGCTGTGATAGAGCCTTGATTCTAGTCATGACAATCTGGTGTGTTAAAAACTTCAATATTTCAACTGAGATGATTAAAATCTGAAGTTAATTTTCTTCATTAGAATAAAAGTGATTTAAACTCATTACACCATTCCTGGTTGTCAGTCATGCCAGCCCCTCACTCTCTCTATTCATCCATGCACTCACAAATACCTTTCCACACCAGTCCATTTATTCCTAATTCTTCTTCCTCGCCTTCCTCAGCAGTCAGGGGCTCCTCTTCTCAATGGCATCTCCGGAGTATGTAGGCAGTTAATTGCTGAGGATTCAGAGGCTCATCTCACCTCTCTTCTGCCCTGCTGGTTACTGAAGTTCTCTCATTTCTTCTGGTCAGATTTGTTCCTGACTGCTCCTGCAGTTTACTTACTCTCAGCTGCTCGAGAAGGTTGAGGTAGTGAGCCGAAGAACTTGAGAGTAAAGAAGAAAGAAGAGAATTTATACTTTGGTATTTTGGAAGTTGGAATCCAGGGAGAAGCATAAGAACGTGACTTGAGGCCAAAATACTTGGCTCTCCAGTTACAAAGCAGAACAAGGCAGGTTTATTCCTATCGCAACACTGTGGCCCGTGTCTTGTCGGGAGCTGCCAGCATCGTTGTTATGCGGTGGATTCAGAGGAACCTCTCCTTCATTCGTCTCCCTTCTGCAGCGATGTGGGAGGAAAGTGATAACAGGAGAACAGCAGCGCTGCAAGAAACTTGTCTAAGATAGAGTGGTCTAATGCAGAGCATAATACATACCACACTATAAGATCATGTGCCTGGGAGTTATTATTGGGACATCTGGAGGTTACAATTCCTTCTGTCACTGTCCTCCTCAACTGTCCTTCCTTCCTCTCATTCCAGCAGACTTGTGGCCCTCAAACTGTTAATTTGGTCTTTGACTACTATTTCATTTATCCCAGCTGCTGAGTTAGGAAAAAAAAAACAACCAAAAGCAACATCACACTGAAAACAGATGCTGCCTCTGTACTGAGCAGATAAATTAAATATATAAAGCATGGGCTGTTTACAGTGTTGATTCTTGTAAAATTTTAGTGGTTTTATCCTTGATATTAAAATTCCGAGTACATTGTATCACTCTATTTTTGATCCATCTGGATTAGGGAAATGGCCTGTTGGCATTCCTTATATGTACTGTAAATTAAATAGACTAGCAATTTACTACAGAAAAGATAGTAAGGAGAAAAAACACCTGAGCCCTGCTTTTACTCCTGTAGAACATATACAGCTTTTCCTGCCAGCATTTCTTCACTGTCATTTACACTTCTGTGCAATTTTTTGTCTATATTCAACATGTATAACTTTAATAATTTGAAGTAGAGCACACACTCCCAACACAGACCTGCATACACACAAAGGAATATAGCTCCATGCAGGGACACTGGAGAAAAGCCGTTCCAGTATGCTGTCTTTCTCAGAACTTGCTGGCTCCCCAACACACACTGATGTATTTTGTTATCTAGTTAGCAGAACTGAGACAAACACTTATCTTTGTTTCAGTAGAATGCAATAGTCAATGTAGGATCAGCCTCTGATATAAAAACTGATCTTTTTGTTGGAAACACCTGATCAGTGTTTACAGTTCTATGGAAACGCAACAATGTGCATAGTACAATAATCTTGAATACTCATACAAGAAATACCTGTGATTTTCAGGTGTCAGAGTTAATCAAGGGATGATCTTTGCAACTTCTTAGATCTATTAAAACTGTCTTCTCTTAGGAAAGATAGGCAGGGACTGTAAAACTTGGAATTTGTTAAAGTTTCAAGATTTTATTCCTCAAATGACACTAAATGGAATATGCGTATGAAACCATATCAGTGTCTACATTGATGTATGCTGATTTTAATCTTCACAATATAAAAGAAAAATAAATTACAACAAACATGGTTTGGCAGCAAAACTTTCCTCAGCCATGGTTAAGGAGATGTGAGTGAAAGAGCGAGATAACGTCAAAGTCAAAGCACAGAAACTGCAGAATTTAATGCACTACATGTTTATACAGGTTTTCATCTCTTTGTGCCTCCTTTGGCACTTATGATGTCTCCCTCAGGCAAATCCAAGTAAGATGCCACAAACATCCTGGCAAACATTATGTCTGGGAGTCCAGTTTTGTGTAGTGATGGAGTATGGGGAGGGGGTGGTGGCAGACCCTGATACCACCAGGCAGACCCACAGACTGATCTTTGGGGTCCTTTTCTTAGATCTTCCACATAGGGCTGAGATGGTTCAGTCACTGTTTTGCCTGATTTCTATAAAAACTCTCTGAATGAAGAGAGGTGTGAAAAGGAAAGTCTCACACTTACTTCTGACAATACACAATGAGGCAAGGTTTATATTTGCACTGTTCTCCTTGGAAAACACTTGTGAAAGAAGCTACATGCTCGAAGCAGGACATTTGGCTAGTTTTAAATTGTGGATAGGCACTTGATTTTCTGTTCATAGCTAAAAGTCTGAGATCATGCTTGTTACTGCTGTTAGAGAGTTCAGAAAAGCCCCCAAAAGCACACTCTTACATGCTTTCTGGTAAATGAAAGGTAAAGGAACAGGTGAGAGTAGGAAGCCCTTATCTCTTCTATATGTCTTGGGAAAATCCCCTAAAATCTGGAAGTCTGATGCCATCCAAATCCCTTACTGGAGTCATACTGGGGTAACCACAGAAGTTGCTGCAGCCCAGTTGGAGATCAGGGGTTCCTACTCTGTCCTGTTGCTTTATTCCTGGTTTACTGGGCAGCATGCAAGAATATGCTTATGGAGGCATCTGAAATTTAACCCTTGAGAACACAGGCACTCAGAAGTAACCTCCTGCAGACCTTTTCTGAGTACAGTGAATCTTTTGTGGGAACTCAGCCAGGCTTTTGCAGTAGTTGGAGATGGTTTATACAGCTATCAGCTAGTTTATACTCTCCCCCAAGAAGAGGGATACTTGAATGGTTTTCTTCAATCACCAAAGGCTCTCCTCAGGAGTCATTCCAGACAGACCACAAAGTCCTTACCTGTCTTTCCTAAGTGAAGACTGTTTCAATAGGTCTAAGAAGTTGCAAAAATCACCCCCTGGTTAACTTCCCATACAAGCTGGCTGTTGGAAACTGCCATATACTGAACAAAGAATCACAGACACATCTTGCAAAGGACTTCGATTCTGTCAGGGTGTCCTAAGTCTCCTGAACTGAGCACTGACCAGGACATTGACCTCGTGGCAACAAAGGTAAAAAAAGGAACTGGCTAGTCCTCCATTAGTCTATGCAGGAGCTCAGGGATTAGCTGGTTACAGCAAGAAAATGCTGGCCATGTGCAGAGGCAGAGTTGTGTGCCTAATAAATTGTTCTAAAAGGATCAGAATTACAAACCCAGTTGAGATTATGGATCATCAAATCAGTGTCTGCATTCCAGCCACTTCAAAAATAACTTCTCTTGTTAATGCACCTCTAATGGGGGAGGGAAAATGAATGCAAGGAAAACGATTTCCCAAAGCTTACTTTGTCATAGTCTAACTCCTGAGAGGTTAGTGAGGCTCAGTTGATCAGTACAGGTTTTATAAGCAAATAAATAAATAATTTCTTACTTGTATTTGAACAACTATAATTGCTTTTTACCATAGCTCACTTGGATATAAAATTAATTAGTCCCCTCATTTATCAAGTAAAACTTTTTATTTGTTTGCATTCTCCTTGTCATTGTCACTGGGCAATTGTTTTCAGCTAAAACTGCATTTAGTGAGACTACATCCATAGTGTAAAGACAATGTGACAAATCCATTAGTTGTAGTGGCCTTTACAAAGCATCTTCCTTCTGCTTTTTGTGAAAGCTAAAACTCAGTGCCAGTGTGATACCCTAGCAGGCAATTCAAGAATCCAAAGGAGGCTTCACCAGACAACTGAAATCTTGTAGCATTTTTACTGATAAAACTACACTATGTTTTCCAAGGGGCAAAAACTATGCTTATTTTTTGGAAGACATTATGTCAATGGTAAAATTTATGGCTACAAATCACTTCTGATATCATAAGGCCCAAAATTTAACACTTATTTGTCAGACAACCTTCAATCTGCATCTGCAAGTGCAAAAGCTGTCTGCAATGCAGCTGGAACCACAGTAGTATGGCATCTCATCAGTCAAGAACATCACCTTCTACAATGTTTAACACAACAATAAGTTTCCTATTATGTATGAATTATATTCTGGCTACTTTTTAACCTTTCTCGGAGAGAAAAATCCTGAAAATATGCACTGAGTTGGTTGTTAAGTAATCATAGGATGAATTCCTACCCTCAAGTTATTGCCCTCATTGTTCCTACATCCTTCTTCAGCACTTAGGGGTTCAGAGGTTAACTGAGGATCTAACCAGCTTCTTATAAATGCGTGGGGACAAATCCTGTTCAGTGGTTCATTCAATGATATGTCTGCATGGATCAAGCCATTGGGATCTGCACATTATCACAGGGATCAAATGAATGGCCATTCAATTCAGTGATGGGCAAGCCCCACTATTGTAGAAGGTGCTGAATCAGGTCTTTACCCCAGAATGTTAACACCAGGCAAGGGAGCTGGGGAATGCAATTGCGAGTTTAAACGGTAGTGTAATTTTTATTTAATTTGACAACTTTCAAATTATACATCCTGTGACCTTTTGTAAAGAAAGCAAGACCTGACTGTCATGCCAGGGTCCTGGAAATGTCCCTCAAATAATTAGAAAGTGTAAAAGTATAGATTGCACTAAGAAAAAATAAATTAGTGTATAGTGATCAGATTTTCTCAGTGTCAATGTTAAGATCAAGGTCAGAAAACTGAGCCAAACAACCTCAGTTATCTTTTAACACAAGGGCCTTTCTTTCTTGTAGTGCTGCCATAGCAAAACAGATGCTAGAAATTCTCACTCCAAAACTCTTTGCTTTTCATCCAATTTTAAAGCTGTGGTGACATTCCAAGTTAAACTCACAAAGAGAAAGAAATATGCTGGTGTTTTCATTGTAATATGAATTTTCCATTGAAGATGTGGTTGAATTAGCAGTTCATTTTTTAACTATTACTTTAATTTGCTCCTTGTGGTCATTCTTTTTTTCTTTCTATAAAAGTCATGCCTCATCCTACGCCCTTTGAGACAACTCGATATAAAATGTTTTAAAGGGAAAGGAACTGTCTAATTATATGTCTGTGAAGTGGCTAGAGAGCTTCATTTGTGTGGAGTAAAACAAATAAGAGAAAACGTGGAGGAATGTGCTGCTGAATGAATGTGGACATACCCATCTTGTTCCCATACATGGGCAGTACTATTAAGGTGTTGGGAGTGATTCTGAGTCTAGACATCCATTATAGGTTTTGTATTTTCAACCTCTCTTTTAACTTATGCCTGGAGTAACTGATATGTTCACACACCGGGACATTTAAAACAAGGCAGAAGGAAACATTTTTGCCCTCTTTTTTCCTATTTAGCATATGGAAAGTAAAAATAATTTTTTGCTTTTTGATAAGAAACTTCACGTGCTTTATTTATCTCCCAGGTGCTATGCTTTAGGGGTTCTCAGTCCTGACCAATGGTGGACCTTCAGAACATAAGATGCAGATCCCCCTTAGGATATTTTAAATTGTGAACAATTTTCCAGAAGGTAACTTATATGGAATTCAAGGCTAGTGGGTCCTCTTTAGCTGATCAATCAATGTGAAGTTGTAATCTCAATGCACCCCAGTGTTGGCCACTATGAGGATGTGAGAGGGAGAACTGCAACTCATGATGCTTTTCTTTTATGGAAGGTAATAGAAACTAAGAGGGAGTTAAGCCAATGGCATGCTGGAGAGAGAGGAAACTGGCAGAAGGAAACACAGAGAGGAGGCAGCTGACTGAGGCCCCCATCTTGAAGCTCAGCAGAAAACACTGAATTTGGCTTACTGAAAAAGTGGAGAGGCCAATAAGGCTGTGAAAAGCAGGGAGGAAGGGCTCTGGGGAGCAAAGATGACTTTTCCCTCTGTTCACAGTAACAGTTGTCTACCTCCAAATAGGGAGTGCTGGACAGGAGCTGCACTTCAGCTCCTTCCAATTTGTCATATCCCAGGATATGACTGCCATATACGTATTGTATGTCCAGGCAATATGAAGAAACCTCAGGTGTCCTGTGCATACCATGATGATATAAACTTTCAGCTACATTTAATGAAGCTAAAGCTGTTTAGAAAGAGTAGCAGTTGTTGGAGACTCATAGTGAAATCACAGGCCAGAAAACCTTAAAAGAGCTCAATGCCTTTCCCCGGGGGATGTCTTCCCCAGGCTTTGGTAATGACACTGAATTGTAGCTAATGAAACAAGACTTTTTAGTGATGGATGGATAAAGTTGCCTGAGGGTCCTCTCTTCTTGTCTAAGGCAGCACCAGAGGGAGACCAGATAAAGTTGTCTGAGCAGTTTGACTGGGTGTTTTCACAGGCTTGGGCTCTTTTCAATTCTACTTAGAGTCTATATTTTACAGATATTTAAAGTTTCCTGCAATCTGCAATACTGCTTCAGCTTTCTTCCCCAAATAATAGTTGTGCACACTCAGAAAGATTTACTTAACTTGATTGCACTGGAGTTTTTAAAGTACTTTTAAAATCAGTTTGTGCTTGAAAGTTATTTCCTCTTTCTCAGTGTTCAATTGCCAAAGAAGAGTGTGAAGAAAGAGCCCTGTAAGAGCCTGACTGCCTTATGCCGTGCATGAGCACAGGAGTCAACACACTTCTGATAATTTACTGTATAAGGAACACAACACTTTCTCAGCCATCCCTGATACAGCATTTAATCTGGGAAGAAACAGGACAGTGCTCTAAAAACATAAGAAAACCCCACACAGTGGAATAACTCTAAAATAAATAAGCTAAAATCATCATTACCAGGTTAAAAATAAACTTTGCAAGACAGACATCTGTTACCCCTTCTAAGGGACGAAAGTTTTTGTATTTAAAGTTGCATATATAGGTATATATGGCCCTAACCAAATACAGTCTCTTTTGCTTTTCGAAACAACCCATCTTCCAAACTAATACATTTCAATGTTTTTCAAAACCATTACATCTAGGTCTAGGTCTAAATTCTTTTAAATACACTCATTGTACCAAATTATGCTTTGATGTAAAAAATGTCAAATAGCCTTGACTCCTGAATGCCACTCAGAAGTACTTCAGTACTCAGAAGCCACTACTTCTCCAACTCCATTTTTGTCCCTGTCAATTCCTTCTTGACAGCTAAGAATCAGATGTTCAAGAGTGCTTTTCTGAAGGATATCTCTAGTTTATAGGACTAGAGAAGTGTGTGAAGGCTAGCCACTCTTCTGTCAGTGCCTCCTCAGCTGTATTTCCTACCCAAGAATCCTCTTCTGGCTCTTGCAGTCTGTAGGTTCAGCTCCCCAAAGAACCCAAATTTGAACCAGATGCTGTTCTGTCTTAGTCTAACTTTCTGGTCAATGATGATTTACAAGTGTTGCTGGTTTAACCAGAAGCAAACTGTATCATCATGACTGGTGATTTTTACATTATTTGACTGCAATAAGCACAATTACACTCAGGGAGCAATGACTCATCTCACTTCATCCAAAGGGGTTTTCTGTAGGAAAAGAAAAAGGTTCAAGACTCAGCAGTAGCTTTTCAGTCAATTAAGATCCTGATTCAGCATCAGATTTGAGCAGCTACTTTATGTGTACTTAACATATCACATTGGTTAACAAGGTACAGAAGCTTGTGACCCTCTCCACTGAGACTAATTCCATAGAAACATATACCTCAATGCTCTGATAATCTGTGAACTTCAATACATCCTTATACGTTTGTCCATATATGGACTTCCCAAACTAATTTCAATGTCAGAGGTGCGTGTGGGAATTTGAGAAAAGTCTCTGGGTAGGTAGATGTGGTACTCAAATCCTGGTGATAGGAAAGGGAAATAAAAGATAAAGTTGGAAGCTATATGGTGACATCTGAGAAAAGAGTTCGCACTAAAGATGTGGTATCAACAACTTTGTCTGTGTGCTGGGTCTAAAGAGCTCGAAGCTACTCAGACAACCTGTGCATGCTCTCTGTGATACTTGAAAGCCAAAAGTTAGTAGAGTTTAACAAGAGACATGCTAGTGAAGCCCTCTTCCCTTGATTTCAGCATTCTACTTGATAAGCCTCAAAACCCCTTTACTTTCTTTGTGTTGAAAGAAACCACCACCTTGACATGTCAGTGAATAACACACCCTGCATCTTCGTATTGCTGCAGGGGAGAAAGAAGATGGCTGTGTACCTACTCCCTTTGGGGAATTTTTTCTTTCCTGAGCACTTCTAAGAGGCCCTGGGCAAACCTGACTCTCCCTGAATTGTAACCATGTAGTGCTGTGCTACAGTATGGGCATTGCTAGTCACAGGCTATAAGCTCAGTACTGAGTCTGCAAAGCCTCAGGACTGAGGCTTCTCTGCCTTGCTTAGCCTGAACTGCAGCTGACCTGTCAGCAGCTTTCTTTAAGTTGGTTTCACTGTGACAGCAATTTCTCCAATTTTCTGGTTGTCTATGGATAATTTGTTTTACTTTTATCTTTGTGTGATGCAAGCACAGGTTTAGATAGAATAACTGCTTGTTACTGCTATCTACACGAAATGAGGTATTTGTGACTCAAAAGTGATGATGTTCTGTAAAGAAATACTCATCTGATGTGACAGCAGAGGCCTTGAGAAGTAGAGACACAGGATGGAACATGAGGAGTGCGGGCAGGAGGTGACAAGAGGTGGGGCACAGGCTTGGCCTTAGTTATAAACAGGTAACCAGTGGTCAGTGAAAGACAAACCAGACCTGGATCTGGACAACTACTATTTTAGGAGTAACAAAGAAACAGTATTGAACATATGTAAAAGGTCCTATATATGGTAAAGGCAGATGCAACAGGGTGCTGCAGACCAACAAAGACAGAGTAAAGGTGTAATAGCATGTTAATAAACATTAAAGTAACTCCAAGTGGATCCTACAGTGAGGAAGAAGAAATCATCAGCATGAACCTCATGAAGAAGGACTCTACATGCCGACAGATCTCTAACATCACTACTAAAACAATAAAACTGTCAACTGTAGTATCCAAAGGAGTATTGCAAGGCTGAGCGTAATATCAGGAAAATGGGCAGAAACTGAGAATTATATGGAAATCAATTTGAATTCAAGCATTATTATTTATTCTTCTGTAGCTATCAGATCTGGATTAGTTATGATTAGATTCTTAAGATTTCAATAAATTAATGGCTTTATTACTACATAAGGTGTGCTTTCCCTTTGCCATAAACAAGATTTTAAGAGTAGGTTTGTTAGTTTTGCAGGTCTGAGTCTTTTACTCCCAGCACAGACCTCAAGTCAAGAAGAATGAGAGCTATGAATTTAGACATGTATTTAAAGTTTCATGGAAACCAAATAGACATATATAGATAAATACACATGTTCAGATCAGACTTATGGATATGTGTGCTTTCCCTAGAGGTGGTCTAAATGCAACTAATGTTGCATTTAGAGATCCAGTCAGAGATCCAGTGGTACCTGCTGTAAATAGAAGACGTGGCAAGGTTCAGCTCTGGCATTCCTCAGGTTCTCTGTGCACTGAGCCCACACACACAGACTCATTTTGATAAAACTTTCCTTCTCCTAGCCCATCCACTTCCCTCCTTTCTCACTTCTCAGCATCCTTGCAGCTGAAATTGCACCAAAGTGGGCTGTGCAAATAGAAAGGCCCAACTAGAGAAGATCAATAGCACTATGCAGTCTATGCCAGGGACCTGACTGTCCCTGACAGTGAGTTTTCCTTCAAGCTATCCCTAGCCTGCCTCTGTGGAGTAAGCACTGTCAGTGACTACATGCCCAGAGTACACCTCCCAGGCAGGCACCATGCAGAACCACTCTGATTTGTTCAATCTGGCCCCTACAAAAGGAGAGTAAGTAGGGATGCTGAGGAGACCATCCTCAGCAACATGCTCCTGAGCTGATCTGAAATGCCCATAGAGGTGGCAGTACCCTCTAATAGCCCTTTTCCACCATGACTATTTTTCTAAGAGAATTACCCCTTTGAGCTACTCCTGGGGTGACCTCTGGGCTTTCCACCTCTTGTCAGTCTTTGAGGTTGCAGTCTCATCTGTTCAGCTGCCTGCCTTCTTTAGCTACTGACTCTTCAGCTATGTACACAAGCTCCCAGGGTAGTTATTTTGCTGTTCCAACCATTCCACTTGAAATGGCTGAATTTTGGCGATTCCTTGTTTGTTTAGAAATGGAGAGCCAGTGGGTTGATTTATAACAATAAATTACTTCAAAGGGTGAGCTATCGTGAGAGTATGTGCAGCATTTTGGCAAGCAGTAAACATGAAATTCTTATGCTTTGCCAAAGTTTAAAACACATCAAGCCATTTCTGAATTAAGTGATTGAAAAGGTGCATGCATTTTAAAACTCTCCATCAAGTTAATACTCTGTTTTGATCTTAAAGATTGCTTGAGGAGGAGGTTGTGTTTAACTTCCAGGCAAGGTAAAATTCAGATTCTATGTTTAAGGAGAAATCAGCATGAAACTTTTTGTACAGACTGCTTAATGGTAATTCTTACAAGAAATGGGGAATTTAGAACACAAAGTGAAAGAAAAGAGAGTTATGAAGTAAGTGAATTGAGCTTCGTAAAGCGTCATTTCAGACAGAAATGTCTAGTTACAGAAAAGCAGAAAGCCAAAACTAAGTAGTTTTTTAATGTTAATAAAAAAACACCCCAATCTACTGGTGATTTGTGATTAACTGAGCACTGAGGCATACGAACCCAGAAAAAAA
>VWZK01006659.1:0-51338 GCA_013396935.1 Baryphthengus martii | reverse complement strand
ACAAACTGATTACTCTGTCCCTTTTCTCTGTGATTAATATTTGCTGGAATAGCCCTGTCAAGTACAAGTGAAGATATGTGACGTTTCTCCCCTCCCACCCGCCCCCTTTTTTTTCTCCCTTTTATAAGGGCATTTAAAAGCTTTCCCACACCAGGCTTGCTCCATCTATGCCATCTTCTGGATGTTCAGTGAATCGTATTTATCCTAGAGCAGGTCTAACAGTTGCATGTTCTGACTAATGTGCAAATCTCTTTAGCAAACGTTACCACTTCCTGAAATCAGTAAAGGACGGATTAATAATATCGGGAGAGGGACAAGGTTTTTGAGCCAGGGTTACAGCTTCAGACGCTTTTCGTTGGCTTACGGTTTATCATACAAGGAAAAGTGATTTCTCTCTTGCTCAGTGAACTGTCACTTCTACACTAAAAATAGTTACTGAATTTAGCAAAAAACCTCCTCTTTAATAGGGTTGCTACTTTCGTTCAGTTAAGCATTTAAGCTTTTTTTTGTTCACTGAACACCTGTTTAGAATTTTCTCACTTTTTTTTTGAAGTAAACTATTTAAGCTATAATTTCCTTTCCACTATTTTTCTCACCTTTTATGTCTGGGTTTCATGTCACTGTTTCATAAAGACCTATAGCTAGCCTTCTTTCATCAGCTTTATAAACATAAATAGTATCTGACTGATGTACAATTTATGATTTCCCTGGATGATGAAAGAACATCCTCATTTTGGTCATTCTTTTGCTATTGTTTATATATAAATCGAAATTAAAATAATGCTATGGTTTTCTTTGATGCAAACTAGCTAGAATACTTTGATAATCCCTTTTATATGGAGTCTAGAATTAGTGAGGACTTCAGCCAGTAAATTAATTATTTTTGCATATTTAAATGCAAGTAACATGCTTAAATGACTTGCTAAATCACAGCCTGGATAGCAAAAGACTCAGGGAGTTAATTTCAGTTTTAGATAGAGAGATGATGAATAATACTCATTACTTAAGGTTTCCACTTAATCTCCTCCATTGTCTAAAGAGATGCAAGTAATTCACTGGAAAACCAGATAAACAGTAGGCTATTTCATTATTTTAAATGCTGCTTTTAACCAGGCAATTCTATACTGATTAGTGAGGCTGTGCTGCTCTATAATAATTTCTTGATTCCAAAGTCAAATATTAAACACTTTGGGTTTAGAAATTAATATCACAGTTACTACAAAGTGAGACTTCTTATGAAAGTTGGCTAAGATATTTAAAAAATAAACACATAAAGAAATCAAGCTTTCATTGTCAGAAAACAATTGCAATAACTTACTGTTGAATGGTACTTTCACAGACTGGTGATTAGTATAATCTGTTGGGAAAAAAAAATCATTTTCACTCGATTATAGATTCAGGTTATGACCAGGAATGAATGTGCTAAAATTCCTCAATGAGAGTTATGCTTTTTCCCAAATTATTGGAAGTAGAAAGCATTGAAATTTTACATTTCCATCACTTTTTTTTTGTAGTTGAAAAAAGGATTTCAGCTACATATCAGAAACCATAAATTTCTGAACTGTCAGGGACTTACATAGCTAGAACAAATTTGAAAATCTTTTTAACTTCATAAATGGTAGTGAGTGGAAAATACCACCCTCACACACTGACAGAGGAGTTGTGTGATCTCATTTGACTTCTTAAGGAACTCCCGACACAGCGATGGCAGAACCCAGGCAGGGCTCTGTGACCACTGAAATAGAGACCATTGGGATGGTCCTGGCAAGTTGTATGTGCATACTCTGGGTTATTAACTTGGTTCTTCTTCTGCTTCTGTGTTCGTGGTGATTTCTCCCTAAACACATGTGTTTCAGTTTCTCTTTCTTGACAAACAAATTCCAGAAATTATAAAGATTCACACTCATGTTCACTTGCAAAGACTTTGAATCCTATATCCTACTTATTCTACTCCACAGATGAAGGTAGAGATGTGGACATAAAAATACCCCTGGCCCAAGTCCTGGATCTCTAGCGCAAGGGTGGACAACTACAAGCCTCAAGACACTCAGAATGATCCTGCTATTGTCAAGCTTGCTGTTACCTCAAGTGAAAACCCAAACTTTACATTCAAAGAATAGTTAGACAGCAGGCTGACCTTTTACCCATTGTGGTTATTGCTTTTAATAAGGAGCATCTCCAGGGTGAGATAAATGAGGATTAAAAAATTCTGAAATTCTGGCTGCCCTTTGCAGTGTCCAGAACTTCAACCATGCTAAATCCCTCCTAGACAAACTCCTGATTACACCTCATGGTATTAGGTCTAGAACAATGTATTTTGCATGAGGTACAACACCTGCAAACAAGAGAGCTTGCTGAGACATATAACTTAGTATATTTATTTGCCATCACATGGGACAGCAGTTTGTAGCTAACAGTCACGAAGATAATTAATAGAAATCCAAAGAGATATGAGAATGAAGATGAAACTGCTTGGCTATAATACATATATTCAAGATTCCAAAACACTTAACGAACTTCAATTTAGCTATCTGACAACTGTATGTGAAGAGAACAGATAGAGATTAAGGCCAGCATTTCTGAAGCATCTGCTTCTTTTTACGGTCTCATTACTTTCAGAGCTCACTTTTGGGTTCATATGCCAGGAACTTAGACTTGAAAAGTAGAATTCAGCACATCATATGTGAGTTTTCAGAATGACTGAACATCCAATCTTCACTGACAGAGTAGAGCACTGTTGCTGACTATCTCAGATCAGACAGCTGCATGGACATTTTGGAAAGGTGTGGCACAGGGATGTACCATCATCCTAGCAAAGTCCAAGCAAGGAGAGCTAGGAATTTCCTCTCAGTCCATACCAAAGTGGGATTCATCTTATCTAAAAAATCCAACTGGCGGCATAAAGAATTGATTATTGCTTTCTCCAGAGGCATTGCAGACAGGAAACTCCAAGGGGTAATCCGCTTTACCAATCTCCAATTTAGACATCTAAAGCAGGAGTCCACCAACCTAGTCTAGAAACTTAACTGGTGGTTGGTAGAAGTTAGGTGGAATGAGACCTACAGTGCACAAGTTGCACCTAGAGATTTTAATGGTTTGCAAATATAAAATTGAGAAAATAAAAGAGTATACGTTGGTGCAGATCAAGAAAGTTATTACACTTGCAAAGTAGCCTGGAGAGCTCAAAGACAGGCAAAGAGAGAGAACTCCCATCTTCTCCCCTGTGAGTGAGAAATGAGAAAGGGGACAAACAGAAGATTCATAAAATCAAACTGACTATAACTCCTACAGGAATGCTAATCCCCCTGCTCTGAATTATATAATGTCTTTACCTAAAGCAAAACAGTCCCAGTTAGCAATTCATCATTATGATTTGTGTTGCTCTAAGTGTAAGTATAATCCATTTCACTCCAAAATGAGTCACAAACTTCTGGAGGGAGGACTGTAAACAGGACCATTCAATATTCAGCCTTTTGCATTGTGCTGTAAAGAACCATCTCTAATCTAATGATATGGTTCAGCATATTTATGGTGCTGTTCCCAAATCCACTTTGTATTGCTAACAGATTATTTCTGTCTAAGTAATGGGGCTGTCTCTTGTTTGCTGTTTATTCATTATTTCTCAAGTAATTGATGTTAAACTCACAGACCTGGAATGAAAGCTCTCATGGATTTGCTTTAGGTTTGCAAACAAGTGTTATAATCCCCTGAGTACCCTTCTGTTTTCAGTCTACGTGAAAAAGCTGTGCAGCTAACTCAAGTATGTTCTGCAGTAGAGATCCATGTTTTTGAGGCCCATGTAGCAGACATCAGTATGGTCACTGCTGAGTAAACACAGAGAATCAAGTGTCTTGCCCAAGTTCCCACACTAAGTGCTTGATCCTGTGAGGAGATAGACATGCCTTCACACTCACTGCAGTCAAATAAAGCATAAACTATGCTTAAATAAAGGCTCAGTCCAATTTAATCTTTCTCTTAGCTTAAAATGCCCAGAGCATGAGCAGGCTCTGGGAGAAAGAAAAATTTATATATATATAAATACAAGTGAAAAGTAGAGATTCCCATCAGAGAAAGGCCTGTATCGTATCTGGTTAACCAAAGAGATCAAAGTCACATTTAAGTAGTCACTGTTCTCTAAGAAACCCAAATGCATGAAGAGGTTTCTTGCATTAGCAGGATGGGAACACTTGGGTACTATGAAGGAAGACAGCTCCTGACTTAGGTTCCTCATTACTTTGTTCCTCAGGGAACCATTTCCATCGAGGAATACAGTTCGATAGGGTCGAAATGTTTCAAAATGTACTGGATTAAGCAAATGCGCAAGACAGAAGCCGACCCAATGTTAACTTCAAGCCACTCTGATTAACAAAGAGGTCTTCATCTTCATGTGTGGATCCAAATGGCAAGTGCAGTCCCATACAGAGCAAATCTGTTCAAAAATTGCCAATATTTGGTAGTAAATGTGGGATTTAAAGTTAACAATCATACTGTTCTTATTTCCCAAAGGTGAACATATATATATGTGCAAAACACTTGCTACATCTGTGTTGATAAATTCAAAGTGCCCAGGACTGTTCTTTGGGGCTAAAAAGCAAGGAACAGGCACATTCATATTAATGAACTCTCAGCCTCTCTGTCAACTCAACTACTTGCAAACTATTTATTGGGAAATGCCTCTGGGACATGCTAACTCACAAACAGGGACTAAGAGACATTTGGAAGAGTCCTATCTGTCTGAGACTAAAATCATATTTGGGACCGCTCTAAAAGTTATACTGGTCAGGAGATAAATTTATGGCAGCTGAGAATGTTTCCTGGCACTGTTTAACTTCCTGGTACAGATGTAGCCTCCTTAGAAAGACAAGGTTAGTAATCCAAATAAAACACACCCCACAAAGTTAACACTACAGAAGAGTTTGCAAGAAGAGATAGATACGTAGCAGGAGTGACACAAGCTGCATTCAAAGGGATTGTTTTCTGCCTCTTTTTTAGCTCGAACACCTAGTGTGATTTCCTTTCAATGAATTTTTCTTCACACGGAAGATGACATTCTGGCTAGAAGCCCATTGTAACTGGAAATGAATTTTTCCATGGTGCAGTACACTGAAACTCTTTGACTCTTCAGTATAGGTAAAGAGAAAAAGACATACACTCAACTCACCTTAGCAGCTTCCAGTGTATTTTCCTTATGAGATTTGCAAATCTAGCTAGCTGGACATCAGTGCAGTGATAACTACGTTGTGTTTAAAATGGCTGTCCCTCCTAGTCACCCAGCACAGGCGGAATAGTTGACTACCTGGGTCTGCTGTGCTCCTGGATGTATAGTTCCCAGCTTAAATTTCCATTGATTTGCTGGAATTTGGAACAAGTCCTGCAACAACAAAACCAGAAGTCAGCTGCTCCTCTTATCAGGAGCAGACTTCTATGTAGTCGCAGAAAATGGGTGGCATATTTTATGATGAAAGACTTATAATGCAGCATGCAAATATACATACATAAGTGAAGTTTTACGAAGACCTTCAGCCACTGGGTAAGAACCAGCGAAATTCGTATTTAGTAGCTACAGGGCTAAGGTTACTGAGTACTTCTGGTGAGGAGAGGCTCTTAAAGCACTGCTATTCCATTTTTGCCATGGTAAATAGTGCCTGAAAAGAGAGTCTATTCAAAACAGGGAAATGAAAGCAGCATACGGACGTCCCAGTGTCCTCCTCCTTGGCTCTATTGGCTCAGCAGAAATCAGAGCAAGTCAGATGAATGAAGTATTCCTATTACTTTTATTCTAAAAGCTAGCTACTGATTTATCTTTCTATAGCAAGCTTAAAAGTCTATGCAATCTTGTGGAGAGCTAAAAGATTCATATTTTAGCAAAAGCATTTTTTTTTCCTTACCTTTTTAGACAAATCGTCTAGAGACTGAAGAACCCTCTGTTTCCATAAATGCTCCCTCCTTCTGCATTGACTAGTAGCTGGAGGATAAGGTTATTTCTTGCAACCATTGTTAAGAATTTATTACAGAAAAACCACACAGACATACACTTAAAGTACATCTTTTATTCACAAAAACACCCTGCAGTGATCAGAAAGTATACAGAAGTACCAAAAGGACAGTTCGCAAGTCTCAGAACACTTATATCCCACTGCAGCTTGACTGAGGTCAGGGTATGACCCTGAAATGTCTCTATACAACACCAGCCCACGCTGATGCAGTTCAGTGACTTTGTATGTGTCTATGTGAAGTAACAGCATGAAAAGTTGTCATATCCCAAATGAAGGACTACCACTGTTACTTTCCACCTTGAATTGCACCTCTGCAGTCACACTGCACTCAGCAAGGACAGTAAGGGCTAACCAGAGGCAGAAATTAAAAAGTCAGCAGACTCCATCAGCCATACAATCATACGCAGGCAACAATGTCCAGTTTTAAAAATTACTTTTATTTCTTAGTCCTAGGAAACAGAACATGGCTTTGAAGCAACAGTGCTCTGACAAGACTGTCAGCAAAGCTGGAGCAAGCAAAGCAAAGCTTCTAATTCTTTCCAATAAAGTCTCACATTCTTTTTCCCTCTCAATTTTCTGCTCATTACAAATAGTTTTCTATCTGACAAATAAAATCAATTTACCGTGTTTTCTTCATAGCTTAGGTACATGAAAAACCGAAGATTAAAATATTATACACACTGCCCAGCTGCTGTTTTGCTTGCTACTCCAGCGCTGACAGGATCTGAATTGCTGCTGTAACTGCTGACAGAGCTCTTGTCAGAGAGGAAGGATTACTTGTCATCAAAGCAAAATCCATAAGGTAAGACAATCTACCCAGAGTGCTTGGATAGCACTGTTGTCTCCTAGGAGAAAGCTTCAAAGGCAAGTTATGAGAACAAGTCGTAAGATTGAGAAAAAGATTTTGGTAGTTTTCAAAGTTTATATAAGCCACAGTGACTATAAAGCAAGCCTTTGGTAATCAGCAGTGGGTGTAAAAATGGATGGGGCACCAGTTGGTGAAAAGCATTAGTCTATATTGGTGTAATAGGAGCAAAGCAGCTGTTGCTGAAAACCTCCAGATTCATGAAAATTTCAACATCCATGTGCAGCTTCTGGTTCAAAGTAGCCTGTTTTGACAGAGAATTTGCCAGTGCGTTATGGATATTGTTATTATTATTACTACATTACCCTTAGGGTTTTTTTGCTAAGGATTCAAAACAATGGCTCATGGCAACTCTTCCACCTAGTTACTGACCAGCTGAACATACTGGACTGGATTATGAGTTAGGCTGGAAAGCATTTTGGCTTTGCAGTCATTTTGAAAACTGAGATATCTTTCTTTCTCTCTCTTTTTTTTTTTTTTTTTCATCGGCTCATGCTTGACCACTATATTTTTGGAGCAATAATAATAGCAATAANACAATAATGATAATAATAATAATAACAATGATGATGATGATGATGATGATGGTGATGATGATGATGATGATGATGATGATGATGATGAAAAATCCTCCCTTGTATTTATGGTCTAAATTTTCCAAAGAGGAAAGGAAAAAAAAAGACATACATTTTTTTTGCCTTGTTATTTTTTTTTCTCCTCTGTACATGAAGTGCTAACGACCAGTTCTTAAACAAATGACCTGAAAAACATCTTGGCAAGTTTATAGTCAGGCCAAACATTGATTCAATTTCAGCAGAGAAAGAAGGAGAAAGACCAAAAGAAATAACCACAGAAGGAATAAAAAAGAATTGCATTATTGCAAAAGCAAACAAAGTAGTCAGAGAGAAGCAGTCCCGGCTGTCTAGGCAAGGAGTGAAGTATAAACAATACCTTTCACACAGCAGAAGTCTGCTGCAGAGAACTGCAGCAGGCATTGAGCAAAACAAACCTCCTAACTGAGAAATGGAAAAAAAACATTTAGGTCTATCTGCTCTTGGAAAACAACCTGCTCCTGACAAGGATGTCAGCATCAGAAATCCCTCCTTTGCCTTCACTTTGAATATCTCCCAACAATTTTCTTTTCAACTGGTGCTGACAGTGAGCTGGTTGCTTGAGTCAATGAGACGGAAATAATTTTCACCACTATTACGGGAGACTCACCTAGCAGAACAGTACTTAGTACTCTTAATACTTTTCAGTCTCCCTCATACTAACAGTTAAACATCTCTTGTGTGTTAGCCGTGGGGAAGCCAGTTGCTGACAAGCCATGTCAGCCACACGTCATTCTGTGGTGCAGCTGGTTTCTGGAGTTTTACTTGTACCACTGGTAACATAGACTCGGCTATGGGAGATAACAGAGCAAACAGATGTTTGGCTGCAACCACTGTCTGATGCAACAGGGCGTCTTATTCGTGCTCAGCAGACATTTAGAATATCATACAAAACACCAACACTCTTGACTGCAACCGAGGGTGCAGCAGTTCATTTGCTTTAGAAGCTATGGCTTTACCACAATGGAGAGATTCTGACGTGAGCAGCGATGGATGACTTTTGCAAAATTTCTTTAGCACAGATGGCACTCCAAGGAGTTGGAGTCCATCATCAAAATATATTCACCTGCAGAGATGATTAGAGACTTGATCAATCTGAAAATATAAGGACCAAGTTCTGCAATAAACTTTGCCATCCTGAAGGCACAAAATGCCTGTAAAGTGTTTCTTTTCTGACTTCCACAATTGGAATCTATTACTCTGGATTTGATATCAAGATCCTCCCTATAGAGCACAGAGAGGCAGAGTCCTGCTGGAATTAACAGTTTCCCATGCAATGACCTCACAGAAGTCAAAGGGATCCTCAGTTCCAGCACAAGGAGATTGAAGATCTGCCTCTCGTGTAAAACAGCAGAGCCAGACCAGTTCCCCTGCATCCAGGTCTTACTGCAATTCACGTCAGCACATTTAAGCTCTTGGCCGACAAAATTATCAGGCTTTGCTGATAATAAGAGCTTCTCTAGCACTGCTTTGGGACCAGGCACTCAAGTAGCTATTTATAGATGAGAGAAGAGCAGCAACAGGGAAAATGAAAGAAAAAATGGAACTGGATGAATGTGTGAGCAACGTTTTTCATTTTTTAATTATACATCTGCAAAGCGATCTCAGGAGCTAGCAACTCACATTCTGTTCTCCAAATATATGATTTCATGAAGAAGTTTTAAGGACATTATAATATCTTCATTCACGGTTGGAGATTAAGAATAAAGACTAAATATATACATAATGCTCTGGATCTTCAAAGTCCATAGTGATTGCTTGCGCATTGCCCCTTACTATAGTCTTTTTATGTAGGAAGCGAACACTAGTCCTGTTTATAGTCAAGAAGTCACATGGAAATGGTCCTGTCCTCAAAACAAGCTCTCATACTTTGGGTCTCCAGGCACTAGCAAGGTCCTTATGAATAATTCAAAGCAATGCCTGTGTTGCTCTAAACTGAAGCCGATGAAGCAACCACCCAGAGACTGATCTGGAGAGGGGAATGGTGAGGGAAGAGTTGAATGCTAGAGCACTTTTTCCCAGTTCTAGAGCCATCCAGTGGCTCCTGCTTACCTCCCACCCCCTACATCTCCGCTACCCGTTGGGGTACTGCACCATATTCCCTCATTCACCCTGAGCAGTGCAGCACAATAAGGAACTATGTCCCCAACACTTACTGTGTTATATGGGGATTAATTTGATCTTACAGGCATCATGTGATCAGCTGTTAACATGATTTGCTAAAAAAAAAAAAAGAAAGAAAGAAAAGAAAAAATGCCATACCAAGATACTGATCTGTCTGAAATCAGCCTCCCATCCCCCTCTGCTTTCAGAAGGTGGCTCCTTCACAGCCAGCTTGATCATCTCCATACTTCAACCCATTTCATGATATAGAGATTCTCTGCCTATCACCTTCTCTGAGACAATGGGCTACTCTGAGGTGGACACCCTTTCATTTGTTCCTGCTGAAACTGTCTTGCTTGTCATCATCCCAGAGGAATAAAGCAGGAGAGGAAGAGAGAGGACGACTTCCTGAGTCTGAGATTGGACTTCCCCAGGACTTTCTACAGCAGGATTCCACTTGGCCCCAGTTTTCAAGCATCCTGAGTACGACTGGTGTCCAGTACAACTGTCAGCAGTCCAGGAATTGTAGAAAGCATAAGTCACTTTTTTTCCCCCCACATTATTCAAGGCTTTGGCACTTTAGGATCTAGCACAGTGTCACCGTATGTCCCCATCCTAGGGAATCCGTGTGGCACTAGGGCTCAGCTGTCGGCATCTCCTGACTGCGGTAGAAAGGGGATGGTAACTGCCCTCAGCGCGGTGTGAGGTGCCAGGACCGTCTCCTCCAGCAGAGAGGTGCAGCAGCTGTTCCCACTAGATGGCATCTCCGTCCCGCGAACATCTCCGGCTCCCGTGGCGTTATCTAACCCTCCCGGATTTACACGACTCTTAGAACATCGTTCTAGCATTTAGCAGTTAAGGATGGGCAAATATTTCATTAGTCTACATCAGTTTTTACTTCAGGACAAAAAAATATATACATATAAAAAAAAAAAAAGCCGCAGACTAGCAGCATCAGAGCATCTTCCTTTCAAATATGCCTTCCAAAAAAACGTTAATGGTGCAAATGATCTGGTGACAGAGAGTTTTTTCTCTCAGTACTTCAGCACATCTATTTCTAGGTGCGTTTCCTGATTAGGCCAATCTTTTCAACGCTGATAGCAAATTTTTGAATTTTGTCATGCTTATGAGCTAATTGTCAGGCCTAACAGTAGCAAAACGAGATATTCGCTAACAGAAAATTTCCACCTGTGAATTGTGTTATATCATATAGAAATTATAGTTTGGGCTATGACTAGTGTCATGAACAAAATATCAGCTGTAAGAGGCCTCTCCAACTCTCCTGTGCTACAGCCTCATCAGAACCTGTGCTGACTGAAACTTACAAAAAAATGCCCAAACTAATGTATCTGGAGCAGCACTGAAACCAGAGCTGCAGCAACTAAGGTGTTTGTGGCACCAGGAGGACTAGAGAGACTTCTTTTGATCAACTGATTTGTCAAAGTACTTGCAGCTCTGCTGTGACTGATAGACAGCACTATCCTGGAGCCAAAAGAATATGTCCTGGTGAACTCACTTAGGGACACCATTACTTATACGTTTTGAGTATCAGTAAAGTACAGGTGGATCAACAGAAGACAAGCTGGTCTAAAGAAACTTGAAATAGATTCATTGAAATTACCTGTCAAAGTAGGATAATATATATAGATACAAATCCCCAGTGCTGCCACGCAGGACTACTCTTCAATAGCAGTCTTTCTCAGGAGAGTCAAGGGGTTTTGATGTTATAATGAGATAGATGTAAATATATACACATATATCCCATTCTATTCAATGGATTTTAGTGCAGGTCCTAAATTACTCACCCTGATTCCCTCCTTGAACATTTACTAAGTGGAAGAACAAGATATCTGAACTTTTTTGAGGCAAATGTGCCAGAAGAAACACCAGACATCACCCCAATAGTTCGTGAAAGGACAACAGATTTATGCCTAGGGAATTCATCTGTTTCTGCAACACTTTTCTGGAGTCACTGTTATTGGAAAAATGCGTCAGAGATTAGATTAGGTTGGTTTCCAGTGTAACATACCACTAAGGTGGTTATGGTGACAAGTAGTCAATATGTTATTCCCATTGAGATTCACATTATCTTTAGAATATTTGGGTACGTTAGACCTTGACAGACCAATTGGCCCTAGGACAAGAAAAAGTGCAACATAAGGAATAGTGCAGATGCTATAATGATGTTAATCAAGGAAATGTTTAAGCTATAAATTTCCTCTTGACTATTGCATGGCTAGAAGGGCAAGGAAGCAATATAGATGCAAAAATACCACTTGATGGCCGTGGTTGGGTGGGTAGAGGTTGTAAACAATTGAACTGGAATACTGGATAAATGTTATTGATATCATGGTATTTCCATTGATTTAAGGATTGTGTACTATGCAAGAACCCTGGTAGCCCCAGCCTCCTTGTTCCTCCAGTTCGTAATGAGAGTGACAACAAAAACATTGTGATAAGGGACAAATGTTATCCAAACCTCAGATGTCAGGTGATAGCCTAATGAAATGCCACAGGTGAGCTGCTGAAACATCAAATTGGAAGCCTCAGGGCCTATGCTAAAGTTTCTCATGTGGCTCTGGCAGATCCTGTCCCCTCAGGCATCTCTTCATAGACCTCCATGCCAGTGATTTCCTGCAGCACCCAGGGCTCTAACTGTGACTCTAACCTGAGGGGCACCTCTCACACGAGTGAAGGTGTTCTGTGATTTCCTCAGACATGAGGTGCCCACATTTTCAAGTGTAGAGGGGACAAAGCTCACACAGCAACAAGGAATTGTCCAGTTGCAATCTCAACACAGGTAGGGAGCATGTTACTATTCATTCCCACAGGCTCACATCCCTGGAAGGGGAGAAAGATTATTCTGCCAGCTTAGTGCTAAAATTTTTCATTACTTCTACTGCCTACAGCAGGGATCCAATGGATTAGGTATGAAAAGAAAAATACATCCATTGAGTTTACAGCCTTGAGGGGCTATCTGAGTTTGAAAACCTGGCAAATCTACTCTGTGCTAGTCTATTGCTAATATCCTTTCTCAAAGAACATTTGCTTTAAAAAAAATCTTTCTTCTGTGGGGATTTCTATTGTGATGTTAATACTGATTTGATACAGTTAAAAGCATAAGCACTTCTTCATTCATATGCATATTTCTTCTAAATAAACAACATGTCAGGAGATTTCAGGTATGTTCTTTTGTGAGAAAAAAACTGTGCCCCAAGCCCACTGTAATTGGTTTGACTTTTTAACTTAGGTAGTCAATTTCTTAGAAAAATTAGAAGTATAATGAACAAAAATGTCACCATCTGTCTGAAACTGGCATACAGAGTGAAATGTTTAAAAAATGCATATTGCTCCCAAAAGTAATTTGTCATTTTGACTGAAAGATAAAGAAATCAGTCTTATACTAGTCACAAAATCTGTGTGCTCAGAGGCTTTCAGCTCCCTCGTCTGAGGGAGCTGGGTCTCTTTAGCTTGGAGGAGACTGAGGGGTGACCTCATTAATGTTTAGAAATATGTAAAGGGTGAGTGTCAGGAGGACGGAGCCCGGCTCTTCTCAGTGACATCCAATGATAGGACAAGAGGCAATGGGTGCAAGCTGGAGCATAGGAGGTTCTGTGTAAACACAAGGAAACACTTTTTCACAATGAGGGTGACAGAGCACTGGAATGGGCTGCCCAGAGAGGTTGTGGAGTCTCCTTCTCTGGAGACATTCAAAACGCGTTCCGGTGTGACTTACTCTAGGTGATCCTGCTTTGGCAGGGGGGTTGGACTCGATGGTCTTTTGAGGTCCCTTCCAGCCCCTAACATTCTGTGATTCTGTGAACCTTTTTAGTTAATTTCTTCTAGACATTTGCCAGCATCTGCTGATAGCTGTGCCAGCAGGAAAGCACTGCAGGTGGACCAAGAAACAGATAAATCAGAAAAGGCAAAAGAAGAACACGGGGAGCTTGAAACTCCTAACTCTTACTACAACAATGGAGCTTCCCCTGAAACACTTCCCCATACAAACAAGGTCTGTATGCAGCCTGCTGTGGGATGGTTTGTGTGGCCCGCTATGCCCAAGCAAGCTGCAAAACTGAAATGGAACTTTTGCAATGAAATAAAGACAAGTAAGTTCTAATCAAATAAGAAGTAAGAGCACTTCATAACTCTTTTGACTTCCTTCTCTTTTCAGTGCAGTAGGCTTTGTGCTTTCCTGTTTTTGTTTTTTTTTTTTTAAACTCTTCATTTGATTACAGCCCAGCTGAAATAACAAACCTCTGCAGGAAAGTATTGGTAGGACTTTTATGCCTTGTCCCTAGTGGCGCAACATGTTGCCAAAGTTATAAAACATTAGGTGGGAACTTTTGGATTCAGTGAAGTCCATGGCCAATTTCCCACTAATTCTTAGGATCAGGCTTGATTTCTTCAATGTGCCAGAGCTTCATATCCCTGTGTCTAGAGGCCATTTCTAATGATAATGCTTTAGAAAACTATTTCATTTCAAGATGTGACTACATTAGGAGGAACTGTCACTATTCCTAGTGTGAGATATGCGGGGAACAGTTTTACCTTGAGAAGTTATACTCAGCTTTACTACTTGTCACCATTGTATGCTGTGACTGGTCCTATGATTTCGTCACCTCTACTGAAGCTATAGACAACAAGCAACTTATGGGCCCTCTGGAATGTCTTGATTCCATGGGGGCGCTGCCTTAATTTCTTCCCTCTGTTTACTTCTACATTTAGAATTTAGAGCAAAATACATATATAGAAAGGATGAAAAAAGAAGAAAAAGAAATACTAATTTCTATTTTTTCACTCAAATTCCTGCCCACCCGCAAATACAACAATGAAATAGAGATAGCACTGGGAGTCTCAAGAACTGTAGCACTCAAATATGGCATTCAATATTCATAAAATCTCACTGATTTTATGTTTCATACATGAAGAAAGTATGGAAGATAAATAACTTATCCAAGAACACAGGGCAAGTAAGCAGCAAGACTGAGACTAGGACATACACAGCGTTTCCCACCTACTCAGTTGTCCTGGCAACATATTGGAGATCCCATTGAGCTCCAACCACCTTCAGAGCTCAAAGATGATTCAGGGCTGTTATTATAAGTTATCATTGCATGAAAATTCTCATTTTACAAGTCTTCAGCCACTCATAACTCCTTAGCTCTTCATCCTTTGTGCTTATTTCTTCATGGTTCTGTTTCTGATTTCTATCACAGTGGTCAAGTTTTATATCAGTATATATCTGTCATCCATTGGCAATTTTGCCACAGATTATATGATTCACAGTTTGCGAATCAAGTCTTTGAACTCTTCCTAGAAGTTAGGAAGCTGAGAGTTGTCCCACCTAGCAGATAGGAAGGATTGTTTGGCACACCAGGATACTGTAGACACCTCTAGTCTGCCCTGATGATGTCCCATCATATGGGCTAAATGACCTATGGTGACCCCAAGGCATCACTGTGGGCCTGGCGGTCTGGCCCACATGGCAGAGAATGAACAGTACCAAGAAATGATCAGATCCCTAAGCATTTTTGATGCAGTAGTCTATCTAAATCTTCAAGAAGTATGTCTTCTCTTCTGCTTAGAACCGAAGTTCTGACATGAGAGAACCGTGTCTTTATGATCTGGTGCTTCTCTCATACTCTCTTGATTTGCTGCTTTGCTGACAAGATGCTGAATTGTGTTAATCAGGTGTATAACAGAGACTATGGATGTCCTCCCAGAGCACTCTGGGCTTGTCCTGTCCTGGAGCAATCACCTACAATCACAGCAGTCAGGCACCTTAGAAGCAGAACAGTGAGCACACGGCTTTTTCTTGGCAGTTTGTTAAAGAAATAAAGGAGCAAGGGGTGGAGGACAGAGCAGGACTGCACAGTCCAGAAAGAAGCAGTAGAGGAAGAGAAGATGCACTCCTGTCATTTTCCTGTGCAGAAATTTTGCAGGTTGAAAAGATCAAATGAGCATAAGCTCTGGATTCAAAGCCAGTTCAAGCTGCCTACAACTGCAACAAATCTCTGCTAGCAAGTGAGGGAGAGGCAGGAGCTCCCAGAGCATATCTGAACCCAGTGCAAATCACGAGAGTCATGCTGGCTTCTGTCCAGGCTGCATCACATCACAATCTGCCTCCAAAATGGGTTTCCACAGAACTGGGACTGTGTTCTGCACTGGGGGCAATTAGCCTTTCTTCCACCTTTTCACTTTACTGCTGTGCCTGTATGTGGCCACTTAAGGTAGAGTTGAAACAGGAATGATCATATTAGAAAGCAAGAAGGTTTTCCTTCAGATTGCAACAGGGGAGATGCAAAGAAGACTAGCTCAGGCAGATTATTGCAAGCCTTCACCACTCACATCATTCTCTTTCTCATTTGTTTCTCAGCACCTAAAATCTCTCTCTCCTGTCTTCTTCTCTCATCAATCCTTTGAGAAGCTCCATGTCTCCTCTGCAATGCATTTATTACTCAAGACAGACCTAAGAATCCTGCAGACAAGCCTTCTCTTTCCCTCCGCTTTCACATTTGATTTAAAATCATAGCTGCTCTAAAAAGTGATCCTTAGTTAAACTGTGAGCAATGCTGAACTTCAAGATGTCAATCAGGAAGCAGAACTGTCCATCCAGGTGTGTGGTGGAAACAACATAGAGTTTGCCATTGCTGTTTCACCGTCATGCAGAGACTTTGCACAGCTCAGGTTCCTGCCATAAAATCTCACCTCAGCAAATGATAAACAAAACCCACAAAATTAATTAGGAAGCGTATCTCTGCAGTTGGCTCCCAAGATGTTCAGATTATTTCTGCATTATTTTATCTCCAAAAAAAAAAGAAGGAATTGATAGCAATTAAGTATGGAATGAAAAAAAATATTTGAGAGCAGTTTGCAGAAAAGAATTATTTTGTCTCACACACACGACTTTATTATGAGCACAAAGGATTTGCTCTGTTAAAAATCAGATTTTATCCCTAGATTAATGCAGTAAAAAACTTTTACATGCACAACTCCAGAAGGATGTAATCACATACAGACTCTGAGAAGGGGAGTTGCAGGGGACTAAGTTTCTTCATTGTTTGACAGACTGAAATAGGTTTGGCAAGAGGAGTCTTACGGATTTTGGATGGCTTCTGGGGGTGAAAGAGAGGAAATTATAACAAATGAGAGAGAAGACAAGTCCAAACTCATCAGTTATACAAGAACATTGGAAAGGTATTTCACTGGCAGAACAATCACCTGTTGTGGTGGTTGACCTTGTCCGACTGTCAGCTGCTCTCTCACTCTTCCTTCTGCTCTGCCTTTGTGCTGTAAAATTGCTTCTCATATCTTTTTGAGGTCATTCCTCTCTCACACAGCTGCTGCACTATGTTTTTTACTCTTTCTTAAATACATTTTCAAAGAAATGCCACCAGCTTGTCTGATGGGCTCAGCTTCGGACAGTGATGGGTCTGATTTGGAGACGCCTGTAATAGCTATATCAGGCACCTGGCAGACCTGGCTTCTTCTCACTGAGGCCACCCCTGCAGCACCTCTCTCCACCAAAGCCTTGTCACATAAGGCAAATACCCTTGTAAACTCTGCATATCTTGGAAACAGTGAGCAAAAGTTAAATGGGTCTCCAGTATTGGCTATGATGGATCTAACTCTTTCCTTCTACGTATGTCTTGTATCACATATCTCTCAAAGTCCACTTTCAGAGAAACACTTCCTTTACCTCCTGCCATTCTGCTAACTGGACCTCTAGTATACTTACCTCAGCACCCCTGCCCAATGCCAGGGTGCAGTACACCGCCTTCCATCAGCCAGCCAAGAAATAGGCTCAGTGTTAATCAGATGAATATTTGGATTGCTGTGTTTTTCAGGGTTCACTTGTGCACATTCACATGCTGTCTTCAAGAAAGGCTAGAGTTTCTAAACCTCAGGAGAGATAATACCTACAACAGGGAATTATTCTGTGCTATGAAATGAAAGAGATTGCTGGAGATGACAGGAACGCTGCAAGTCCAACCATATAATAGACGCTGTAGTGAAATTGCTGCTCAGATTTCTCTTACAAGCTGGTCCTGTGTTTGAATAAAATGAATCTAGAGTCCATTTGAAGGGCAGCTACCCTCATCAGGCAAGCAATGTACAATAAAGCAAAAAGAGGAAGGGCAATCAAAAGTAATTTTCCCTCATGTTCTGCAATCTGATCTACTGAGATATATTGACACGATGTACATTGTATACGAGTGTGGACAAGTCCCGGGGGGATAAGTTACCCTGCACAACCTGCTATAGATGGATCGTTGATCAGACAATCAAGTATCATTAACCAGATTTCATATAAGCATGTCACTCAGTTCAGATGTTAAAATGAAAACCATGCAACACGAAACAAAAGGCTACAGTCATGTCTGGGTTTTGGCAAAAAATAGAATCAGATGAATGTGCTTGGAGAGGGGCAGCTGTCTGTGGAACACATGGGATTTCAGACTCTTGTTCGTATTTAGCAGCCTTTTCCAAACCAACATAGTCCAAGACCTGTCAATGTCCGAAGAACAAAGTGGGATCAGAACGAAGGGAGAAGAAAGACATGAGTTGTCCAAATGCCACCCAGTTTCTTGGCTGCGTTGGGTCAAGCTTGCAGCCTCTGCTGGTAAGTCCTCTCCTGCCAGCCCCTTCTGTGCTCCAACTCCTGGGCTTAGAAAGCGGGAAAGATGAATGGGTTATACTACTGTTGAACTGCCATTTCAGTGAAGTGTGACTTTCTGTTAACATCGTATAAATTGCCAGGATCTAAGCAAGATAGCTCTGAAATAACTCATGAACTAAATTCTCACACTGGACCAGAAGGCTTGGATGTAATTGTAAAAGATTTGAGGAGGAAATGAGGTGATTCCCTAGACAACAGATCTGGATTTGAACAGCTTAAGGAAGCTCAAGATTGCAACTGTTTTCTTACTTTTTTATTTCTGGCAAGTTCCAAGAAAGAGAAAAATATCGTTTTGGGTGGAGGAAGAACTTTGCAGAACTATTTAAGGAAATATGCATAATCATCTGAAAATTAACACAATTGAATTATATTGCAGGCTTCCATGGTTGTTATCTTTCACTGGCCTCATTTCAAATTTGCCAGTTTTCCCAATGGAGAGTGTGTTTTTTCCTTCTCGCATTCTCTGTATGAAAAAACTAAGCCGACAAATCCAAACAACATTTGAGTAAAAAAAATTCTGAAGTTAAGCTAGGAACATACTACCCTTTAATAAGTCCCAGAAGAAAACTCCTACAATTGCTGCTTGTGAGAAATGAAACAGAGGTTTCTCTAACATAGCTTGTTTTCTGTACAGAAGTCTCAAGGTTTAGGGTCAGGGCAGTCTGCTAGACCTATAAAAGATGCTCTCTGTTAACCTCCCACCCTCCCCAAAGGGGAAGAGAAAGGGAATAAGGGAGAGAGACTTATCGATTAGAAAAGAAAACTAGAATAGCTTTAATAAAAGTGAAAATAATAATAAAATGAAATATGTACAAATATATACAAAACCGGTATCAAACTCAATCCTACCCTCCCCGATGACAATTACGTCACCATCACCACTAATGCTGCAGAGCAGGCTGGGGAAATTGCAGACTGGGCCCAGTGGCAGATGGGAACCAAGTTCAGGAGCTGGATTCTGGTACTGGATTCAGGAATGCACAGATCAGGATCAAAGGCAGAACAGAGAGAGTTCTCCTTGGATGTCAGCCATTGAAGAGAAGAAGCCAAATGCCCTTGACCCTTGCGATTCCTCAGCTTTGTACTAAATATGACGTCTATGGGATGGAATACCTCATTGGTCAGTTTGGGGTCACCTGTCCTGTCTGCTCCTCCCTGCAGCTGCGGCCTTTTACTTGCTGCACCCCTCAACGTGGTGCACAAGTTCTAGCAGTGACCTTGGTCTGCACACCAGTCCTTGGTACTAACTCTAAATATCAGATGTTACCACTGCTAGAAGTAGGCACTGCCTGTGAAAACATGCTGCTAACTTCAGAAAGCACAGTTAATTAAAAAAACTTAACTGAAAAGTAAAATCACTGAACAGAATTAGTTCTGTTCTCACTCAAACCAGGACAAGAGGTAACCCTATTTTCTATAAAATCTGATCCCACTGTCTGCCGTTACCCTAGAAAACAGTTGTTATTCCTGGAAAACTAAAACTAAGGCCACAAGTGGGAAAATTGACGCAGAAATGTATAGATGCCAGGAAAAATAATTTAAAATTTAGTATTTTAGCTGACTGCAAATGCAAGGAGGGAGGAAGCAGCAGAAAACCTTGTCTGTCAACATTTTAAAATAGGATTTTAAATAACAGCTGAGCAAGAAAGTGTTACAATCAACATTTTCCTAAAACTCAGTGCATCTTCTACCCCCGACCCACACAGAGGGAAAGCCCCAGCTTGTTTGAAATGAAAACTGAGCCCTTCAAGCCCGTGTCTGATAGAACTCCCAGGGCAAAGACCCAGTGCTCACAATCCTGGGCCAGTTTGGACCTTGCTGTGGGGTCCTCCTTTGTATGGCACTTGTATGGCAGGTGGGATAAAGGGGACCCAAGCTCTTGGGACAATAAGAAATAGCCCAAATGTCACCTTCAGTTTCAAGGCTAGGAAATACTCCTGCAAAAAATCACAGCTGAGCACAAACATGTCTCAAAAGATGTTATCCTATCTATCAGTTCTTTATTATCTTGACTAGCTGTATCTAAAATCATTCCTTCTCTGGTCATTAAACAGGTAGAAATGCCTTTAGAGAGAGATTTCTTTCATCTGTTTTTCATTTAAAGATGGGAGGAAATCCCACTGGAAATGTTGTTTCTCTCTCACTAAAGAAACTCGGATAATAGTCTTACATGAGACATCTACCTTGCAATTGGGCAAGATAAATCCCACTGACAATTATGATCATAAGAAGCCTCACAGAAAATCTCCTCCTCCGTTTTGAGATCTTCAGGTGTAATTAAAACCGTTCCCTGTGGTTGTGGGAACAAATTCTTTATCCCGCAGAGAAAAGACACTCAAGACGTACAGTTAATGGATGTTTATAAACCACTCACATATCATGGCCAAATCAGTTAAGTGCATAAGCCCTTGCACTGATAATGCAGGTTTTCATTAAGGACTTGTTTAAACAAAAAGACTCATGTAAAATCAAATATATGGTGAAGAACAGAAGCTACATACAGAACCTATTTGCATACAGATAACTCTTCATTTTTCCTCTATTTTCAAGATGGTTATATTATAAGTCCTAATTTCTTGCATTCCCTGGGGACTATGAACACATTTTCTACCAGTTTTCAAGAAAAAAAAAGTGAAGGTTCTTGAGTCAATTTCAAACTTCAGTTCATATTCACATAGCCTTCAGCTGTGAAGTCTCAGCTTCTTAGCATAGCTTGAGGGGAAGTCAAAAGTAGTTGAAGACTATGATTACATTTCTGCTGACCTGAGGTCAGCTGGACTATGGGCTGTTTCCATCAGTGGCATAATTGCTTGCCAACCTCCAAGTCCCTTTTGTGAAGGGGTTGTATTTTTTAGCTATAAAAAAGTCTTCTGGGGACTCCAGAACATGTCAAAGGCTCGGATTTATCCAGTGAACCGGCTTTAGCCTCAGTGCAATGTATAGATTTGCACAAGATATTCTAGGATGGCCAGGTCTTAAACCTGCATGCTACAAACCCAGAAATTTTGGGGGTTTTGGCTTGAGCAGGCAGCTAAAAAATATTTATTTATTTATTTATTTTCCACTTCCTAAACCGAAAAACTTTGATAGGACTGAGTAATTTTCTTAAAAGCAGCCTGAATTGCTCAGAGAAATATGGTACTGTGGAAGAACAGCACAATACACAGCACAGCAAGTAGATAACATGCAAAGATACAGCTCTTATTGAAAAACTACAACCTGCTGCAGCAAGCTGCAATGACAGTAGATGGAGAGAGATCTTCTCTTGCATTGCTGTGTACAAGTGCTATGTAGAGAGGACTGATATTTTCCTTTCAAGGCTGAGTGTATTAACAGGCCAACACTATTAACCAATTCACAGATAGCAGTATGTTAAGTAAAGGCTTCGTGAAGCCGTGGGACTCATCTTGTCAGATAAAGTATCTTGTGGAAACAGCTAGCTTAAACTGGCTCATGATGCAGTCAGTGGGGTGAGATTGACAGAAGAGACATGTACTGGCAGAAAGACGCTTGACTTATTTTCCCTTAAAGTCAAGCTTTTATAGCAGACAGAGAGTCCAGAGTAGAGGTGATGTCAAGTTCAGTGAATGTGGCATATTTTCTGTGAACTCTGTTTAGTCCTTTGGAAATTATGCTCCCTTTTTTCAGCCGAGGGAAGTGGGATGTAGCTTGGTTTTATATATCAGATAGATAGACAGGTGTATAGATAAAGATACGTATCGAATAAGGAAGAAGAGACAAAAATGTATTATATTTTATCTGCTTGATTTAATCCTGGCCCAGGAGCAACTAAGAGGGAGAAACCATCATGCTCTCCTGCAGCATTGCTGAGCAGAACCAAGCCCCGAGTGTTCTTTCAGACTGAAAGTTAGTAGAAAACTGAACATGTTTTCTCTGAAGCATCTGCATTGCCGGTATTGGAAAATGCTCATGATTTTTATCAGTCGCTATTGTGCATAGTTTGGCCAAAGTTTGCACTTGAAAGACACATCACCCCAAGTAAATAGACACTGTCCTGAACTTTCAGACTGACTTATCCCAGGAAGCTGATGAGTAAGCTGAACATCAGAACTCATAAAGGAAAGGTGAAACTGTGTCTTTAACAGACAGTTTGCACAGAGGCTGTGTGGCACAGCCTCAAAACAGGGATTTGACAGGGCTTAAAGAGTCCATGAACCTGATGTTTTGTGTCTGCACAACTGCAAATTTCTCCTGAAGAAGACTGGTAGTTATAGAGGAGACAGTGTTCCACTAAGAGAGTATATTGAAATGCTGCAGTAATTTAGCATTTCATATACACTGCCAAATAATTTTTCATGCCTACTAGCTCTATTTAAACCAAGGAAACAAAGCAATACATGTATTATCAAGTTGATAACTAAAGTGATCTGATTTCCCTTGTATGACCAAGCACTCAGCTTTTGTAGAAGTTTTGTTATACATAAATGGATTTAATAGATAAAACTCTTGTGCTGACAACTTGTTTAAATCAATATGGAAGTGTATATACCTAACTACTGCAGTCAGCTACAGCTACACAAGAACATTCACTTTCCAGAAGCTGTTTTTGTTGTATTTGTATAAAACATGTATCCATATGTAGCAACAAAAACCGTTAATAATTTATGAAGAACTCTCATTAGGGTGTAACTAAACTTAGGGGGCTAAACTAACTCAAGTGAACATCCAAGGACATGTCAATTCAGAAATGTAAAAGCTACATCACTGTTTCATTCTATAGCCTTCAAATAATCTTTTCTCCCCACCATCTTCAGTACTGAGTCTTTTCCCTTCTCCAGTTTTTGTACAGCTTCCTGTGCCATCTGAGTAGCTTCTAGACTACCTCAAAATTACTTTTAGAGAGCCTTCATTCTTCCTTATGTCTAGGTATTCCAGAAAGCCAGGCAAAGTGCTTTTATTCATGAAGAGAAGTGGGAAGGTCTAAAAATATCAATTAAAACAAACCCAAACCTACAATTTCATAACAGGCAGGAAGCAAAGCCAAAAAAACAGTCTAGAGAGCAGAGGAGGCCCCAATCTTACAGCAGCACAGATTCAGTCATGTTATCTGCTTGAGAGACAATCAGTCAAACCCTCAGTTATGACATGTGAATATACATCTTGATGTGTAGCACTTATGCAGTTGACTTTTGAAGTATCAGCCATCGATTCTAAATGTTAATAACACCTTCCTGCAGATTACTATAGCTTCTTTTGCTGATGTTTTGAAATTTGTTATACCTAAACATCAGAGCGTTTGTTTCCCTTCATAGTCCATATTTTTCATGGTTTTCAAACACCCTTCTATTTTATTTACAATACTCTTTCTTTTGGAGAAATATGTTGTTTTGCTGTAACAATAAATTATACTGTGATAAGCTATTCAATCTTTATTTCAAGGCAAACAAGTATGGATATTGCTGCTATTATTTGTCTACCAAGACGACATTTAACTAGAGCCAAAGCTGCAAAAAATGTCAGCTGAGAACCATGATATGTCACACAAACTACTTCTTCAGGGATATTGTCAAATTTGATGTGGTGCCAAGCAACTGGGCATTTAGACCAGATGGGCAGATGAGATCTCCTCAGAAAACAAGCACAGATTTTAAGTGTATACCTAAATCTATGTTCTTCAGTCATCCTCTTGGCTTTCATGTTTTCACTCTGGTCGGGTCCATAAGTTCTTCAAGCCAAGCTGCCCAGCTGTGGGGAGGTGTGGGGTTGAGCAGGGCTTGCAGCAAAGCCCATGAAAAACAGCATGGTTGTAGATGTCTTGAGTCATATCGGTCTCAGGAATTAAACCCAAACTTGCCCAAATACAATGCAAGTGTAGTCTCAATGAACTATATAGAACATACATCCAAGATCAGTCTGACTCTCAGTGACAAACACACAGTCAGAAACTGCCGTGTTCTCTAGCAAACCAAGCATCTCTCTCTCCCTCTGTCTTTGAACTCCCTCCACACAGCTGTGAACACCTAGGTGAGAAGGAGGATGGGCAGCACACGTGTGTTGGCACTATCCAGAGCAGGCATGCTCTCCCTGGGGAAGCAGAGCCAGCTGAGCTCAGGTTAGAGCAATCCCCAGGCTGCTGCAACCAGACACAAATCCCTCATAATTGGCTTCCTGGCAACCCCAGCCCCAGCAGACCTCGGCTGCAGCAAAGACTCTGACCCCAAATGCCCTGTAATTCCCAAAGTACTTCTGCATCTGAAAAGTTTCAGGTCTCATTTTCCACCATTAACCCTTTCTTGCAGAAGGAACTACTCTCCAGGACAGAATAGTGTATTTGCTACCCAAAAGCTGCTATTTCTTTCAAATAACAGCACAGAAGAACCCTACAGTCTGTTGTGATCAATGAAACTCATGCCACCTGTACTGTGATTGGATCAGCCATGAGAAAGCAACAAAACACAATCTGAAGGAACCTGTGAACACTACTTCATTTTCCTCATTTAATACCTGAGACAGAGCTAGCAGCAGAGAATTGTGAGAAAGAGTATTAAGAGATGAAAATGAACTAGTTCCAACCTCCATGACAGATAACTGCTATGCTCGGTAAACATTTCAGATAAATGAGGAAATGAAAGCAAACCAAATATTGCAGCAACATGAGCTCTTCTTTCCTCAGTAAGGGATGTCTAGCATTTTTCTGCCAAGCCCACAGGCATCTCAGTGGCATACAGTGTGACTCTCCTTGCTCATTCATGTGGACAAGCAGTGATTATTGACAATTAGCATCTCTCTTGATGAAGGCAAATTAAGTGCTATGAAAAACCCAAATGCCATGCTAAAAAAAAAAAAAAGAGGGAAGAAAAGAAAGAAAGTGCACACTGGCAAAGCTAGCATGCATGTCATTTAGGCATTTTGTAATTGGAAAGCTACCTGGGTTTTGCTTTCTGACTTATTCAATAAAACCCTATTAAATGAGGCTCCAGGTAAAATACAGTAGTGATTAACGCAATGTCCTACTGTGACAAAGCGCGGTACTGTAGAGAGGTAGGAAATTAGTAGGTAGCAGCCACATTCACAACACTATTATCCAAGTTCAAGATAGGGTTTCTCTGATTCATAGACACGGTGCTCCAAAGGAAATCAATCAGTAGCCCATAGTTTTGGGCTTTGCAGTCATCTCACATTCACAGAAAACAAATTCACAAAGTAGTATGGGTATATTGCCAGTACTTCTGTACTTACTCTCATCATCATGGTTTCTAAGCAGCTTTCTAATGTTAGGTCAAATGTTAGAACAAGACATGCAGAGAAGGAAGAGCAAAGAGAGCCAGCTGGGCTTGAAAGTAAAAGAGAGTGCTGTGGCAGCCAGCCCAAGCACTCATTCCTCTTTGGTGATAATGCCAGTTGGGCACCACTTACAATGTCAGAAAGGCTGAAAGGTAGAGGGGATGGAAGCAGAGAGAATGCATCCACATGTTTCTCCTGCATCGGGAGGAGGACCTGGTATACATCTGAAGCCAGAGGACAGGTACCTTCCAAGACAGTTTCTTTAAACACAGATCCTGCTAGGAAGTGCAAACTTGCAGGTACTCAGCAGGGCCACGGCTTCCCCTTCTGCTGGGGAGCGGTTGGCCAAGCGAGGTCTCCTGCTGTACTGGGACCTCAGAGAAGCAGCAGACACTTGATGCCTGCTATAACACACTCTCTGCTGGAAATGTACAAGCTGACAGCACCACTGCAGAGAACAAGGAGATGATCCCCGAAAGATCACAGATCAGTATCTGATGGTATCTGGACCCTGGCCAGGAAGCTGTGTTAGATGTTATTCCTGCCCTCAGTTCAGTACTCCATGTGCAGATCTTCTCCAGACCTTTGCTCTTTTGTCTTATTTGATAAGAGCTGAACATCTCTGCAGTCCACGGACAAGAAAGATTACCTAGTCCTTCTGGGTGAACTTATCTCACCCCCAATGGGCAGTCTAGGCACCAGGCAGAATTACAAAAGACATCCAGAAACTCAGGACATAAAGATTGAAGCTAGTGGCAAGGAAGTGGTGAAAAAATCCCAGATATGCAAAGCCAAGTGCAACATGCGAGCTGCTTAAGGACCCACCGTATTGGTTCATACCATCCAGGAGCACTCACACATGCAGCAGGTGCATCTCAGCTAAAGTAGTAAACCAACAGAAAATAAAGTGAATTCTGAGCCTTGCCAATTGTCTTATAGCTACATCTTCCCAGAATTGCCATCCGAAGAAGGTTTTGAAACAAGATTACCAGTCATATACATTCTAGTGACTAAATGTGTTCTGAAACCTTCCCTGCCCTGCAGGGAATAACTTTCCAACTTCAGTTGTGCAAGTCTTGGCTTGGCTGTTCCTTGTGCATACATATACATGGTCCAGACAAAACATCAGATTGGGAGGTTTACTGGGCTAAAATTTGCAGCCAAATTATACAATATAGACCCATTTGTGAACTCTCACCTCTATCAATTAGAAACCACGAGAAGGACACAGTGGAAGTTAAGGCATGAAAGGTCCTAGAGAAACATAACCTACAAAAGCCAGAATGCCAGCACTGTCTCAAAGTTCAGGTGGACACACTGGTTATGTAGGGTATGTTCAGTTCATAAGAACACTTAAGAGAAAAAAAAAAACTGTGTGCTTTGAAACAGCAGAAACACTCTTGCAGATGGACTCTGACCTTGGAAGGAAATTTGGCTGACTATGTTATGTGCCCAGCAGTGAAAAAACAATGTCCTGCATCATAAACACCGCAGAGAGCACAAGCTGCCTAGTTTCCACAGAGCCACTGCACACTCTGCAGGACGTATCTGCCTATCAAAACAGCTGCATCCTCCCAATGTGGCACCAGTCAAGAAAATGATGTTGTAGGGTGGTTAGCTTCACAGAGTGTGCTTCTTTAAGTACACCCAGAAAAGTAAGACCCGTGTAAGTGAAAGAAACAGGCACGAGCAACAGGCATGAGTGCCCTCATGGTCCTCTCCTCAGTCACCATCTTCTCTGTCATCCTGCTCTCCAGAGGGAGGAGTTCTGCTGGATGAAGGATTTCAGCAGAGTGATACAGCTTTGGCGTAGGGCACTGTTGGGCAGATGCCATCAAGATCAGAGCACAAGATGAGATGCATCAACCTCCAGTCAAAGTCTCAAGCTCTGGAGGCTCCTGAAACATATTCATGGGAAACAAGCTGAAAAATAAATAAGAAAATGTGCAAATGTTGACAGTGCAAGAGTTCTTGAACTCCATTCCCCTCACACTAAATGCCTCTTGCCTCCCAGCCAAGCCCTATTCCTTCTTTCCCCTATAGGTTCTATCCAGCTCTTTCTGCCCAGTCTGCCCTTAGCTATTCTGGCAACCTTCAGAGTTGACCATATTTGTCCTCATTTTCTATAGGTGAGAGGGTAGGTAGGTTCCATTCCCAGTCCCTGCTTCTCCAGGTTTTTCAATGTTCTCTCAGGCTTGCAAGGGCCACGGACACCTCCAGCAACCTTCACTCATGCTCCCAGCTCCCAGTTGCAGGCACAAGCAGTTACAGACCTCCAAGGTGATTCATGTGTTGGGTGACCCATCAGACCTCCTCACTCTCTGCTTGTCTCAATGCACCAGTATCATGCTAAACAATTGGAGGGATCAAATGGAGCAGGACAAACTCACCCTGGGTATCAAGTACATTGGCTGTTGGGTCCTGGAGCAGAGGTAATGGTGGGTAAAATAATTCCTCTCTCCTACAGATTGCTTTATAGAGCTCCCAGCATGAGGAAAGAATCAAAGAAACACCCCAGAAGTGCTTGATTATTTGGCATGCAGTCTTTAAATTTATTTCTTGTTTTGTTTTAGCTTTATATTCAATAATAAAATTACAAAAAAATAAAAGCAGAATCTGTGTGAAAAATACTATGTTGAGTCAGAAAATGTATCCCCATTTTAATCAGGAAAAAAGATCTCACTATATGTAATTGAATATAGCGATGATCATTATCAATCCAGTGTAACAAACCACCAGTTTCTGCTTAGGAGATGGGGGTTCATGCCTGTCCTGGTTTGAGTTAGAACCGAATAATTCACAAAGCAATCATTTCTTTCTTACTTATTCATAACAATTGAGGAACGGCTGCTGCCAAATACAGAAAAATGCTCCCTAGGAGTTTAGATTTGTTCATTTGGGGTTTTCTGAACACAGAAGATAGCCTTTTTACTAAAAGATGAGCTAAGTTCTTGACAAATGGGAGTCCTCACTAATGACAATTCTCAGCATTTCTGAGAGGATTATTGTCAGTCAGGTATCTAGGCAGATTCTTGCAGAATGAAATCCTGTTCTTTAGTTTGACTAAGTCTGTGTGGTGTTCATTGACAGCTGAAGCTTATATAAGTTTATATAGCTTAGATCTGATATGCTGGGCCATATGGTACTATCCTTTTATAAAGAGAGGTCTTCACTAAAATGAAGTTCTGTCCCAAAACTGGTAGCATGTAATTTTCAGATTTCCACGATGTTGCTGGGGAGCTTAAAATACCACCTTTAGCATACTGGAAAATAACAGGTGTGTTAGGGAGTCTTCATTGTACCTAGTTACAGGCACCTATCTTTGCTGTCCGGTTGTCTCAGACCAGCCTGGAGTTACTGGAGGAAGGCAGACCTTTCTCAGGTTGATCCAGACTGACTAAGTTTTGACTTGATTTGCTTCCCCAAAATAATCTCTCTTGCTTTTTCAAAAGACATCAAACTTAAAAAAGATAAACTAAGCCCCCTTACTTCTTTGATTTGGCTTACTTGCTTCAGGGAAATCTTTCAAACCTGTGTGTCCAGCAATATCCCACTATTTGTAGTTGGGCAGGAAAATACTTATTTTTCCTTTGAGAAATGTGTGCCTATTCAAGTCTCATTCTGCAGCAGAGTAAAACCAGGCTTCTCCAAATGTTTCAGGAAAGAGAAGAGAGAGCAGATTCTCAGAAGGATCAGCTAATCGGTGGCTGTGGGATGCAGAATAACCAGGGTTGACCTCCTCTACTGTGCATGCTATGGAGTAGACACTACACTTTCCAGATGAGAGCCTGAGCCTTTCCTCTGGGATATTTTGGAAGGAGGAGATGTATCTCGCTCTTGGTATACTCCCTTTTACCTCTTGCCTTCTACCCACTAGATTCCTTTCTGGACTGGAGATACGTAGGTTGCTGAACACGTGTGATTTCTGAAAGCAGTGCCTGACTGAAAATGTCCCAGTTTCTCACACATATGACAAAAACACTTCCAAAACCTGAAACACTCCAACCTGCTCAATTCTTAACATCAATATTTAAATATACAAGTCAGAATGTCCCACTTTTCAGATGTAGTGAACAACCCAAAATTCAGGCCAAGTAAGGTACCTAAAATTCTTCATTTGAACATGTCTATGAAACTGAAGTCTGGTAGTTCACTTAATTCTCTTGGAAGAAAAAAAAGGATGTTTGAATGTTGCTAAATACAAGAAATCACCAGGTGCAGAAAACCATTGTAGAGCCTAATTCGCTAAATGAGAGGTCTCTTGGTTTATAAAAACAATAGCTTTAAAAGATAATGACTGTTTCTATTCATCTCACGTCAAGGTATTTTATGCAATTTTAGATCTCAAGACATTTCATATAATTTTTATTATGCCAGTATAGTGTTAATGTCACTATTTTCATCTATTCCTACTTGCTATTCAAACCCCCTAGCTGACAGCTTAAACCCCTATGAGTGGAAAAGTGTATGAAACATTATAGATGAAATGTCTAATAATCATGTCTAGAGAGAGAGACAATAAATAGCATTTTGATGGAGAGTAAAAGAATGTTTTGAAGAGACAAGCTTATGAAATGAGTGGGAGTGGAGGCTCATGATCGTATTTGATTCTTCTGAGGTTATGATTGTGCATTCATTTTTACTTTTAAAGAGGCAAGAATAGTACTGCAGACTGTAAGTGAATTAACTTGTGTAACCACTTCACTAATGGCTGAGCAAGATTTTGATCAGCAGAATGGAACTGGTATAATATGTTATCAGGGCATCAGTCTGTCATTTAAGATGAACAGAACAATCAGAAGTGATAAGGCAAAAATGAGGCCACAGCATTGCATTATTTTTCCATAGGGAGTAAGCGTAAGCTATTCTGATGTCATAAAAAGATAAACTAAAAACATCTCTCCACCTCATATCCAAGCTGCTCAGTAGATTTATTAAGGTGCCAAAACAGTTCCTGGTAGTGAATGATAAACAATAATCTTCTATGCATCCTTATTAAAAGGTGAATCAATTAGTCTTCCTTAATGGGATTCTGCTTTACAACAAAACCACAGCTGGTTTATTTCAAAATAAGTGAGCACAGAGCCTGAAAAACACTTTGGGTAGAATCAAATGCTTGCTGCCACACATTTTTTTAATCCCAGATCTACTTCATGGAATCAGAAAAACAAAATGTACTGATACAAGCAAATTCTAAGTCCTTGAAAGAGATGATTATTTGTATCACCAGAAACTGTATTCTTACCACTCTAGACCCGTTGCGCTCTTGTAAGATAGCTAATCAAGCTGCTGGGGAACACTCACTCATTAAAAATATCCGTTCCGAACCATTAGGATCTGGATCTGTTTTCTCATTATCCAGTGAAGCCTGTTTAGTACATTCAGACAAAATGATTTAAATAAACTAGCTGCCTTTCTCGAAGTTTCATGCCGCTTTTCATGCCAGGAGTCACACAGCCTTGCTATGCTGGTTCTAAGATTTGGATCAGTAAGAGAGCTCCCTTCCTTGCCATGGTACTGTTGCGTACTACAGCTAGGCCGACCCTTGCTGTTTCTTTGCATCCTCTCACAGACTGTTTTCCACCAACAAACATTTTTTTGTCTCTAATCTGTGTAAATGCAGTGTACATTCTCCTTAAGCTTTCTATACACTCACTTCTGCTGCTGCACAGCTAAGAAGGCCATGTGTCCTTTGGGATGGGCCTTCTCTAATGTACGCATATACACTATTTCTATCCTATATGTACCATATATACGCCTTATAATTACTCATATCTATAACAAATGCTCTTTCATAACACTTAACTCTTCCATGTGAGGTTATTGACACCATCTCCATAAATAAAATAGTTTTCAGCTTGCATCTCCATACATGTATATATGTATATTTGGTTTCATATAGACAAGTTTGTGGTAGAACCACCATTGAAAGAAGGTAACATAAGAAAGGTTCAATCCATCTTTAGACTCACCCACAGATGACTCTAGAGTTGGATGGTTTTCTCTGCTGTTAGCAAATTGCCCCTCCACCCATCTTCCCATTCTCGAAGTTGAGTCACTGCCACCTGCTGCAGGAGATCAGTGTGATTTATAGTAGCTTGCCCTCCTGCATGACAAAGGGTCTTTTTGGGCAGGACAAGCCAAAGGAGGTCCAGAATGGGGTCTTTTAAACACTTACTATAGTGTCTCAGAAGCTGACAGGTAGACACTTTCTTGCTGATAAATGTATTAGTATTGGAGAAATAGTCAGTTCACATCGTCACAGCTAGCCCACAAACACTTTTTAGATATTCACTCCCTTTCCCCACCAGTTGGTTAGCTTCATACTTGCAAGTCAAGTTCAGGTAGAACTTTTCCAAAACACTTGGACTTTGAATTCCCTGTGGACTTCTCGTGTGAAATTTACGATGCTTTGCGGCCTAAGATGTGGATTTTAAAATGATATCTTGATTATAAGTTCCATATTTGAGTATTTTGTCTTGTACTTGAATATATACTGAGGAAGTCCTGGTCACTCTATTGGTGTTATCTGTGCAGTGAGGTACACTGTAATGCCACTAGGTTCCTTATATTTTCACCTAACTTGTTCAAAGCCATGCACTACTGCACAGAACAAAGACTGTGGGTAGCGATCAACCCATGGATCTATGTGAGCTTCATTTGATGATGAACACAATTAAAACAGAACAGAATTAAAATACAAAATGATTTGCTCTTGAAGACAAGGACACCCACTGATGGAGTGCTTCCTAAAGAGAAAAAAAATAAATGGGTTAGAAAAGAACATAAAATTAGGGGCAACACAGCTTAAAATTTAATTACTAGGGATGAAATGTCATTACCACATCAATGTTGGAGTGTTACATTAATAGACCAGAAATGGCACTGGCAGTGGAGGCTGTAGCTGTAGCTATATATTCAAATCTAACTGATACTTAATGTCAACATTGAAATTGAGCTCTCCCCGGTCCAAAGGAGGGAGTCCAAGGCATACTTTCCCAGGTCAGTGAGTTGGTTCTTCTTCTTTGCCAAGTGGCATAGCATGAAATAAAGGAAGAACTTCTTTCTTCCTAAGCTACATTGTGGCCTGGGATGGCTCCAAGGTAGTATCTGGAAGTCTGGATCCTTGAGGGATCCAAAAAAGCACACAAAGCTCTTGCTTCTGGGCTGTGTTCCCTATCTATGAGAAATGGCATCATGTCATCAAACCCATTGTTATCATTTCCAACAATGGTCATGGCTCTGATTTGTTCTCAAGGCAAAAAGCACTTAGATTTACCTTTAGCTCCAGGAGAGAAGCACCTTTTAGAAGTGTTGGTCTTTCTACTAATTTTTTTTTATTGACTGCTCTGGGTTGTAGATAGTCTTCGTTATGACAGCCATGAATGTTGTGCTGCCCAGAAATCTGCATTTGCATTGCAAGGAGACATAGTGCCTCTCCCAGGCTGAGGGATTCTGCAAGAGTGGCCAAAAGCATGGGTCTTTGGTGTTCCTCCTCACCGTTCTCCCCTTTCTCAGGGGTAGTGGCTGGCTATCGGTGCCTTTTTTTCAGTGAACGTGGCTGTTTCCTGATTTCACTGTGCTCTTATTAGCATAAAAAATATTCAGTCTAAAGTGGGGACAGGGAGTGTCACATATGTCATTGATGAAGAGTAGTAGCATGATATTTAACAGTATAGAGATGGGCATTTCTCTTCTTACTGCTCCTTGTCCAGGTCCACTTTCTGGGTGTATGAACTTGTTTTTGTACAACTTCTACACAGCCGAATCTGACTTCAAGGCCTAGATACAACCAGCACAGTTGGCATTTCTTCTGCTGTACAGTGTGCTCTCATAGGAGAAACTCTTTTACTATGCATGGATTTTTACAGAAGTCACCTTTCATGATATATATTGTAAGTACGGTTTTACTTCATCCCTGGAAGAAATACAACCTTTCTGATCTGTGCTTGTTAGCTTCACTAGACAAATATTCCTTGTTTACACAAAAGATAAAAAGTTGACAGCTGAGTCACAAAGACCACACAGGACATCTTATTCTTCTATTTGTGACAGCCAGTCCTTTGAGAAAACAATGCCTTTTGTGACAGGTTCTTGTAAACACTGGGCCAGAGAAATCCTAACGCATGCTTTATTCAGGCTAGCCATTAACTTTGATACTAAATAATTGGCCCTTACTTCTTCTCTGGTGGAGCTGAAATCAGCACACACTCAAACAGGAGAGGGCAGGGTGAGTGCTGTATGCTAGGAATTAAGCTGAATATGGTGCTATATAGAACCATGTCAGAACTAGGCAAAATGACACATCATTCCTCTAAAATGGACTTTCTAACATCAGTGGTCACCCTTACCAGAATGTCTGTCCCTAGGAGCTCCTGAAGTCATACAAGGAAGCAGAGGAGAGAGTCAAGCCAAGTGATTCTTCTCAGTAAGTTATTTTAGAACAAATCAACTTTGAAGAATAATGTGCTTCCATACTCCCACCTGCCATCAGGCACCCATGAGTCATGGGCAGAAATAAAAAAAAACCAAAACAACAAAGAATCAAACCTAGGTTGGAAGGTTACTAGAGCAATTTCTAGCATTTATAATCCACATAAGATAACATCATAGATTTCTGAAAGATTTTATTCTCAACAAGTGAAATATTTTATCCTCAACACAGTTTAGGAATCTAGCTATGAGGACATAAGAAAGGTAGCCTAATTGCAAGAGGTGTTGAGGTTGCTCGGCATGGTGTTGTTTCAAAAGATTTGCTACAAAAATCACCATAAGGCTATTTTCAACCCCTGTTTCAATCACTACTCACAACTCCATTTAAAACTACAATTACAGCTGACATAAAACCACCCAGCTTTCTAGACATGTCACAGAAAAAAACATTAGCACCAAAATTGCAATGTGACTACAATTTCTTTCACCAGATCTATTAATACACCTCATGAAAATTACAGTCAGTCCTTACAGTTTGGTTTTCACTAGCACAACTTTAACTTCAATGACTGATTAACCTTTCTGGAGAAAAACAGCCCTCTTTAAAGATGTAACACTCTACCCCTAAAGTGAGATCAAATCCGTTCAACACTCCCACTCACATTGCTCTTGAGAAGAACCACGGAAGAGAGGAGAAAATATGTTTTAGAAACATGCCCAGACATTTCTTAAACAAGGTAAGGTGACATAAAAAGCCAAATCTTTCAAAAATACTTTGCGTATCACCTTTAATAACAGCTTCCTCCTTTGTGTGTGTTTTCCATTCAGATCTATTCTTTCCAGAGCAGGAAAGGAAATATTGGTGTTCTGTCTTGCTTGAGGACCACTTGGAAGTGCCAAGGTCCATGGTGGGGCTGGTCACTGTGCCTACATCCTCCCAAAACAATGGTCTAGAGTGAAACAGTGAGAGGCAGAGTTGAGGCTGAAATAGAAATGAAGGCAGGAGTCCTGAGGCCCAGGTGAAGGGAATTGGAGCAAGGGCCTCAGCATAGGGGAATGCCCTATCCACTAGGAGACCTCCAGGAAGAAATGCTGGGGAGCACCTCTCACAGGGCTCCACTTCTGCGCTATGAGCAATTAGGCATGATGACACCACTAATTACAGCTGCTCTGGGGGGACGGCGCCAGTAATATGGGTTAAAAAGCAGTATCTCCTGTATTCTTAATAGATAACTTAGAAGCTGCCTGGTTCCTGTCTTTGGGGTTCTTGCTGTCCCTCAGACAGAAGCCCCACACAGGGAGATGGATGCAGTGTATTTCATAATTTCTTGCTGATAACGGCATAGCAAAACTGCAGTGCAATATTGCAAACTGATGGTCACAGACTGTAGAGGGTGAACAAATTAGGTCAACAGGTAATACAACCTGAAAAGGGATGTCAGCCTTCAATACAAGGCTGACATCAAAGGCACAGCATCCTCATTACTGTCCACATTACTCTACAACAGCCAAAGGCCACTTCATGTTTCCATCCCTAGTATAAATGTCATTTCAGTTATAAGTAGTCATTTAAGCCCTTTCTAGTCAACATGAGGCCTGGTCAGCTAGTGGTCCTGCACCACTCTGATATGCACAATACTTTATGATGCTGAAGGTGACTTAAGGTCCCCACATGGAGACTGGGGTCTCTAGGGCTGCACAGTGCTGAGAATAGGACAACTACTGCCCTTTCCTCTGCTGCCTGCAGCCAGTGTGCCTCTACACTGAAAGTGGTCCTCCTCCTTCCCGTCACACTCCTTCCCCTCCGTCCACAACAGGCAAGAACAAAAGCCCTGACTTTCCCCTCTAGCTCCCACACAGGAGCACTCTGATGCCGTGGTGCCTGACACCAAGGACTAACAGTTTGGCAGAGATGGCACTCCGTTTGCCCAGCTCTAGGCCCACAGGAATATCTGAAAGAAATAACCTCCAGAGGAAGACTTGCAAAAAACCTCTTCAAATGAGATACAGAATGAAAATAATAAAAAATGCAATTTCATATTCATACAGTGAAGGGGAAGAAAGTAATACATATTAAAAAAAATTGTAATTTTAATGTCTTTTTCCAGACTTTTAGACAACTAGATCAATAAGATATTTTAAATAGCCCCTGAATATTAACTTGAGCATCAACTACCCATTAAAAAGAAGCACAGCAAAAGTCATCAGAAGCCTTTCCTTTGGTATTGCTCAGCATGCTCTCACTGTTGCCCTGACAACCAGTCAGCTCACGGCTGTTTGGCAATTGCTGCAGATGCAACAACTCTTAGATTTCTCATTATAATGTTATTATTGTTATAAGATATATAAAAAAAAAAAAAAGAAAGAAAAAAAAAAGAAAAAAAAAGAAAGAGCTGAAGGAACAGTTGTGTCAAATTTAGCCTATGTGCCTAGGTAAGGAACACTTAGAAAGTCTGCCTTTTAAATAGCTTCTAATGACTGGGGCACAGCCTAATTTTAGAGCACTGTCAATCAGCAAAAATATCTGTAGGTGATTTGATTCCTCGATGGCGAGCACACTGTAATTACCTAGACAGTCAGATGTAGAAATGTGAGTGCCTCATCTGGATTTCTGAGCCCGGGTCACATTCTTCTCTTCTGAGGCTAATTCCCTTCATTTTCTGAGGATGTAGGCTAATATTTGTACTAGTGATCCCAGCGGCTACATTTACTCATTTTGCAGAGCTGGAAAAATTCTTTGTGATCTAATGTCTTGATCATAACAATCCTGCCCCAAGAATCCAGAAGAAAAGTTCTATAATACTGTGAGACTTGAACTAAAATGAAATCCTAGATTTTTCAAATGTATTAATATACTTAAATTCAGTTTTCACCCTTTCCTTTCCCCATCAACAAGGTTTTCCATTAATTTAGATGTCCGGCAGTCATCATCTTCTAGCCCTCTAAGTAAACAGTTATTTTAAGGTTTTATCCCAGGTGGAAATATTTCCAGAAATACACATAATAATCTAAATATAGTCTGAAAGCAGTTTGAAAGCTGAAAGCTGCTAGCATTTCTTTGACTGCCATACAGGCCCCTCTACTATCTCCCCCATCCATGAGAAAGAGCGAACTAGTAATCAAAACACTTCTTGGGACATCTTATACTCCCAATTGTTCTGCTGTAAAGCTGGAGCCATTCCATTAATTTCCCATTTTAGAGAATTCCACAGTAATATCTCTGCACGGGAACAGGTTTTGGCTTTCTGAGGGCTTCTATCCAGCTCTGTCCAAATATACTCAATAGTACAGTCCCTTCATCGGTCTAACACATTACCAGATACTGATTTATAATGTGCATTATAGACTCCTGGCCAGAAAAAAAGCAGACATGAATCAGCTGTGACAACATGTCTTCTGCCAGCATGCAATCATCCACAGACCGCTGGTGCAGTCAGTGAGCGGTTGCCATTTACATCTTTGCAGGGCTTAAAGTTTTGTCTATGGAGAAGGTTTCATTTCATTCTCACCCTCGCCTAAGTAACCCAGTTACCCACACAGTCTATGTCCATTAGCGTGCAAGCAAGCATATCGTCCTGTCATTCTTCTCACTCCTATTTTTATTCATTACGTTATTAACAACTGTACTGTTTATCAAATAGGATCATGCAACAGAAAAGACAGATAAAGTAATCATTTAAAAGTAAGTTTTAAAGCTTGATTGTTACACACTTGGTTTAGAACCTAATGGGTTTATTAATACAGAAATACAAACAAGACCAAAAATACAGTCTTTTTAATTTGAAGTAAACCTCACAAAAACTTTGTAACATGTTCATCCAAGCATATTATCCATCAAAACACCATCCTATTGAAAGACTTGTGGCCAAGAAACACAGAGGATGAAAAATAATCTTCTGGTAAGCTTTAGGCATACGTTGCAAAGAGAGTACACTTCAGAGTTCAGTCTGCAATCTGTCCCTTGTATGAAGTCAGTTATTTTGTAGGATTCTAGGAAGAATTATAGAGGGAAGAAATGTACCCAATAGGTATCCAAATTGTTATACAGTCTCCAGTATTATCACTCCACTCTGAAGACGGACAGACTGATTACAGCCTCTTTGCACCTTCTGTGCAAACTAGGTTTGGAGCCACAGGATCCACATATTTGTGGTTCTTAGGGGTCGTTGCCTAACTCTTTGGGACATGGAATCCCATCATAAAGCCAAAAGAGGAAACCAATCTCAAAGCAATTATTGCAATGATCATCAGAGCAATATTAGACTGAAGAAGAAATAATCGTGTATTTGTTCACATGTTAATGAAACAAATACATGGTGCTGTAAATTCTTGTACATCTATCTAAATTGATCATGGTCAAGAAGGCATGAGGCATCCAGATACCCAGACAGAGCTGCCTCCTCACTGGCTTCTAGGCAAGCAAAACCTAAGAATGACATACTGGAGAGTCATTATGTTAGATACATTTTTAAATTATCTACTACAAAAATGCTGTGCTGATTGTAAAATGAAGTGATAGTTACTCCTGTTGGCAGTCTTTTTTTGGATTTAGTACAGTATGTTAAGAATGAACACATTAAACTTGTCTAAAGCTTAATTTCCTAGTGCATTATAAAATGATAGAAGATAATATTTCCTGGTGATGTTCTTGTTCACTACCTCAATGACAAACTAGTGAGACATACTTTCCCGCTCAAAGATAAAATCACTACATGGGTTCTATGAGAAACTATTTCCAGGCTCCTCACTAAGCAGAGCCCATTAGTGAGCAGACCTTGCCTCACCTGTCTAGATAATGGTGTAACCTGGGGACAGACTTTGTGTCTGTCCTTTTGTACCACCGCCTCAGCACCTAGGCAGGATGCTGGCTGCTTTTGTACATCCCCAGTGAGCACAGCATGCTGCAGATCCTCTCCTGGAAAGCTACTATGGGCATGCTCAAGCTGTCCTCAGCTTTCTCCATTGGCATCCCATTGAAATGTTAGTCAAATTAAAACTCTTGATGTTTTTTTTGAAAGTTGATCAGTCATCTGCATTCAGCATCTCAAAGTTAGCTTGTAACATGTAGCTGAATTTATCTGTTAGTAATTCTGCTCCCCCAACTCAATGGTATTTCTCTCCTAAGTATGAAGATGTGGTGTATTTCTTCTACCTTTCATTCACGACCATATGCAGGGAGCAACACAGGCCTTCAAAAATTGTTTGTTTAACAATTTGTTACCAAAGTACTACACCAAGAAGATGGTCAAAATGAACCAAGGAAAACATCCAAATACTGTGGTAATGATGGATGGCATAAGGACTTTGACAGTTTAGATTAATAAAAACCAACAGATATAGTAAGAAAAAGAAAGGGATGAAACTTCAAGTTCAAATAATTCAAATAAATCCTCTTCTGAAATGCAAACAACCAAATCTGTTGAGCACTTCCCTCTTTTTAAGTTTATAACTTCAAGCGTAACCTTAGACAGAAATTTAATTACTTTGCTCAGACAGAACCCTTGAGAGCAGTTCACCCAAATGTGAAGTGTAAAACAGAGTTTAAAAGACACATTTTCAGGCTCTCTTAATTGTCTCTGCCATAATTCAGTTTTCCCTTAATAACGTGCAATGACATTTCCGTGTCAATCCTGCATCCTACAACTTTCAAGAGAAGCAGAGACCATCAACAAAATACCTTAAAATTCACTGCCCTGTTCAAAGCAAGGTGTAGTTCTCAGGGAGAAATATTATTGCTACTAATACCATCATCATAATCATTGTTATTTTTATTAACTAGACAGCAGATAATCAAAAGAAAAATCTTTCAGGCATAAATTCGCTTTCCCTCAAACTAACATTTCCAGTGCAAGGACAGAGGCATTGCAACTCGTTGCAAAAGTGACACTGGGCAGCGACAGGACTGTCTTGGAGAAATCAAAGCCACCTGCAAAGACAGCACAAAATAAAATATCAGGAGAGACACGGGATCTGGGCAGCACGCTACGTGTCTCTAGCTGTTGAATAAGCTGTTGCAGCTAACATAAATACAGCAAGTGGGGTGTTCATCAGCTTTGCTCAGTGTTTGGGGACAGAGGATATAAAAGCAAAGTCCTACCTTGCAATGTGCTAGGGCACCAATCACTCCATCCCTATCAGGCACATCTCCCCAGTGCAACACAACCTTCCCACATCCACGCCAAGTGAGTCAACAGCAAAACAGTCCTTGGTTTATACACCCTGCTCCCCTCCCCAGCTAGTCCTCCACATATATGATTTTGCAGCTGGAGCTTTTAAGGCCAGTGGAGACTCTGGCGTGCGTATTGGTTGTTATATTCAAGTCCTCACTAAGCTCTGTTATCACAGTATATTAAATATTAGCCTAGTACTCTATCACCTTCTCCACTTTAGTCTCCAGAAGGCAGAATATGTGGAGCAATACTAAGAATATGTAGTAGGGATAAAAATAGAATGTTCAAAAGAATATTTCTCAAACAAATTGATCCACCTCTGTGTAGTCTCCGCCATTTATCCTTTTGCATTTGTGTTTTAGCTAATACCCAGCCTGGATTTCCCTTGTGTCTTAAATTTTTCTGTTCTTTTTCAGTTAGAGATGCTAAGGTTCATAAAATCAGAGCTCCCTACAATTAGCTACTCTATGAGCACGAATCTCTGTACTGTTTTGCTCACTGTCCAATTCTCCCCATCAAAGCAATGATCACTAATGTAAAGCAACAGAGAGACTATAAATACTGCACGCCTGTGTTCATCTATGTGCACATGAGGTGTCTATGCTCAGACAGAAGGAGAAGTTCAGGACCTTGACATACTCATTGTCCATGAAGGATTCCTAACAGAACCCCAAGACTATTCACTGTCTGACACATCTATCATAAGCTCAGCCTTTTCGATGATGTGCTTCTTTGTTATCTCTGAACGTGGCAACTCCTGCTCTGCTTGGCACAACTTATGTGAGATGCTCTCAGTCATCTCAGTTAATACAGCTGAGCCCTTTTTGGACCACTTCTGCTTGAGGATCCTAAGTGCATATGTGGTTTCTGAGGTGCGGACAAAATCTCTCAGGGTCTTTCTAGCATTTTCTCTCTGAGGTTATAAACACCTGTGTGGTCTCTTCATTCACATGAGGAAATAGGGACCTGCAAAAAAAAATTAAAAAAATCCTCTCACACATGAAAGAGCTGTAACCTCCCAGCTTAGGGGAGGTTTCCTTCTTCTTTTGCGCATACTTACTTTTCTTCTGGATAGCATGTTTGTGAGAACCACTTCTAGTGCCCCTACATAAGGATAAAATAACCCGTTTCTATTTCAGAGTTTGCAGTATTCTAGCTGCTTGAAGGGATAGGGACATGCACTGGGTAACCACAGTCTTTATACATATGCACAGCAGTACAGTTAAACTGAATGATTAACATATATGCTGGTGACTTAATTACATGAAAAAACCTCCAGCTTCACTGAAGTCAAGGGAAACACCAACTCATCATTCCTCATGGTCATCCTAGAACATAACATGATACATTTGCAAGTTTCTACTGTTATGCAATGACACTGAACATCAGTTGAGGATCTCTCCCTGTCTGTCCCAGTCCTGCACAGGATAAGAAGTTAAGTTATTGTCATTCAAATCAAGAAGCCACAAAGGATATTTAGACATCAGGAAGTTCATGTTAAGCTGAGGCCATATTCCTCTCCTCATACACTTGCTGTAGCCCTTGGAAAGATTCTGGCCAGTCTCTACAAGTCTATGCCTTGTGTGATGTTTTGCAGAAAAGGTATTCAAACAAATCCCAAATTGGCATATTTTGCACTATTCTCCTCAGTTGACAAGGATGAAATTTAATTTGCACTAATTAGTCTGAAGTGATGGAAGCTTGAAGTTAATTCCACACTGCAGTGTTTTGTGTCTAACCCACACATTAAGATAGTGAGATCTATATTTAGACTTCTCCTTTTAGGCACCTAAGTGTAGCATTGCAGCACCTAAAATTTAGACTTCTCACTCCACCAGGGTGATTCAGACTATCTAAATTACATGCTTATGCGATCTTGGAAAAACAGAGAGTCAGGTGATTCTAAAAGCTTTCAGAGGGCAGTTCAGTAAACCTAGATTGATAGTGCAGAGTTTGCACTTTCTTGTAAGATGATTCATTGGCCCCACAGAGTAAGCCTTGCAATTCAAAATGCTGAGTTCTCTTTTGGTCTGTTGCATGGAAGAAGCAGATGTCCTTTATGAGTTTTATTATCAAAGAGTTTAACTGCCAGAAGAGGACACTGAGTTTGCCAGCCCACCTTAGCCTGAGTCCAGGACTCCCACCGACACAGGAGTGTTTTCTCAAAGCAGGACATTTGCTGCTCATTCTTTTGCTGCTAGTGGTAGAGGCTGCAATCCTATGTCATGCAATCTGTCAGTCAGGGTATCCAATGAGCATCAGTCCTGGCTATACTGGATATTTGAAGTTGAGTGCAAGAGGCATTTCACCTCCTTTTTGCACTTGACGATTGGGCATCAAGCCCATGCCCAACAGCTGACTTGGATTCTCTTCCACTGACTTCATGGAGCATTCTCCAGGAATCTGTCAACACTGACTGAAACCTGGTGGATATGCATCCTTTCTTTCTTGAGCTTCAACTAGTGTTCCTATTTTTTATGTCAGTTTGAGGAAAACACAATTATTTGGCCATTATACTCAAAGTATAATATTTTGACCCAGTTCTGATTATCACCAGACCCTGTCTACTGCACAGATCCTCAGCTCTGGATTTTCCAGGACCTCAGTAAGGCTATCCAAATCTTTTTACCAACACTCATGCTTAGTTTTATAAACAAAGTTCTGCCCCATCAACTTCACTGCTTCAAGTGCTTAACTAACAGGAATGGAGACAAACACGTGTTTATATCCTTTGCTGAATTAGTGTCCCGGAGAGGAAGATGATTAAGACTCATGTTCACTGAGTGTACGTGATTTTAAACCATTGTAGGTTCTACTGAACTCTCTCATTAGAAAGCACAGCAGGCTACTCACTTTGAAGAGCACTGATTATTTTATTTCATTTCATTGTATCAGAATGCAGTTTTATATTTTCAGTTAGGCCATGAAATTGAGCCTGAACCTTTATATGCACTCTACACAGCTTTCTCCATCGATGAAATCAGCAGCTTTCCATTCGCTTCAGGGGCAAATAAGCCACTAAACTCCAACCTGGAGTGAAATTTTGGAAATTAGAAACCTTCCCAGGCCTCAGCTGAGGCAGTTTGTCTTCACACTCCTGGCCGTTCGCTGGGAAGCAGTGTGCAATATCCTGAGCTGTCCAAGGTGTTTCAGAACTACAGTACTGAGCATAATTGCAATGCTTAAAATGCCTACTTAGCCATTCCTAATTGAATATGCAAATTGAAAAACCTACATTAACATCTCAGAAATGTGTGATTCTGTACCCACTAGTGTTTATTTGCAGTTTGAACAGTTTGTTTCTGGAAGAAGAAGAAGAAGAAAAAAATGCTTTCAAGCTTGTCCATTAAATTATTCTACCAGCTGTCACCTTATTATAAAGTCTGCAGTTATTAATAAAACTACTTTAAACCACTCACCAGAAATTGCAAATTTAAGAACAAGCTCCCTTCCCCCAAGGCTTCCTTGGAAAGATTCTCAGATTCACTGACAACCTCAAATACATACCTCTCATCCTGCCAACATTCCTGCCTGCAGTACGGCAGAACTTAACAAAAATATGAATGCAAATTTTCGGATCTGAACATAAAAGGGAACAGGATGGATTTTTTCTGTCATAAAAATTGCCAAAACATAGTACAGAAATTCTGACAAAAGCTGAAATTCTAAGTAAACATTTGTCTTTTTGCCTCTTTATAAACAAATGGTGTAAATTGAGAAATAAACCGGAAAGAAATAGAGTACTTGATTTATAGGAGATGGGGGAAAAATGAAAGACAATTGTAAAGCAGAATATGTAACCCTTTCTTGTGCACCATAGAGCAAAATATCAAGATTTATCTGAAAACATAATTTGAGGTCAACAGGAGTCAAGAAAGTAAAAATTTATTAGCAGCCTCCATCATCACAGTTCCTCAACTGAAGATTGAAACATATAATGGAAAAAACCAAGTGGCAGTAGAAATCATCTCTCACATATAGCTAAACAAAAACAAACTCAGAAATAAATGATGTTAAACTCAACAATTCTGCAACACACAAATAAAGATTAATTGTGACATCAGGTTAATATGTTGATACAATTTAAGGTATTGGGCTGTTGTCAAAGCCCTGCTTGTGTGGGTTTTGCTAACTGCATCTCTAGCTTATTAGGTTGCTATCTAGAGCTCATCCAGTACAGTCTATTTCCATTTATTCTGAGCAGGAAAAAAACCATGAAAGTACTGCTGGATTTGAGCCATGACTATTTCAAGCGTGGGGCAAATGAGGTAAACACCAAACTGAGACCCGGAACATAAGTGCTAGTGAAAGCCTGGAACTGGGGAAAGGAGACAGACTTTCGCTTCATAGCACTGCTATCAGCAAGAAGGAGGGGAAAAAGTTGATACGTTTCTCCTATTTCTGAACCGGGAGAGCAGATCACTGTGATCACAGTCACTGTGATTATCTCCAGTTTAAAAAAACTTACACATTTCCTTGCAGGCAGAAAGAAAAGAAGAAAGAAGGAGAGGAAACAGAGAGATAGAACATACAAAGTTTTTTGAAATGCTTCTGATTTTTGCTAGTGAAAAAAAAAATTACTTGCCTCATCAAAAATGAGCAGATCAATCCTGTCTATGGGGAAATACAAGCAGTTAGTAGTTCAACCAGCAGCATATAGTCTTGTCAGACTTTCTGTTCATGTATGTTTTGCACTAAACATTGATGAATTCTTATATGAGGTTTTTTTCAGCAGCTTGGTCATTCTTCATTTCTTACTAAATCTATCAGAAAGTTCAAATTGTATTCAGCTGGCACTGAACAGAATAAACAGTACTTCCAATCTTGTAAAAGTTGGCAATATTCTTGTTCCAGCTGATCAGCCCTCTGTGATGGTCCTTTCACAAAGAAAAGTAACACCACCAGACTGGCATCAAAAACGGATCTTCCATGTGAATAAGCAAAAAGGAAAAAAGTTATTACATCTGACAAGGTTTACCTCTGTCTTTTCATTTTGGAACCACCTCTAGACCTGTGATCCATCTATTTGGATGTCCAAGAGGACCATCCCACTATCCTTCTTCTAGCCTTATGTCCGTTCAACTTCTTTGCTCTTTATTGAGTCAAACCATTTCCCATCAAAACTCACAGTGCAGTGCTCTCAAATTCCAGCCCATCTCATCATTCAAACTCATTTCAGTGCTTCTAGAAGCCACATGAGTTCTGTGCTGCTCTAATTTCAGTACACTTACAAAAGGCCAAGTCTGGTCTTTTAAAGAGATTCCTACTGACTGTCACAGGAACTTGGACAGGCAGATAAAACAACCCTCCTTTTCCTCACACTCAGTCCTGAGTATTATAAAATTTGCAAGAAGTATTTAAGAGTAATGACAAGGCTTGGAAAAGAATTAAAATTAATAAAAATCTATATTTTTATAGTAACGATGATATTAAAAGTGTCTCAAGTGTAGGATTACCAGCATCTTCAGACTCTACGTCAATCAACAAGACTTCACTCAGTGGTATGTTCAGTCCTGGGGAATTTGAAAAATACTCATTGCTTACATTTTTGGATGCTGCAAATTCTTATCTTGATATGCTGAAAATGTTTGAGATTAATTAACTCTACTTTCTTTACATGGTAATTCTGCTTGTTTGTCTCCAACTGCTTCCTTCAATTTAAAATAGATTGTCTGATAAATGAACAGAGCGATGTCTGACAGCCATTAAGCACTAATCACTCATTTGCAAGATAGATCAACAACATTCAAATTTATTCAAATCAGAGGGTGAAAGAGCTGCCAAGAAAATGCCACAACGAAAGAACAAAGAGCAAAAAATAAAATTAGCTCATCAGTTATACAAAGAACCACACTGTGAGATGCCTTCTTCACATGACATTGTTATGGGCCTGAGTACCACAGTAAGCCTGACAGCCAACCTCAACCAGGACCTCCACTCACAAGCCCACGAACCCTGTGTCCTCTCAGCCTGGAGGAATCAGTGTCTGTCCCAAAAATGCGATAGTGGGTCCTCAGGCCCTGCCTCCTGGGTGTACCTTAGCCCTATGTGTGGTAGTTCATCTCCTGAATAGATCCTTAGGACAGATATTGTGGCTCGTCTCTCACTCCATCTCTGATCTTGTCCCCTGAATGAACTCTGGCCTCACATAACTGCCTTGTCTTTAGCCCTCGACCTGGCTCTGCCCCTGGCCCTATCTCCTTATTGGACTCCCACGATGAACTCTAACCCTGGTTCATCCCCTCACTGCATTAGGAGCAGTCAATGGATTATTTTGCTCCTTGATTCTCTCTGATGAGCTCAGACCCCACAGAACCCCTTTGGTCAAGGCATGACTGGCACTGGGGTGACTTTGACCCTTCAGGAGCAGTCAGCCCTTGCTGTGCCCTAACAGACTTTTCTAGACTTGAATGTACTAACTCTGATCTACAAACCTTCTTTGAATGGTTAAGGAAATCTTTTTGATTAAATTAAAAGTAATTAAGGTTTTATTTTTTGGGTTGTTTGGTTTTGGTTTTTTTTTCCCAGTTAGGCTTTTAGAACATTTTGAAACAGAGCAGCAGCACCAGGAGGTTTTCCTCACTTCTTTTTAAGTTGTTCAGCATCTTGTTCGTAGCAATGAGATGAAGTTTGCATACAATGTCTATAGCAACTAATGCTTCCAGTTGTGCAATATATGGACTTGAGGCTCACACAAAAGAACATCGATAACAACAGAAATCAAAGTTGGAAAAAGGAGAAAGATCCTCTAAAGGCTCTTTATATAATAAGGTAATTGGAGAATTGCTTCCTAAACCAAAAGCTTCTGTGTCTCCAGAACTTCCCAGAATAAATTTTCCAGCTACCTCCCCTTGTTCTCCAGTTCTCTTGTTCTTTCAATCTATCTCCCTCATTGTCTTCTGCAAATTTGCATGCCCCTCTCCAGAACAGACACCTTACAGGTCTTTACCAGAGTAAGGAGGTGTTGCTCACATTAAGTGAGTCCCAAAGCAAGGTGAGTTGCCACAAAGCAGTGAAGATGCAGAAAGGAGTCTGTTATGCTTTGCTTTCTGCCCTGTAGTCCTTCCTCATAGTCCCTGCTAAGAGCAGCACCTTGAAATGAAAAACAGTTTAAGCATTTGTTAGATAATCTGTTTATATCACTCACCTTGGTTGCACAGAGCCTATAGAGGTAAATGGAATATTCGGTCTATTGTGACTTTAAACCAAAATGTTAATGTGACGAACCTATATTTTTATTTTAATGTCACTACCAGAAATATCTTGCATGGTAATGTCACAGTACATTGCAAGCAAGGACCAGAATATTACAATTAAGGCTGTTTGCCTACAAGCTCTTAACAGAACATACAAATTTACTTCTGTGCCCTGTCACTTTATTAGAAGCTAAGACTATATAGAAATAAGTGAATCAAAGAAAACTATCTATTTTCCTACTAGAAAATACTAGTTTTTCCTACTAAACATTTTAATGGCACAGGATCTGTGACCATGAAAAAACTGAAATTATTAGGCTTTCAATACAATAATAGAGTAATTAGCATTTTTAATACACTCAGACTATCATTTTCAAAACGACAAACATAAAATTGGGCTTTTAAACAAGGGATTTTCAAAAACACTGATGTGATTTAAGAATTCACATACAAAATATATTTCCTGATTAAGAAGTATAGTTTGCTTGGCTATCATGGCTTGCCAAAGTTATTAGAAAATGTTACCGGACAGGTATGGCATGGACATTGTTTATCAATTTTCCTTTTTTAAGTATGTTTTATTCTTCACTGTCTTTTCCTGGCAAGCATGAAACTAAGCAGTAAAGCTATTTATATCAAAGCTGAAGTTATACCAGTTATTACAAATACAACAGAACAGATACAAGACAAAGAATATTCAAAATATACAATTTTAAAATATGATTAAAAACTCATCTGTATATACAAAATTGATTTTTTTCAAACATATACATACAAGCATGGAGTTTCTGCCAAATACCTGACATGAGAGAGTATGCTAAAATGTTTTCCATTGTTCTAGGTACATTTACTCTGTACTGAACCAGGAGTAGGTCAGATAAATAAAAATATATCCATTATCAAAGCAAGATCCAATTTCGTGAATGTAGGTTGCCATAAAGACTATTTCCATTAATTGAAAAAGTGAACATCTAGTATAACCAGGTATCTTCAAAGAATGAACTGGATTCAGTACTAATCACATCATCCTCATCATCTGTTGTAAAGAAGCAATTTGCTCCCTCTGATCCAAGAAATCTCTTTCTCCAAAAATGGATGCTGACATGGCATTAATTTGGTCCATGCAGATCCAAATCTCACCTGCTTCTGAAGAACTGCGTAAATGCTCCATGCTGGGACCACCCAGCTGGGATTCAGCTATTTCATGACACATCCAATCTGTGCTGATAAAAGAAACAGTTCTAATTTAAGATGCTTTCACAACAAGGGTGGATAGAAAATAAGCTTAGAGAAGATAAAGTATATCTTTGATAGCCTTTAAATGGTTTCTTCATGAGGAAACTTTCCCTTTATGAAAACAGTAAAGAAAGTATGTAGCCTTTGCAATCATAAAGACCTTATCAGAACACAAATTTTTGTATTCTGGTAGAAAACATAAACAGCAGTAATTTCTGGGACTGGTGAGCTCAATTCTTCACTCTTGTAAAACTCAGTTATCATTGAAGGATCTACCTGAATAAATATACCTCGAAGGTAATCACTGGATTCTCAGTCTATTTGCATAGGGAATAAAGAACTTTTTTTTTTTTTTTCTTCTCATGTCATCCTATTTGTTTAGTCTACACAACTAACATTTTGCAGTGGAATATGCTGCAAAACTTTCTTTCTAAGCCCGCTTCACTGCCTTTAAAGACTGACCAGCTGGGGAAGTACGCTCAAGTATACTCCTGTTTGAAAATTGCCTATTAACAACAAAGAATGTTACTATAGAACAGCTTCTCAGTGTTTTCTCCTTGATATGACTTTTCACAAGGGAAATTCTCAAATATTTCCTTGACAGACTCAAACAAAGAGTGCCCTGCCTTGTTCTGTGCTTAAGTCTGGCTAGCTTCAATATGAGAGTATCATCTAACTCATCTAATGTCTAGATGTTAGGCTACTCATTCATGTTCCCTCCAAACCTAACAGAAAGCTAGGTGCTGCCAGAAGACAACTCATCCTATCCTCAAGTGTATCAAACAGATTGGCTGAATCATCACCTGCAGTTGCCTCTGTGGGTAGCCTAGACAGTGGAACTCCACCAGGCACCTGCAATATGAAACACTTGTCTAACATAGGTCTCCAGTGTCAGCTGAGATTGCCTGTCCTGTCCTGCCTGAATGCTGTTCCAGAAGGTCCCCGTGTCTCCTTCACCTCCCATGCCTTTACTACTAGCTTTATGTGGATTCCTGAGATATCCTCTGGTGTCTTATACCACCTTGCACGCCTATACTTTGGCAACTGAATCATCTTCTATTTAGATGCCACATGTTTAATGTTTAGTGTAATCTATTACATGTGGATATATGAAAAATATATCCACTTTGCATCATTCTCATTCACAGAACTACCAGGACACATTCTTTTTTAAATAGGAGTTGTCATAATATTCTGGTCAGCAATAGGTATGAGCATGCACAAATACACTTAGCAAACAGATCTTCTGGTTTCTGTCCCCTATTCTCTCCTCATTGCCAGTCTCTGCGTGATCTCATGAGCAAACTCTCAGCCACAACATCTCCTTCTCCTTAATTTCTTCCACCAGCTCTTCACTTTTCTTAAATTATCTCTTAAATACCATTAGCAGTGGTAGCAGTATCCTCATGGTCGTGATTGACATCATCACTGCTTTTGTTGCTATGGTAATGAAGTCGTCGTCACCACTTATTTGTACTAATGCCTAGGAACTTCAGTTCAAAACAGCAATCTTGTTCTGCTGGTTTCAAGAAGCAGTACCTGTCCTGGAGAGCATAAAATCTGAACAGATGAGACAGAAAATAGGAGAAAAAAAAAAAGTTAAAAATTAAATGCAGACATCCATCCTCATCTGCACTGTCTTCATCACAATTTTCATTGAGGTAACGTTTCTTGAAAAGTTACCAGGGCTGTAAAGGCATTAACTATGCTAATACACGTCCTCCAGTATGCGACCTTACTGTCAGAGCCCCTGCATGAGATTTCCAGCAGTGGGGGGATTCTATTAGAAGACCTGGCAGCCAGTTCTGGATCCACTTATCCTTAGTGCATCCCAGTTTAAGGTCAAGCTGTGATAGATTCTTGAAAAAGTGAACCAATAAACAAAACCGTATATGCATCCTGAGAAATCTTTTACCCATGACAGGATTTAATAGTCGAGAAGATGAAATAATTGATCAGCATTAAAAGACAATAGTAATGTAATATAGACGTAAGTGCATCTTTCACCTGAGTAGTTTTCATTTCTTAGTTTGATTTAATATTTTAGGAAATTAATTTCATATTCTTTGTTTCTATTTCGTGGATCTATCAGCACGCTTTAATCATTCTGTTTGATTTTCCATTTTCCATTAATTTCTGTCAGAGTCGCACTGCTCTAAGATTTCAATAATCTAATCTGTTGGGTTTTTTCCTTGTTGATTATAATTTACATTTAAAACTTGGTTTGGCCTTTGATAATTTAATCTGGTTCTTAAACAAGTAATATATGGTACTGGAGACAGATCTCTGTAACAAGAGACAATAATGTCCCTCTCTTTTCAGAGATCATCTTTCAACTCTCTCAAAAACGTGAGAATTATTAGGCTGAGGCTAACTCATTTTTTTCTTAAATGAGCTCTCTGAACATCCACATAGGAAAACAGAGTTCCTTCTGCCACATTGGTAACTCCTGCAAGGATTATGGAAGTACTTCACAGTGGATTTTAGAGTCAAAAGTCCTTGGCATCATCATATACAATTGTTATCTTACTCCGTGTTTTACCTGACTTAGGTGAACACACTTGCAAAAACATAATTTACAAGCATAACAGAATTCCTATGTCAGATGATATCAATTAAATAAAATGGAGAAAAATACATTAGCTATCTAAAAATTATCTAATAACTATACTATTACAAAGCAAGCTTTGAACAGGAAAGTTTTGATTTGCTACAATTAAAATTGACGGAACCATTGCAAGAAGACTTAATTTACTAAGTTTGTGCGGAGTATCAAAAACGGGTCATCACGCCAGACCAA